>BMAW01004634.1:160009-374364 GCA_019974015.1 Nephila pilipes | reverse complement strand
TGTGTTGATTGTATTGTTTTATTTATATGTGTTGATTGTATTGTTTTATTTATATGTATTGTATACAATCTATATTATATATTGGCAACTATTTCTGTTTCGCTGAAATGATTAAATTTGAAATTTGATTTCGTTTGGCAGCAGTTAGTAAAGAATGTTATTTTTTAGATGAAAAGAAATTTCTAACGTTCTGTTTTATACTTTTTTTTTACTTTTCGACTTGTCGTAAATGGTTATTTTATTTGTAGATAAAAAATGTCATAATCATATCATTTTTTAAGAATCATAACTAAATGATCATATCATTTTTATTAACCATATCATCTGAATATAAATTGTTTCAGCTTGCAGTTTTGGAAAAGTAAATACTTATAAAATATATATTTAGTTAAAATTAAAAGTTTTCTTTAAATGACATCTTATGTTTTATACAGTTAACAATGGAATTACTTGCGTATTGTGTCTTTAGATTGATTCCTAGTAGATTAAATTTATTTTTCGAAAATCTGTGTTATTTTTTTTACTTGATATGTATTAAAATATATCGATCAAATTACGCCAAACCTTTAGAAATTCATATTTTCACAAATCAATGAAAATCATGTAAATTTTTATAGGTATGTTATTTGATCGAGTTTTGTAACGTGTATAAATTTGAATAATTTACTGTCTGTTTTTAAACTTACTATCAAAAATGCTGATAGGTATATGCTTGATGATTTAAATTATCTTCAGTGTTGAAAATATCAGTGATGTATTCACTATAAATATTAAAAAAATTAATTTTTAAGTTTTAATCCTTATTAAATAGGTTATTTTTATAGATCGCTCTTTTTTTTTTCTCTTGGAAATGTGAACTATGGATTAAAGTACTTACAAATATTACTTGAAAATATTTTGTTGCAGAATAAAGTTATATTTGGATAAACTTGTCAATCGTCTAGATAACAGTTTCTATATCGTAGTTAAGCCTATTTTGTTGCGCAACGTTTTACAGATATTTGTACTTCAAACACTTTTTTAAAAAAATTAAGTACTTAGAAAGGTCAAACGTCTTTACAAGTTTACTTGACCTTGACACAAGCGGTGAATTTACTTTTATTTGCACTTCTTTTAAGTATTCGATAATAAGGTTTATTAATGAACAGCATTTTTTTAAATTTTTAGCAACAATGCATTTTTAAAGGATTTCTCCTTTCTTGATGTTTTTTCCATTTTATATCATAACTACCGAACAGAACATATCAAGGAAATATGAATTATTTCAAATGATATAAAATAAAGGAACTAGGGGTATGCTAAGATGGTAAAGATAAAGATGACAAGCATATGGAAAGTAATCTCACTTCAAAATTTTTCTATACGGAACTATTTACATTAAAATTACAATTGCGGAAATATTTACATAACTAATCTATCAACCCAGGAAGTAGTGTCAGAAAAACATGTTTAAACAAAAATTGGAAGCTGTAATTGGATTTTTAGAAATAAAGATAGTGTCTATCGTACCATAAAATCTTCGTTGAAATTTTTCTGTGGGGCTTGTACATTGGGATTAAGACATTGGTAGTTATTATTTATTTTTCTATTATAAATGAGGTTTAATTGTTTTAAAACAAATTTATAGAAGAACTTATATTTCGAATAAAAGAGACAAGTTTTATGCCATTTGAAATGATTTTTGGAAGCTAATAAGCTTATTAAATATAATTCTACTGTAATTAACAATTTAGTCAATTGTAAGTGAAAATACTTTAACCATTGACAACTTTTGAATACGATAATATAACTACAAACTTGCATTTGAAGGCTTAATTCTTTAATGATATATATTGTTTATAACCGTGAAGAAAGGTCGCATTAAATTGAAAATTGTAAGGAAAAGAAATAGTCAGACTATAAATTTCTAACGACTGAAATGTGATAAGATACAATCATATTCCTCAGCATATTTTTTTTAAAAAAAAAAAAACGTAGTTTATAATTCACATTTTAATTTAAAAGTTTTAATTTTTAAGTATTCACACACATGTGGAAATTTCGTTTTATTCATTTATCTTATCGGAAAATTCAATTAGCACTTCATGGAAATCCACAAACAGAAACGTTACCAAGAAAAAGGGGGAGGGGATATGAACTTTCACTTCTTTATCGCATAGAAATATACCCCTCTGTTGTTAGACAATGCTATTAACAATCTCCTCTTTGTAAGTTATTTTTATGGCTCGTCTATAATAACTATTTTTTATAATCCTCAAAAATAATCCACCGCTGCCACCTGACAGTTTTTTTATTGGATTTCTGCCGCACAATAAAAGTTATCATAAAAACCAGGTTTTTATATCATCCCTCCATTTTTTCTTGTTAGGAAGAAATAACATTTTAACGATTGAGTGACAGTCACGAATTCATTCTAGGAAATAGTAAATTGTCGTTTTTGTTAAACAAAAATCATACTTTTTTTTTACTAAATATTTTTGTGATTATTAAGATGCTAATCTAAGTGAATCTCATTTCAGAAATGAATAATATTAATAAAGAATGATTATAGGTATCTTATAAAATCTCAGGTCTCAAGTGAGAGGTGCTGAAACAACTGAACTGGGATTTTAATGAATATATTATTTCTTTATGTGGTTATAGGTGTTACAAACTGAAGCAAAAAAAGTCTTCCAAAACCAAGCGAAAGAGAAAGAGAGAGAAAAAGCGCGATGCATTGTTTCTAAATGTGTGGAAATATAAAATTTCCCGAAGTAATCATCTTAGTAAAAAAAAAGTAGTTGAAAAGTATCTCTGCAATAATTATCTATTACTTCTTAATATTTTTTTTTTAATTAAAAGCTTATTTTCTTGCAGTTTCTTTCCTACTACCAAATATGAAATTATCTAAAATTACTCTTGTAAATTAGTAATAAATTTTAAAATGTGTTATGGATTAATTTTAATGTATGTATATTATTTTAAGTGTGTAGTTATTTTATGTTTTGAACTACTATGGAGAACAGCTGTGCATTCGCTGTTATTGTTAATTTTATTATTTTTTGTAACAAAAATCTCACCTCAGTCGATCTTAAAAACCAAATACAAATTTAGTGATAAGTTCTATGTGTTTTAAATTCGAAAATGTGTGAAAGTAGTTGGACGCATTTCAATTGTTACAAGTTAATTCATTTGTAGTTTTTTTCTAGGGTTATATATTTAGCATAATCTTTTAAAATTGCTGAAGATTTAAATAAAATAAATATATAACGTATTTATGTGAACTTTTCTTTCAAGTTATGATATTACTAAGTAACATCAATATCTGTGACTTCGGAGTTTAAGTTAATTATTATTTTTATTCCTGAATTTCTCTCTTATGACAGTGATCGGTAGCTTTCATCTTTGAAAATAAAAGCATAAATAATTACATTATGTATTGAATACAGATAAGCGTGTATTGAATACAGATATTACAATTCACTTCATTATAAAAAAACTGAAAAAAAAATCCTCTTTCTTTTCTTTTAGAAAGGAAATTTCTTCAGCAGAAAAATTTCTGGTTCTCGTTTAATCCTTTTTAGAATGATTTCTGCACTCAAATTCAGATACATCATCGCGGCTTATTATACTTTATTGGTCTTGTTTAGCCTTGACATTAAAATTTTTATTTAAAACTATTATTGTTTAGAAATTAACGTTTGGAGGTGCTGGAATTCTTGAGGCAAATACGAGTAATATTAATGTATACTATTCTTCTAAGAGTTTTTTTTGAAAACAATGACTTTGGGTTTTGATATTTGGTAATGTGGTGTCATTGATATTCCTTATTTAAGTAAATTTCTTTTTAAGCAGAACTCTAGTAACCATTGACTGGGAGAACTTTTAACTTTCATCATTAAAAATTAAAATCAAATATCGTCAGCTTGTATGTTGAATACAGAGAATACAATTCACATCACTCTAAAAAACTAAGCATTTTTTCTCCATACTTTCTTATCCTTAAGAAAAAGAGTTTCTTCTATAGAGAAATTTCTTGTTTCCCTCCAATCCTCCTTAGACTGATGACTGCACTCGAGTTTTATGACACACCATCGCGGGCAAACCGCTTCTTGCTGTCGCTTTTACCGAAATAAGAAACAGCAGTTAGTCGCCGAAGGTAGGAGTGCATAATTTTCGCGTGACTGAACATTTTGTCCATCCCTCCATCCACCGTTCAATATGTAAACACAGCGACCGACGTCGCACAAGAGGGGGGTAAAAAAAGGCTGGGGCGCACGCAAACTTTCGTGACTGAGGGGCGTCGTAGTAAATGCCGCCCCCTCCGTGGGAATTATCCATCCAAAGTGGCGTATGGAAGGGGCTTTTGATTTCATTTGCTTTTGCTAAAGATGTCAGATGGGAATTGCTGGCTGTGTAGTTGCGAATGGGTTGTTCTGATTCAAGTGGAATGATTGTTTGGTATAATGTGTTATGTGGTATTCAGGATTGAATTCGAATCGCTATTTAACAATTCCATATGCCGATATGCATCGCGGAAATTTTGATTTTTTTAAAGATGGCAGTTTCGTTGTATTGTTTAAGTATATTTCTTTCTTTAATGCTAGGTTTGAATTAATATTGCTCTTTTTAGTTTGTTTACTGATATAACATTGAGTCCCAATGATTAAAAACAAATTGATAGTGATTTCACTATATTTGCCTGTGACATATATACGATATGTATTTACATTATATGTGACTATGATGTTTATATGACATTTAAGTACATAAGTTTATACTTACGCCGAGTTGTATTATTAAAAAATGGCATAATACCAAAATATATCCTCCTTCTGAACAACCGTTTCTAGTGCTCCAAATATTAGGTCTACCGGAAAATTTTATTCCTTTGTGAATCGTAAAGAAATAATAAACATTTATCATACATTTGATGATATTTAATGTACAATACAATTGTCATCATTACTTATGACCGCTTGCCAGCGTGATAATAATCTGTAAATACCATTTTTGAAAAAAGCGTTTCATTTAGAGGTGAAGAACGCGATTATTGCTTTGTTGATATCTGCTTTAGTTTTTATTCTCCCCCCCTTCAAAAACTTTTTACTGAGAGAGAGAGAGAAGTGGAAATCGAAGGGTACTGGTAGTATGGAGGATGCAACAGAGTTTCACAGCCTGGCTCTGCGATATTCTAATGAGTCACGAAGCAGCATATAGTTTGGCATTGTCATGAAATAGTATAATTATTTCTTATTGACGCCACCGGCCTCTTTTCTTTGAGAGCTTTGTTTAAATCGCCCATTTGTTGACAATGTGTTTCCAAATTGAGCTTTTTGTTAAGTTTCAAAAGCTCGTAATATATTGGTTCGTGGACGTTGTACCATGTACACAATATTCTCTTATTCCAGCTCAAGCTCTGTTTAAAGATGGAGAGAGCAAGTTGTCCTGATTCACAGTATGCTCTTTTCCGTACAATGTTTCCATGGGAAATATCATCACCAGTTATTATCCTTACATCACCAGTTATTATCCGGCCTTAAAAAAATCTCGTTTTTGTTCCCAGTAAGCAGAGATGTGAATATGAGGACTCGATCAAGCAAATTTTTCTCACTTAACTCATGAAGCAGTCCGTCTGCGATATTTATGGGTCAATCTTAATAACGATGGTAATTTTATTTTACTATATATGAAAAGTGTTTTACTTTCTTTCACTTCACAAACGAACACATAAATTTCCTTTATACCTAATTTTCAATTTTGTGGAGATATAATTACTTTTTCATATATGTAGAAGGAAGGGAAATGATTTCATTATAAACTAGATTATAGTATATCAAATAATCATTATTGAATATTTAGAAGCAAGGCTTCCAAAATCATCACAAAAAATGCAACTTTATAATGAATTCAATTTCTGATGGAGGGGGAGATACTTTATCTTCATTATTAAATTTTTATCCTGTTAGGTTCGTCCACCAAGTAGTATTTTCTAACTGGCTGTTGTGATGAAAAATAGTCATTAATCAACCTAATCTCTTGGCACCATTACCTTCTTAAGTTTATCTGAGTTAAAAATTTTGAAGTTTGTATAAGTAATAAAATTTCTCCTAAAATTACGTTAGTTTTTCAGAGGTTTTTGAAATAAAATAAGAAAGATAAAAATTCAATACAATAAAAATTTTATTAGAATACAATCTAATAATTTCATGCATTATTTGTAATGTATGTGACTTTCCAAGATAAAAAAGTAAATTAGACCTCCGAACCCTAATTCATTTCTATTGAAATAACAGTTGTGACCATTTATTTATACTTTTTAAATACATATCAAGAATTTTTTAAAAAATTAAATGATATTTTAGAAATCTTATGTTCGAAATTTTTCTTTGAAATATTTATTTAATCGTATAAAAACTAAATATATATAAAAATTTTGGAAACTTCTGATAAAGAAATAGACGGAATGTGAATCAGAATGCATTTATATATACAGGGAATTTTATTACCAGCTGGACATGCGGCGCTTCATTATCATTTGGAGTTCGGTCTGAAAATTGCAATTTTTGTACATTCCCCACGCCCATCGATTTTTTTTTTTAGAAAATTATTCAAATATTCTTTTTCGATTTCTTTTTGCGCCATTTTCTTCTCCTAAATGGTTGTTTCAGTGCCACTATCATTGTTTTATAGCGGCTTTTATTCTCCCAATTCGAGACTCAGAGTGGAGGTGTGCATAGTGAAACCATGAAAATAATAGCAGGCACGTAAATTGAAATCAACTCGGAATTGCTTTGCATACTAGATGGATGCTTGATATACGCGACTTGTTTTTGTGACCGTGATTTTTCTTATTTTCTCATGGTACTTTTCATAATATATATATATACCGATGCAAAATATTATTTTTTAGCATATAGAGATGGAGTTATTTTTTTAATATATACGGATACAAAATATCATTTTTAAGCATAATGACGAAGGTTGTTTATTTTAGTAAATTAGTAATTTTTTTCTTTATATCATATGTCTTACCATGTCAACTAATTTTTTCTTTTAAATTTTATCTAAGTATGTAAAAGCAATTAACTTTCCCTATTAGCTTTCTATAATATAAAATGTAATCAATTAATCAGAATAAAAATACATATTATACGCACGACTAATTTAATGAGCGCTAAATAATATTAATATAACAATAGACACAAACCATATTTTGTATTTTAAAAAAATAAGAAAAAGTAAGTATAGAGACCACAAAAAGTTAATAGCATGTAGCATATTTAAATATTATATTATTTTAGCAAATGCTAATTTCTGTAAATGAAAACTTTCATGGAATGTAAGAGAGAATTGCATCATATATATATATATATATTTTAATCTGTTTCATTTATTGTTTTTTCGTTGATAGAACTTAGTGTAATATTATTTTAAATCAAATTCTATAACTATTGGAATAGCATCATTTCTGATTTCTTGATACAAAGAGAAAAAAATAGAGAGGGAAGAACTTTTGGGTATTGAATTCTTGCTAAATATATTTAATTTATGGTCTAGCTTTAACTTCAGGTATATTGGAATAATATTTTCATGGTTTGATTCATTTTTTAAAAATGTTAAATGTTCCACATGTATCTTAACTTTTTTGCATACATATTTTTTATTTGTATGTAAATAAATAAAAATCTATCGACATTTATGTTTGTTTGAAAAAGAAAACTATGAGTGAAGTTTACGAGCTTTTTTAAAGACCAATATATTATAAATCTTAACAACGATATTTAAACGTCTTTTAAGTTATCTTCGTAATTGATACAAAAAAATCAAAAAGATTTTTAAAAAGCCAAAAAAGTATGAAAAGTAAAATCTTATATGTATCAAAACAAGTAATAAAAATAAATATGAAATAAAAGCAAACAATGCAAGATGAGATTATACAATTCATTTCACATAACTAATTAACAAAAATTACGAGATGTCCATTAAAAACACCAGATATTTTACACCTGCTTTGGTATCAAATAGTTATATTTCAATATATTTTTAATACATATTTTTAAATTTGTGCATAATGGTTGAACAAAATGAACTGTATTACAATTGCACTGAACTGTGTAAAAATTGAATAACATTTGTATGTATATTAAATAAAAATAAGAGTATGACGTTGATTTTTATTGTTTCATAATTAATCATTTTCATTATCTTAAATACTTATCTGTAACATATATTATAGATGCCCTGCTGTGTGAATCATAAACACGCTCGTTTCTTCCCCCCCCCCCCCTAACATAGTCACCGAAAGGAGAAAACAGTCTTCTGCAGTGTCCGCCACGCATTCTCGGGGGATTGCTTTTATTCTCCGGAGATTGTCCACAACAAAGGTCCGCGGATTAACGCCCCTGAGTAATAACAAAAGCATTGTTATTTGGTTGACCACGGACAAGAGCAGCGCCAACCTTGCTGTAATCAGAAATTACCTCAGCCCCCTTTTCCATCTTTCTTGCGGACGTCTAGGTGGTAAGGGGTAGGGGGTCACTCTGGATATTGGGATACAAATATGGCCCCTCTGAGTGCTCTTTGGGGGCCCCGTACCATCAGCACGTTCATTCCCCTGACGCTCGTAACCCCATCGTGGCAAGAGATCCTTTTGGTATGTTCAGTTTTGTGGCTTCTGCGGTTTAACAATCACACCGGACAAGGAAAGGAGACCCGTATACACGACGAAATAGGAAACCCGTTAACTATGTCGGCAAATGAAAGATTCGCCTGTGTGGACAAGTCTCTTGGGGTTTGTTTAATCTCACACGTCACCTCCAGACAGGTGGTCCTTCTTTATTTCTTGAGCTCGTTTTTCAGAGTCGATTCGATTTAATTCTAGCACATGCAACAACTCTTTATGCCTATTTCTATAATATTAATTTATTCTCTGAAATATATATATATATATATATATATAATTAAAGTAATATTTCGTTAAAATAATGTAATAGTTGAAAATATATGTAAAAGTTATATAAACAAATTTAACTAAATAGAAATTCATTGAAATTTCAAGTTTATCTACGTATAGATTTTTTTTAAAAAAAAAAAATTAAGGGGGAAAAATTATTTCTTATAATGCACAAAATAAAAAGTTATATTAACAAACTAATTAGAAAGAAAATCTGATTGAATAAAAAAAAAACATCAAACCGATTGACACAAAATTTGTACTGGTACAAAACTAGGCCTGAAATGTTTTTAAATAAATGGGAGAAATAAACCGAGAGACAAAAAAAAAATGATGGAATATATATATATATATATATATATATATATATATATATCAGGGGGGACTAAGGCATATATATATATATATATATATATACCAGGGGGGACTAAGGCAATAGGCCAGCTATCATGGAGGAATCTTCAAAAGAAGGCCTTGACTCACTCTTGGCTGTTGAGTACAATATGAAATTATGTATATATAAACATTTTTATTTTTCATTTTTATTTTAAAAAAAAAAAGATTAAATTGAAAGGACTGTGCAAGATAATTTTAATATTATTATTTTATATGAATATCCAAGTCGAAATGAGTTTTTTCCAAATCGAATAAGTTTTAATTTAGATTTTAGTAAGTGATCACGAAATTTTTATTGAAATACATTAATCATAGTATCTTTATAAATTTCAATGACTTCACTTTTTTTAAAAAGTAAAATTGATATGCTTGATATGTAAAAAGTAGTAGTGTTACTAAAAATATCTTATATTTAATTATTCTTACAGGTAAGTAAGAGCTAGTGTCAAAATTAGGGCATTCTACTTTAAATTACAAATTATTTTATAATTTATGAGATATTTAAAACCATATTCTGCCAATTTTTATTTATCAGGTTTTTAAAAGTCTATATATTTTTACGGCTTAAGTTTCTTTAGCAAAACTGTGCTAGAAAGTGGAAAATATTATATCTCTTAAAACTGAAGTTATTTTTTTAAAAATCAGAGTCGATTTAATTCACTTTTCTGCTAATTATTTTAAGAAATGTTTGACGTCATTACGAATGGCTCTTAGTTACTTAGCATGAATGCAGTTCAAATCCAATGTAAACAGGTAGTGAAACATACTAAAGCCTGGGAAAGAATAATATGTTTATTTTACTCTAATTATATTATTATTACTAATACAAAATGGCATCAAAGGATAAAAACTTTGATTTGAAAGCTATTTTGTTTGGTAAATTTGAATGGATTTTTTTTCTTTTCCCTTCAAATTCACATTCCCTTGTTTTGATCCTGCCTTTGTGTGTTACGTCTTTTATATGCAGTATAATGTTTAAAAAATATCTAATAAATATTCTATTGTTATTTAGTTCTTTTTACGAAACCCGGAATTCTGCACCCATGAATAAAGTTAATAAAATAAATAAATAACTCTTGCATTACAATATAATCACTCCCCAAAAAATTAATCTTTAGATATGAACCAGTCCAGATTTTTGAGGCAACTACCCCTCTCTCAGCTGTTTGCTTTATTTTCAGCGGTAGCAGCTAATCAACCGATTACATCATACCCTGGAGCAGTGCACAGTAGCAAAAATGTCACGCACCTTCTTTTACGCGCTGTATTTGTATGAAAGTTTTAGAATGGGAGGGGGATTCTTCCCTTCCCGCCACTTTTCCAGCGAAAATGATGCGGTCGTCCCCCTTTCTGATATCCGTGTTGCTCAAAGTAATGGTTGTCATTGCTTTGTGACCCGCGGCTTTGGATACGCCCCTTTCTCTTTAGCGTTTTTGCGGCTGTTTTGTTTTCGGCTACTGTATCTTCCTTTACAGCTCATGTAAATTATCTTATTAGTGAGGATTTCTTGTTTATTCTCACCTTCCGCCCCTAATGTTTCTTAGTTTTACATAAAAAAAAAAATCTTCAGGTAGTTTCCCCCGTTGTTTGAATGCATATTGTTTTCCGATGTTTACTAAAACAGTGCTTTTCCACATATATTTTGTTTCTATCTTTGAAGTAATCTCTTAAAGTATGCACAATGAGGCTTCAATTCAATTCAATTCTTTTAGGCCGAATAATTAACCGCACATTGAAAATTCGACTTTTTCGTTGGTAAATGAAATTTCATAACAGCAAGCAAACTACTGAATTATTTTATGTTTTTTTGTACAAGAAAAATTATTATGATATATTTCTGTAATCTCATGCTTATGATAGTGATTATGAAAGCTAAAAGAACCATATGCTCTTAAGGTGTGAATCGTTGTGAGATTTAGCAATTTTCATACATCAGTAAAATTTATTACTGTCGAAAATATTTTAGTTATAAGTTGATTTCGAAAGGCGTGACCTTTGTAGATATTTTCTAAATTCTAATTTTTATAATCTGGGATCTGCTGAGTTTTTATTAAGGATTTTTGTAAGGAGACTGACTGAATAGTTTATTACTTTGCACCAATGCTACTTTCATTAAACTGTATCGAAATAAAGAAATGAAATTTTAGAATAATGTCACTCTTTATGAAATTTTAGAATAATGTCACTCTTTATGAAATTTTAGAAATGAAATATTCTAACAGAAAAAAATTAACTTAATCATAAATCATCAATATTTTCCCTGTAAATTTTTCAATAACATATAAGAAACTTATGTATATGTTAATTTAATTATTTTTTTATCTGCTAGTTAAAAATATTTTAATTTTATTCTTGGTATAAAAATCAAAAATAAAAGAATGTTGTCTAAAAAATATACCGAAATGTGTTCGAACTAAGATTGAAATTTGATAGTGCCGACGAAATTTTTTACTGCTTAACAAGACGATATTTGAAATACTTTGAATTTATTACTTTATTATATGTCTAATTCGATGTAAACAAAAAGGGTATGCGTGGGGTGCTGGTTTTAGATTCTAAGGGAAAGAGAGTGGAAGATCCAAGAATCTCCTGCCTAAAAAGTGTATACCGTTTATTAACTTGTTAAAGTAAACATTAGTTTAATAAATCCCAATAACTGAGACAATTTTTCTTAAATTTATTGTTTTTGAATATTAAAAAAACCTCTAATGATATATTATATATATATATATATATATATATATATATATATATATATATATATATATATATATATATATATATATATATATATATATATATATATATATATAAATTAATTAAAGTTTAATTTCACCTTCAAAGCTCTCTTGGGAACTTACAAATTGTCATAAGCACATATAAACCTGGCCAAAAATAGATTCACTTCTAATAAACTCTACTTCATGTTTACCACATCGTATGCGTTGTACTATGTATCATTTATTTATCTTTCTGACAAGAGCCCTTTTTTTATTCCCACTTTCATCTCGCATAGTAGCTCGGTTTATTTAGACTTTCCTGTCAACATGAGTTGCTGTTGTTGTTTTTTACTCTGTCACATATCCTTCAGTGCGGTCGTTAATTCTACATTTTTCTTTTAATAATCGCTTCTTGGTCAGTGAGCTTTTTTTTTATCAAGATACTTCTGAAGGAGATTGAAGGAAAAAGACAGTTATTTATTGTGTGCATCCATTATTCCTGTCAAACATTGCACAAACTTTGTATTTTGCATTGTTTTTAATAGATGAACATCTGACAAACATTTCATTGTTTTTTTAAAGAAAATCATTGATTTGTGGATTATGAATGGATGAGTTCTAATCTGACATTTCTTGACGATCGGAAGAAAACTTAGCGACGTATTTTCTAATTAAGGATCGGTACGTGTCCGATCTGTCAGTGATGTTGACATTGTCACCAGGAAGCAAAATATGGATTGACATTAACAACTTCCGTCATTTAATCCTTGCGTTTTGACAATTGAGTGTGATTTACTGAGTCCGGATGTGTATTAACTATCGATATCGCGTAATATTTATGACACGTTGTACCTTTTAAGTAAAAACAAACACGTTTCATAACTGAAGTGATAATAGAAAAAATATTTTTTGAAGTTAACAAAAATTCCATACATTGAAAACAACTCATACTTTAAATACACGTTAGCTATAATCTATACAATGCATTGTGCAAAATTCAAATCTATACATTTACTTGAAAATTCTTGTCAATTACATATTATATTATCTGTTTCCAGAAAGGGATCCACTTCCTTTTCTCTCAGTCTAAATTTTGCGTGTTTTTATAATTATACGATATTGTTTCTGTAACTGTACTATTTATGTTATTAATATACATCATTTTAAATTTTTTTGTGCAGTTCTTACAGCTTTTAGAATCATGATATATTTTTAAGTCAGTTAACGTAAAAGTCGGATCGTATTTATGAGTTTTCATAGAAAAACAGAAATTTTAAAATTTTCGATAATTTTCAGTAACTTTAACAAAATATGCGCAACGGAATTTTAATTTGTTTTAGGGAAGAGTATGCTTCTGTAAATCTTTATATGCATAAAAAGATAATACGAAACAACATAAATTGCTTCGTATATCTTTTTTTTTTGCACCTCTCTTTAATTCATTTATTAATGCCTTATTACCATATGTATTTGAAGTAAAGAATATTGTTGATTATTTTGTTATATATTCAACCTAGTATTTCTAAATCATAATTATTCATTCAGTAGGAGGAAGCATACTCTGTGTATGCTTCTATTCAAATTCGATGGTTTTCAAAATATTTTTTAAGATCAGTTTCTTTAAATTAAATTTGTAATAAAATACAAGGCTTCAAGAAATGGTTTTAAGTTTTTGAAGCTATTTAAATGCTTCAGTTCAAAAGGGATATGTACGAATATATAAGATGAAATTTAAAAAAAAAATTAGTTAAAATGAAAGATCTTCATGAGTTTTTGATACATACAGTAGCCGCCCTTTTATTCCGCTATTTTAGAACTGGACTGGGAAACGAAATGATCCAATAAACTCACAGAGAAAAAATAGAGGTAAACACTATTTCTCGCGAGAGATCAACTGAGAAAATTATAGAAATTCTTACATTTGCAAATTTACTGCATTTCAATTAGTGCTCATGCCAATGTTTTATTGTCTTTTTTAATAAAAATTACTTTCAGATACCGTCGTAAGCGTTTAATTTTGGTGATTGCAATTTATTTATACATGCATGATTGCAGGTATTGCATCAATCACTTCTTATTTAAGATGCCGGTTTTATAATATAGTATTTATATATGTATATAATAATTAAATTATGTATCATTAAATTGGTTATAAGTTAACATGGACCTCTTAAGTAACCATCGTAGATTTCAGAACTTATTCGAAATGGCTTTTTCCGTGAAGATTAGAAAAAAAAGAAAGCTTTCTTATGGCGTCAAATCATAACACATAATCAACTAGAGTTATTAAAAATATATTAACGAAACATTTCCTTTCTGTGACTTACACAGTAATTAATCACATATTGTCTTTCTTATTTCGGACGCGGTATTTTCAAACATTCCACCGCATTGATCTGTTACTTGTCTTGGAATTTCGAAGTAGCATGCAAATAGTACTCTTCTTGCATGTGGTTAAAAATACATTTAATTCCTTGTACTGTATTGAATACTATTAATAAAGATGACTTGTTTTCAGGACATCATATTTATTTGCACACATCTTTTCAAACATAAATTAGATACACAATTTCCACAAGCACCATTTTTTAACGTTCGTCTTTAACTCTTGGAACCAAACTCTGTTCTATCTTTCATATCCATTGCCAGTAAATTATCTAAAATCAAAAATATGATCTGGTGTAGCCAAAAAAAATATATCTTAATAAAGAATATTGAAAAAGGTATCACTTTAAGTTTAAATCGTTTGCTTTTAAAAGTTGAATAGATAATATTTTAAAAAAGTATCACATTAATTTTTAAATCGTTTGTTTTTAAAAATTGAATATGTCACATCCTTTTTGATTATAATAGATTATGAAAATAACAAACAATATTCGACTGGTATTTTCGCCCACCCATCTCATATATATCCATTAAAAATATTATCTAATAAAAATATTCCTTACCGTACATGCTATCAAGGGAAGAGCAAAAGTGCCTGTCGCCTGTAGTTAATTACTTTCGAAAACATTCTATGAATCTTTTGCGAAATGCGGAGAAACAAAGATCACACAAACGCTTGGAGACAATACCTGTGTGACAAAGGGCCGGTGCGAAAAGGGTGTTGTCCTTCTTCCCGAGATTAACGCGCCGTAATTAGTGGTGGCAGTGGGTAATTAAAGACTGCCTCATATTTAATTAAGCGACTCATAATGAGTATGCCGGCTTTATCGGTGTGGACTCTATCCTTCTTCATCTCTTGTGCTAGCTTGCTTTTCGAATGCGGTCGATGAGGATATTTCTAAGAAGAAAATGGGGGTGTTGCAGTTATTATCGTTTGCTTTGAGCGTGTTTTCGATTGCTATGAGATTTAACGTGGTGTTTTACTTTTCATTGGTGTTGATTTGATGTGTTTAAAAAATTTCAATTGATTATTTGGCTTGAAATTTTTATTTGGGATGTATTACACATTCATTTAATAAAACATCGTTCGAAATGTTATATGGCTGAAATAGTTTTTTTTAATTGTTAAGACTTTAAACGCTAAGATGGGATATTTATAAAGGGTTCCAGTGGCTTTTTTTTCTTGTAAAAATAAGCTTCTTTACATAGAAAAAGAATTTTTATCAATAACTTTTCGATATTCTTCTGAATTTTTTTTCATATATAATGACAAAATTGTCGGTTCTTGAGTGCAAAATTATGTATATATCTGGGAATAATCAATCAGTTTTGGATTACATTTCTTTATTTAGTTGAATTTATCATCTGGAACTATTTTGGAGCTAAGTCAGAGAAGCGAGTATTACAATGATAAGCATGAAAACAGACCCACCAACGGTTAGCTCGAGTTTAAATATCCCAGAATTGGAAACCCCCGAATTCTGCTGAGCTTGCAAATATATGAGGCTTGTGATGCTTACTATCACCCAATCGCTCGACTTTACAAAGCGAAGATGACCAGCTACAGTTAATGAGCGCATGAAAGTTGGTTGGTAACTTTAGTTGGTTGTAAAAAAATAGAATGAAAAGGAGAAAGAAAGTTAAAAGGAAGTAGTTGTACACACTGTATATTGAATAACGTCAATATACAATATAATGCAATGCCGATTAACAATTTATTAAAAAATACAATGTTCTATTATTTTTATATTATTGCTAGAACAACTATTTGTAGTCCTATTTTTAAGGAATTTATCGACTATTTTATAAATGATGTCATATTAATTTGATTCTCGTATCCAACATATATATTTTTTCTTAATATAAGGAAAAAATTAAGGGAAAAGAGAGATTACAACTTTATGAAAATTCAGTTATTTTCTACAAATCTGTATCTATTCTGCTTTAAATTAGCAACTGTAATTATTGCTGTAAAATCCTTGTCTTCAATTGATATTTGCATTTGTATTAACCTCATTTGTCTGTGAATGTACAACCTTGCAAATAAGACATGCATGCGAAATCCTCGAAGGTAAAAATAAGCAATTTGTTATTTAGTTATCTTCCACATTATTACTAGGTGCTTCTCATAGTTAATTCTAATCGAAGGGGATCCAACGTCGATATACAGTATCACATTAAAGATCACATTTACTAAGATCATGTTCTCAAATCCCTTTCCATTACATGTCTGTTTCATAACAGACTCCCCAATTTCTGTCACCCGTAGAACCCGTTCCTTACTGGCAGATTAGCCGTGTCATCAAAGGATGGGGAAAAGCCTCTCTAATCCGGTTAGGTGTCGCCAAGTGAGGTGACGAACATTGACGTTCCTGTCCTATCTGGCCGGATCATCAGCTCCCGGACTTTTAGCTTTCCCCGATTGAGAGTGACATCCCCATGTACTTAGCTCGTTAAGGGGTCAGGGATGAGACGTTGATATCTCTTTCACCCTTTTTGGAATCATCTAGGCTAAAGGTTGGATTTCTTTCATTTGACGTAGGGTGTTTTCGTATGAGATGAGTAATTTTGTTGTCGCAGGGTTTTGATACTGGATTTCGTTCGATAAGAATTACATTTTTGGACTGTATATGATGATATTTTTTATTGTGGTTGAAACAATACGTTGTAATATTTTTGCTTGTAATGTTTTTGAGATTTGTAAAGAGAGAGAGAGAGAGAGAGAGATGATATTCAAATATATGAAAATTTTGTAAAATTATGAAAAAAAAAAAAAATGAAAATTATGTATGTAACTTGAAGCGTTCTATACGGATTATTAAAAGTAAAAAAATAGGTTATTAAACTTTTTAAATTGAAATGAGAAGTATTTGAATTGTGTGGAGTAATATTTTGCGATATGTGAGTCCCAATTTTTGCAGTTATATTAAAAAATCTTAATTAAAAATAATTTTTTTTCATTTGGTGCAGATTACTCGGCTATAATCAAGAAGAAGAAAAAAAATGAGGAAATATAGATGAAAATTGTAAAATTACTTAAAATAGTAAAATCTTTCATGAAGTAATATTTAAATACAAAGTAAAAGAAAGAAATGATCGCTATTTTTCCATCATGATTTAAAAGTTTCCAAAATGAAACTAATGTTGAGAAATTGATTTTCTTTTCATTTTTGTATTTTACTCAATTACTCTTTTCTTTAATTTTTTTTATTATATGATTCACAATTTGACAGCATTTCTATTGTTTTAACAGAGTAAAACATTTATGATTGAAATTCTTGATATTTTCTAAAAGTTTCAATCCACTTTGAGTAAAAGTAAAATATTGAGTTGCAGAAATAATTTTATTCTAAATATGGAAGAAATTTTGAATTCTATATAAAGATGATGCATTTATAATAGAAATCTTATGTATTTTGTTATTTAGAAAAGCATTTGTGATTTAAAAAATCCTCAGAATAAAATACTTCACAATCTCATATTTAAATAATTTTCATGAAAGTAATAATCTCTCGAATGTAAGAATGTAAATTAAATAAAATATTGGTTTAGAATAAAAATGATATATATCTTAAATAAAATGGAGCATAATATTTTTACATGTCCATTTAATTATTTAATTCAACTCTTAAATACATAATTGAAAATAATACTTTGTATCTTACTTAGAACAAATTCAAATTTTTGTTTTTAAAAAAAACCTAGTTTTTATTTTTTTCCCCTTAAAATTTTATCAGAATAATCAATACGAACTGCATACAATAAAAATAAACTAACGCGAAATTCTTATTTTCTTTAATATGAATAAATATTAACATTTGTTCATGTGATTTTATTACTTCTTTTTTAGATATTCAGAGGTGATATTGAAACAAGAAAGTCAATTATTAGATTCATATAAATTAAATTAATATTAAAGGGCTATAAGAAGCTTTGAAATCTTTGAAAAATCCTTTTCTGAAACAAACATTTCCAGGAATCTCGAGTTAACATTTTCTGAACTTATTTCAACTTTTATTAAAATTAAAAACAACATTTCATTCATCAGTGATGCGTTGAAAAAAAATCGTTCATCAAATGGGAGAAAACAAAGGAAGTATAAGTAATGTAAACTGAAGAGGCAAGAATTTTTGTTTTAGCTTTCACTTTTTCAAAAACTGGTTTTTCAGGAACTAGTGTATTTCTTTCTCTTTTCATTTAATTATTTTTTCTAATGGTAGTATTTTTCCTTGTTTTTATGGCGTTTACGAAGCCTTCTGTTTCATTCAAAGTAATATTATATAAAATAATAATGAAAAAAAAAAAAAAAAAAGAAAGAAAGAACCTCTTGTCTTGTGCAAAATGTTTAACTGAGGGACTGGAATAAATTGATGAAAGTTCGCCTCCAAAATTGATACACAAATGCATTATACTTTTTTTAAGTACTATCTTAAAAAAAACCCGCACCTCTTCCAATTTGTTGAAATTTTTTTTCAGTTATTAAATCAAATCAATATAAAATTTGTGAAAAAAATATCAGCATTGTAAGTTGACCATAATGTTTTGTATGGATTTTAAATACATATTAATATACAATTTATATTAAAATTTCCAAAAATATTTTATTTCACATGAGTTCAGATTTTAATGTTATTCAAGTGTTGAACAATTCCGATATGAATACTAGTATTGAAATTTCAAATATTTACATTTCTTGTGATTATCCCAAGTTTAAGTATCTATATTTTGCCGAATCTTAAATTTAAAAACTAAGAAATTCTCCATTATTAATAACTATCAGAATGAGAAGAGGGCTCTGTGATGGATGCATTTCTTAAAGGGTGCGCAACTGATCCATGTATATTTTATGCCTGTTTACCATGTTTGAAGAGCCGTGTGAGTCCTGTGTCTAAAGTCGCGAATCTCGTGGCGAGTGATGTTTGAGTCTCCAACCCATCCAAGATTCATTATGAACAGAGGCGTGCCAAATGGTTATTTTCAAATAATAGCTTCCAGTGTATTAGTTCCGATTGGAAATAGGTTCCAATATTCAATAACTTTCAGATTATATGTTCTAAAATCTTATTATTTTCAGAATATATGTTTCTATTTTCTATTACTTTCAGTATACGTGTGTTCATATATCCTATTATTATTTTTAATACATTACGTTATCATATTTTTGAATCATATTCTACTAAATCAATTTTTGGCTTATATTCTAGTGCTTCATTAGTTCTGAGTGTGTTCCACTTAAGTAAATTCTCTTATGTAATAAATAAAATCAAAATTTTAATCCATCAAGTTGCGCCCAAAATGTTGTATGATAAGCATTATAAAATGTGACAAAATTAAAAGGGTTATGCATAAACATATTCCTGGCGGAATAGATTCCAAACACGTAGTACTATTACTTATCCTATCACTGGAATAACGCTCACCCTTAGTAGTAAAGAATGGTAGATTCTATTGCAAGTTGAAAGGAACTTGAATACCCTAATGTAGCATAGAACAGGAACGGGAAAAAGATCTACAGTGTTTTGGAATGTGTTGACTAAATATAATGAATATGAAATTTGAATAAAATAAAGAAGGAAAAAATGACCAAATAAAGCTAGTTACTTTTCGAATAAAAATTATATTACTTGATTTCTTGAGAAAAAATACGTAATTCATTATTTTATGGAGTAATATTACTATTCATAGACCAGAGCTTTAATTATTGAGTTTATATGCATCTGATCATGGATTACGTATATTAACTGTTATGTATTTGCTTTTATTAAGTCTTAAATAAATTTCATCTAAAAATCTGCCAGTATGTAAAATTTATGACGGAAAATTGTGACTCTTTATAAAATAGCATCACACGTTGTGTTTGGTAAGCGTATTTATGAAAAAAAATAACTGTTGCAGCATGTTTTAAACATGTTTCTCAAAAATATCGCAAGCTACTCATTTTATGAAGTGATTCTATAACTCAAAATAATTCGGAAACTACTTAACACGAGTTGTATAACGCTAAATTATAATATAGGTTCAACACAAATCTTGCCTCTTCTGTCTTGTAACTTGTCGCCCAATAAATAAAAAAATAGAAAGAAAACGTCTCAGTTAAAAGTCGAAGAGTGAACATAAGAAGAGAACGGGTACAATCATCAAAGAGACCGCCTTCGCCGACGACATCGAGAGATTATCTACCCGTGTTACAAAAAAAAAAAAAAAAAAAAAAGGATGTCATAATTTGTTGTCGATCGTTGGACTTCGGGCATCTGCTGGCTGGAGATAAAGTACTAGGAGAGATACTTGCTGCTCGACATACTCTACCTCTCTTATCTCTTCTTGCTCATGGTGGGTGGGGAAGCAAAAAAAAAGAAAAAAAAGGACGTTCATATATGTGTTCGATGGAGGAAAGAAATGGGGATAAAAAAAAAAAAAGAGTCGAGGTTTTCCCCTGCCACCCTCTGCGACACTGATACTAAAAAGATAAAAGTTGGAACCATATTCTCTGCCCGACCCTCAGAAAAGACGTAACTCGTCAGTCGGGATCGCTACTACCAAAAAGGGGACAGAGCGCAAAATGTACGCCGGGGCTTTCGAGTTCTGATTGCTACTGAAAAAGAGTAGAACTTTAAAAATTCATTAAAATTATTTTATTGAATTCATTTTTATTGAATTCATTACTGTTGTTTTGATTTATTTTATATTCTTGGAAATTTGAAGACATTGTTGATACATTAGTTCCCCCCCCCCCATCTCCTTTCTTTGGAATCATTTTAGTGTTTCAGACTTTACGAAACTCTGTGGTAAAATATTAAATGTATTAAAGTTTGATTCTCAATTACGTGTCCCAACAACAAAAATAAGTACCAATTGTTAAACTAAAATTGTCTTTAAATGAGACCTAATTTATTTTATTAATTTTCGCTTTTTTGAAAGAAGAAGCTACTTAAGTATCATGTATAGTTGTATTCCCTTATTTAAATCTCTTTTTATTTTTAAGGCAATCGTATGGAAATATATACTTGATAATATAAAATGATAACTGCAAAATGAAAATCTTTCTTATGTGTTCCAAGCCTTTTCAAAGAATGTTCTTTGCAAATGTATATTAATATTATGACGACTATTAGAAATGAATATATTGTAACAAAATGTATTATACCAGCAAATATTTCATGAAAATTAGCTAGTATTCAGTTTCAATTAAACAAATCTTCATAATTATCTAAAAGAAATGTAACGTTATGCAAGAGTTTCATATACATCAAGATATTTTGAACGTTTGTGAGACTGACAAAATTACATGAAAATTGGATAAAAATGTACTTTTTTTTTTAAAAAAAAATTCCTGGTAAGTGTGACTTAATCCAGAAGAAAGGAACATAGGAAGGTCGAAAATAACATTTATTAGTATGTACTCTATGAAAATAGTATAAAGACATGCATATGGATTTTTTGAAAGAAATTTTCATTTTTTGAAAAAATTAAAATATTCAAATTTTCATTTTTCAAGAAATTTTCCATTATATATATATATATATCTGTGTGTGTGTGTATGTGTGTGCGTGTGTGTGTGCAGTTATTAATGTGTAATTAAACAGCAGCTCTTGTATTGAAAACAAGTTAAGAAAATAATCTCAAAAATTAAAAAATGAACAGTATGAAAGAAATATTTATTGTAACATTGAATAGAAAGATACTCAGCAATCCTTATAAATATTCAGATAAAACATTGTAAACAAAGAAAAACGAATAAAAATAAATCTGCAAATTTAACTATAAAATAGAAAAAAACACACACAATTATGTATTACAGTAATTTCCAAAAAAATGTGTTAAACAAATAAGTAAATAAATTAACAACTACCAAAAATATCAAAAAAATATTAATAGAAAAATTGAAAAAAAAATCATTATTCTTTTTTGAAGAAAATCAAAAGAATAGGACAAAATTAAATATATATATTTATAAATTTTGGTAACTTATTCTTTTTTTTTACAGTACACGACTTTAATGATATAATGCAAAATTTTCATTCAACTCTTCATCTCCAAACAAGTTGAAAGAGATAAAATTGGTTGGAAATTTTCAATTTATGTATGTGACTTACTTTCAGCATTCAAATTTGTAAAATTTAATGAGCAGTTTAATACAAAAATACCAGATATTGATTGCATCAAATACAAAACTTTTTTTTATTTTGCTCATTGTGAACATTATAAATAGTGAGAGGAATAATTTTTTTTATTATGTTAATACACTATCTTCAACACAGAATGTTTTCATTGAACTTATTGACAAAGAAGATGGATAAAATATGCAGTTCTCCATCAAAAAAATATAAATTAGGAGTGAAGTAAAAGAAAGTAAACAATTCTTAAAAAAAATAACACCAAATTGTATACACATACTTAAATATTTCATTTTTAGAAATACCAAAAAAAGAAGAAAAACTTTTTTGTTACATTAATTGACGATTTCTTTATGTATTGTATATTCTTACTTATTATTAATTAAAAATTATGAATAATAAATGGATTAACATCTAAATTAGAGCACAACACTAGTATACCTTTAAATTCTTGCGCGCTTTCTACTCGGGGACAATCCCCCAAAATGATCTCTTTTCCTTCGCTGTGACCGAGAATTTAATCATTCTCTAGGGGCGGTTGCTTTTGACACTTCAGTTTTTATACACTTCACCCTGCGCGATAAAAACACTTGGCAGCTCCTGGGTGAGAAGGTCGCCCCTGGGGTGGACGAGGGCACTGTTGCGTTGCGGTTATCCGACCCTGCCAGACGATTCTCACGGGCTCCGAAAAGAGTCGGGTAATTTCTCTAAAATAAAGAAGAGAAAAAGCAAGTGGGTGGATCATTGGAGTTTTCGGCGACCAGAGAAAAGTTAAAAAATTTTTTTTTATGGGAAATGTTTTCAATTAGTCTTTAGTGTCCATTTAGTATAAAAAAGGTGCTTGAATTTTACGTTGTTGAGCTTTCATGCAATTTGCATCTTTAAAAAAGATAAGCATATAAAATTGAAAACGCATTTATCGCTACCAATTTTTATATTTTGATATTGATTTCGAATTTTTTAAAAATTTAATCGCTTGAATATTTCTCGAAAAAAATTAATAAAACTATTGGAATCGATTATTTCCCCCTTTTATTGTCATTATAGTTTATGAGATTTAATCTAAGATCAAATGAGTTTATGGCCACACATGAATGTAAATGCTATTTAAACGGTTATGAGAACATTTTTAAATCTTTCTTGAACTCATTATTATTTATTAAATATTATATAATTTAACTGGAAAACAATATTTCCACATTATTGTACGTGGTTTTTATGCAAATAAAAACAATGTATGAAACTGAGAAATGCGAAAACCAACATAAGGATGTAAAAATTCAATTTATTGAATTTAAACAACTATTTAAGTGAGATTATTCAATGGTATTTATTTTGACTTGAATAATTATGTTAAAAATATCCTAAAGATGAGCTGGATATCAATATGATTGATTAATTGCAATTTTGGACATAGTTTTAAGTGACAAGACCTACGCATGAAGGGGTATCAATATATGAGCCAATATATAATAAATACTATTGTTTTAGCATATTGAGGTTGATTTCGTCAGCAACACTCCCTAATGCTGTTCTAGAACTTAGTCGAAACCAAAATTATGGATAAAAAAATTTAAAAAAGTGGTAATAAGTTATGAGAAATATGTTAATGTTTATTTAGCAAATATAATTTAATTTAGATAATTTTGTGAAAAGTAGTACATTTATAAATGCATGCCGACTTCATACTTTAAACTTTCCGATACCTATATTTTTTTAGTTATAGGTGTAATGTTATCATTAATTATTTTACATATTGTAAAAAGTTTCTTGTGTTCATATGTAAATACTTATCGATTGCGTGGACCGAAATAGATATAATTTTGCCCTTTTATAAAAAACAAATGGCTTAAAGAACTTTTCTTTTCTAGGCTATTCGTTGTACTGCTGTCAGTTGTTCCTGTGACTGTTTCTCTCCCTGCAAAGCTCAAATTCGAATCTGCGACGGCTGCGGACATGGATGGGTTAGTCACGGTGAGTATTCTTGTCCCAATTATAGCTCGCGGCTGTTCCGCAATCTAATTAAACACAACGTGAGAACGAATAAAACTAAAGTCGTACTACATTCTCAATTTTATTTACCACACGAAGTTTTGTCAAAAAATGTGTGACAGAGGTCATTTATGCGTAGACGATGAAAAACTAATAAACGGCATAAGTTCCGAGTCGGCCTCTGGAAAAGAAAGAAAAAGTATTCTTTTAATAAATGATTCATTCGTTGAGCCTGCGGCGAGCTGTAAGCTTTACTTTAATCGCATGTGAATTTGGATGACACGAATAATAAGACACTCGATCGTCATAAAAATGGAAAGAGTGAAATACAACAGACATTTATTGCATTATCTTTTTGTGAAGAGAATGCCGATGGTATTATGTTTACGACCGTTGAAGCAACTTTGTGTTGTGGTCTCGTTTTTTGTCGCACCGAATGCAATAATTTAATCGTTACTTTAAGTGGTGCAATTTTTTTTCCCTCTCTCCTTTCTGTTTTTCAAATGACTTTTTTCCTTAAGAATAATTGTCTTTGAAAGATTTATTGTTTTAAGGAAATGAAATTATTAATTGTCTTTTTTTTTTTGGTCCCCCCCCCCTTTTTTTTTTATCAAATCGGAAACTTTCATTTCCGGTATTTGAAAAACAGAGAAAGAGATTTTTCAAATATGCTAAAAATGTGGAATGAATTTTAGAATTACCAAAAGATTGTTATACATCTGAACCAAATGCTCAAAAATATAATTATCAATATATTTGTTATTATATAATTATGTAAATATTTCTTCTTTATCTGGATGGTATATCATGCATAATATTATCACCGTGAAAGTATATATTCTATACTGTCTGTGCATATTAGAAAAAAAATTTGCCATTTTATTAAAAATTTAAAAAAGAAATCGTAATATGTATTTTAATTATATTTCAAATATTGCATTTCAATTAAATTGTCGTTAGGAATTCTTAGTTACTACTTTATTTTGCTACGCTTTCATTTTCCATACAATTGAATCATTTTTATGCTGATAATTTTTATATGGATTTTTTAGCTCGGTTATCGACACTTAAAGACCAATTTTGTTCAGATGAATAAAAAAAAAGTTGCTTTGATGAATAGTTGTCCCTCATTTATTCTCATATTGTGTCGTAATAAACGGATCCTTAAATGAAAATATAATGTCATCTGAGAATATTTATTGTGCGTTTACTAATTCATGTATATTAAACTTAAATGATTTTAATATTGAGTTCATAAAATGTTATATTTTTTTATAAATTTCTTAATGTCACCTGTAAGAACATTAAAACTTTTTTGAAAAATCTGCGTATGATTTTCTTTTCATTCATCAAGGGATGACGGATTTAATTCATTTACTTATATTATAATGATTTTTACATAAGAAAATGAGTTATTTTAGTAATTCGAGTTATTTTTTAGAAGAACAAGCACATCAATTTTCTTTTATTAACAATTCTGGATCAAATCACATTACCTAGCTATGTAAAAATTAATACTTTTTTTTTATATAAAGCAAGCAGAATTGCTTTGTTCGTAACTTGCAGCTCGTGTAATGCGTAAGAATTGTAACGATTTCAGATGAGGAAATGAAAAAATGTAAATTATTGATATTTTGATCGCATATTTTGAAGGCTTTTCTTTGTATAAATAAATACTCATTACTTGATAAATAATATTAATTTAATCAAGCAATACATCAGTGTTGAATTCATACTAATATAAATTTTATGTACATCAGAAAGCGTTTGTGAGATGTATGATAAATCAATTTCTTACTATAATCATATAACTTTTAAACTCAATAAATGTAGAGAAAATCAAAGAAATATTGAATCGTTTTCCACTTATTGAATTTAGATTAGATATATACCCTTCTCAAACAAATAAAGAGCTTAGTATATTTATCTATGTCTTTTACAATTCTCTCTTTTTTTAGGGCGTATAAAAAACGCTGACTGAGAGATTCGATACATAGAAAAAAAAATATGTTTCAAATAAGAAAAATAAAAATAAAATAACAGAATGTAAATCTGCATCAGGTTATCACACTCCGAATGTGTTCGTGTTGCCATGTTTCAAGCTTCTTCGTCTTAATACCGCAATTAATACCACTTTACTGAACAAAATACTCATGTCCAACAGCGTCTTAATCCGCTGTAAACGTAAGGGGCTTGCTGCGAAACCGCGTTCTACTTGCTGCGTCGAAGATTCCTCCGGCAATTATGCTTTAAATTATTTTCTCGCTTCTAATCCTAGCTGAAAAGGTCATCAGTTCGTAATCCAGTAGTTTCTACTTGCAATCCTAGTAACTGCTGTCGACTGTGGTGCGTGGCTTTGCTGCACGCAAGCCGCAAAGACAAAAGAGGTGATTCTAAATCATCTGCTTAGGACCTCAGAGCATCTGATTGCCACCATCCTCTGCCATGGTTAGTTTTATCAAACACGGTATCTTGAATTACTCCCCACCTTAATTTTCGAAAGTTAACTAAGGTTGTTAAACCTATTATTTTATTTATCTCGCTGCCCTACTGTTAAATAGCATTTTCGTATAAGGTAACGAAAAAGCCTTCGACAAGGAAAAATGTGCCTATTTTATGCCAAGTTTAAATAATCCTCACTTTTTTTTTTATATTAAAAGCAATTGAAATTATATTTAAACTTTGAGAAATCTATATATTAGAGTATCTATTTAGAATGCAAACGAATTCACGTTTGTAAAGGATAAATATTTATGTATGAACTATTAATAATTAATAGTTGTACAGCTATAAGTCGTGTACGTCAAAGTTGTATTTACATTTGCTAGTGAGAGAAAATGTACCTTCGTAAAATCTATTGCATTTACGACTCTAAAAAATAGCAGCGATATTAAGAAACATAACATTATGTACGTTGAACTTATGTAAAATTTCGAAAATTAAATTTAATAAAGTTTACACTTTTTAAATTTTATGAATAAAATTCCTCACAATTCTGTGCTATTATTTGCCATATTTAAAGTTTGAGAGTTTTTATTAGGAAAATGTTATGTTCACTGTATTGAAAACAGAATTATTTCATAATGTGAGAAATATCAGCTCTGTAAGTGAAATAAATTTTAAGAAAAGAGTACTAAAATCCTAAAAAAACTACATTTTGAGAAAAACGCAATGATGGATATTTTTTTTTATCAGTGGCGTGGCATATTTGCTTACAATTTTAAAATTCAATGTTCGAACGTTCTATTTATCAAATTCTCATTAATAATATATCAATAGAATCAATAAAATGCCTTGTTTTTTTACTTTTAGAACAACATTTTAAATATAAAATTTGAAGCATTTTAGTGATTCAGTTAATGAAAACAGATGTTATATCTGCGTGTGTGTATAATAGATGTTATATCTGTGCGTGTGTGTAATTTGTTGCTTTTTAAAGGGTGTTTTATCACCACTTGTGTATATAAGTTTTTGGGTTTATTTGGATTGGCTTATAATGATAAGAAAAGGTGTTTACAATGAAGAAAAATTAACGAAATATAGAATTAATTCTATATATTATATAGAATTAAGGTAATAATTTGTTATATATGCATTTTAAGATATAGATTATGTTTACCTTTTTCATGCTTAAACAGTTTACATGAAATCTCTTCAATCAAAACAAAATTCCTGTTTCATTTTCCATTAAGTTACTTCTATTTGAAACAGTTATTCTAAGCTTATTAATAGTTATTAAAAAACATTAACCCAAATACACATGTTGTCTTTAATAGAAAATGTTTAATTGTGATCTTTTTTCACTTTAAGTAGTTTAACGAATTTAATTTATGTTTTCTTTCTCAAAATTGATTATTACATTCAATGAGAATATGGCATCTTCTGCAATCATGAACTTAGAAAGAATCATACGTTTTGAAATGTATAAAATTTAGTGTATTTTATCATCTTTCACTGGAAAAGCTCTTTTAACTTACTTTCATTCAAAAAAGCATTGTTAAAAATTCATAACTGCACCTTTTTTTTTTTTTTTTTTAACATTCCAGTTAATAAGTGTTTCACACAAATTTATTTTAAACTTTCATCATTTAAAAGTAAGAATTTAAGGCAAAAGAAGTTAAGTTGAAGTACAAAATCTAAGTTTCTTATGAACATGATCTTTCTTTTTTTCGAAATGGAATCCAAAAATACTAGAATTCTAATAAGAGAGAGAGAGAGGTGATTAACTATAGAGATTTCTTTTCCTTTTTACCTTACAAATAAATTCTTTCAGTGAAACAATATGAAGTTTAGTTTCCAAAACCTTTAAAATAAAAAAAAAATAAATTGAATATACGATACTTTTTATACACCATTTTATTTCATGAAGATTAGAAAATGCCTAATTATTCTCTAAAAAAAAGACGGGCTTAAAAACCTCCAGGTAGTAATAGGGAAGAAAGCTAAGTTTAATTCGTACTGGATATCTATGTTTTTCTACGCCTTTCTACAAAACCTACACCGCTTTTTGTAAATTTTTTTTGTCCCTACAGTATTATTTCTTTCCCTGAATAATCCTGAATTTTCCCATTAAAGTCGTTTCGTTCTAAAACTTGTTTTTATCACCCATCTCTTAGGGGCAATTAAAAGAACAGGGTTGCTGGACACGATCTTAAGCCCCTTTTAATGATGACCTTCCCTTGAGTAAGCATTATCCCTTCTTGTCCTGATTTGCATAAGGTTGCGCATAGGGTTTCAGTCAACATAAGAGGGTTCAGTAAGGATTGATAGGTTTATAAAAATCCGGGACATCCATAGCCTCATTTTTTTTTTCGTTCTCCCTTCGAGCCAGCCGACCCCCTACCCATTAGGCTTCCCTATTCATCTCTTTGTCTTAGGTGGTTGTCCCATTGACCTGGGCACCTCTCTCTCACTGTCTAAATCTTAACCATCTTCAACTAGGCGCCCTGCGCTTGAAATGCACTGCCGAAATGGGATTTTTTCCCCTTCTCTCTATCCTGCCAGAAGAACACTTTTTTGTTCCCCTTCTTATTCTTGTACAGTAGAGGAGGAAGACCAGGAAGATGAGTGTCTCCCTTGTGGACAATTTGACAGGGCATTTTCGGAATTCAGATTTATCGTAGCAGCGCCACGTGCAAATCAATTTTTTATGCAGTTTGCCCCCCTTTCTTGTCTCCCCACTGCAACAACGGAATAGAGAGAAAGTCTGCGGCGCTCTAAATTGACAGAGAGTACTTCAGCAAAGTCTTTCACTACATTTATTTACTTCTTTTTTCTCCACATTTAAGTCCTTTTTTGTCCTATTTTTTAAACCCCTCTGTGTCCCTTAAGAGATGCGTCGAGAGGACTTAAAAACCCATATATCCCTCGCACTATTCTTCGTTCCTCGTCGTGAATGTATACTTTTTTAAAGCACTCGCTGTCTATCCAGAGTCCAGAGAAATGGATGCCCCCCTCTCTGAGGCAGTGTTTTTTTTTTTTTTTTTTTTTTTTTAAAGTTTCAGGAGTGGTTGTATATACATGTCTATATGGGAGGTGAGCCGCCCTTCGTGGCTTAATGATTCCGTAGGAGGATTTTTCTTCCCCACTACTTTAAAGTTGCGAAAAATTGCGCGGCGAAAAAGGACTCTAGACCCTTTTATCTTCGCCACCATAAAAACCTCGAGCAGGATAAAGGATTATTTCCCTAGCCTCTTTCCAACAAGCTATTATTCTCCCGATACAGGAACGGGAAAAAAGAAGCCAAGCGTTTTTATTTTAATATTTTTGTTTCAGAGTGGAATGTATGCCTCCGAGTAGTTTAAATTAGGTAGGAAGACCAAAATTTTCGAAATGAAATGAATGTCTTCTTCGTTGGATTTGGGCATTCTATCATTCTTTTGCAGAATTTGTCCTTGATTGACTCGCGGAATCGATATACCAAGAAGAATGAGGTATTGATTCTTTTTTATACATATCCTTATATACCGCATTATTTGTTCACAATAGCAAATTAAATTTTTGGTACTTTTTTTTTATTCATTGTCGCAGTGGGTTATAATTTACGTATTTTATCTTTATTGCAAAAAAAAAAAAAAAAAAAAAAAATAAAAAAATTTAATTTTTTTATTTATAAAAAAAAAAAAAAAAAAAATGCTCTATAAATTCGGTTAATATTGTTAAACGTGAAAGAAAAAAACATCGAAGTGAAGGGCAAAAATGCTGTGTAAATATTAAAATGAAGCCTTTTCCCCCTTCCCTCTCAATTTAGTAGTTAATATGAATATTTTCATGCGTTCCATCTAATACTTATTCGAATTTGTAGAATCAAACGAATTGAAAGAAAAATATTACTTTAAAGATAAACAGTTCTCCATTTCATTATAATTGCATAAAACTTTTCAAAGTCTATTACGATTTTAAACAAATAATAAACAATAGCAACGAATTGCTTATATGTATGTAACATGTAAATTTAGTTTGATAGTCTCAAAATTTCAAATTCTAATGGAGTAGAATTTTTATTTATTTGTTTATTTTGGAGAATATGGGTAATAACTCGTTTACCAAAATATCACGAACAAACTAAACCACTCAAGACATTTTAGTGATAATGGATAAAAAAAAATTATATTGCTTATGAATGTGCCTTCCGAAGAATTGACTCTCACATTAATACCAACAAAGCAATCTTCCTCCCACATTAAATGCTCATTCAATCAAGGCCCATTTTATTTTATTTTAGCTCTCATAATCAAAATCTTTATTTATGTATTCCTACAAAGAGAGCAGAATTTAGAGGGAGTAAAAAATTGCCCAGTCTACCTGAAGCCCAAGGGAGAGCTAATAAACGTTTATTTTTTTTCCCGGCATTTTTTGTTCTTATTGGAAAGCTGGCTAGGGAAAGTACCTGGTGGCTGCCATCGATTGCTTCTTTTCACTTGCTTCTGCTTCTTATAATAGATGTCCCTTCCCGCCAGGTGTAATTAGGTCTGGCCTCAAACCCTCCATCGCCCAGACACTTCTGCCCTGCACGTTTTATCAGAGATTTTCGTATCTGTTCACTAACTTTTGTCTTGATGTTTTGCACGAAGCCCGTAGGCAAAATGAATGATATGAGACCTAAGGGGATAAACTGTAGCATTGGTGAAAACGAAGAGGTTATCTATTTAAATAAAAGTTTTGATTGTCTTATTATTATTATTATTATTTAGCTTTTAAGTGTTGAAATGGTAATGAAACGTGTTGGAAATGATGTTGAGTAATGAAACAACTCAAATGAAGATACTGATCAAGTAATTAACTGCGGTATAAAGATTTCACCCTTTTTTAAATCATTCAAAAGTATGTCTTTTTAAGAGTTAACAGGAAACAATTAATGCATTACTGCTTAAAAGCCTTTATTCTTATAAAATAACTCGCATTTGATTTAATGACCTATCTTTAATTAGGTTGGTGAAAATGAGATATATTGGATTAAATCTGAATTTTTATTATATTTTTAAGCCATGTAAAATATTTTTTACTTCAATACCTTAAAAAAAAATATCCCTTTCTATATTAGTAACGAAAGTTTGTTATTTATGTAAAGTCTACGTTAGTAACTATAATTAATTTCATTTTTAATTATTTTAACTGAAGAATGAATCATCAAGATGCACGTGACTGTTATATGAATAAGGATCCCAAAAAATTTATGTGAATTTGATAAAAGTATTAAATCAATTTGGGGCCCATTTTTTTGTTTATTCAAGTTATCTATTTTATGTCAGAAATATTACGTCACAAAGACGACAGTTTAATGCAATTAGAAAAAAAAATCATTTATGATTTAAAAATATTTCTCTGGTGTGTGCGTGTGCGCGCAATGATTCAACCTGAATTTGTTATAACTTAAATGAAAAAAATAATTTAATTTTCTTAGTTTACCCAATCTCTAAAATAAAAATAAAGAGTTCATTCCTATTTTCCGATACAGTATCCTTTTGTTTATTCGATCACGTGCTCAAAAATCTGTTGAATCAATCTTCACATAGGTATAAATCGGTCGAAAATAATTTCTACTAGACTGAAAAACGTCATGTTAATCCCTCATTATCCCTTCATCTTATACCCCATGATATAGAGAAATCCCTTCATATCTCCATCTATAAAATAGACTGTTCTGCTCACTCTTCTCGATTTTCACTTTTCTACTCTTTTGATGTGGTCGAAACTGCGGAGCTGCGTCTCTCGCCTTCTTCAAGATGTGTATCCTCATTGTCTATCCCTCTTAGAGAAATTAATAAAAAATCTTAAATGAAAAAAGGACTGTACATTTAACCCGGAATCATGAAAGCATTCTTTTCATATTGATTACGGAGTGATATATATATATATATATATATGGGTGGGTGTTGTGCGTGTTTGTTTGTTCGTACCGAAAAACAAACCAATTATGAAATAAATAAGAAGCAATGATTAATTTCCGAATTCTAAATCTGTCAGGAATATAAATATATCTAGATATGGAATAAAAATCAGTTGTTTAATAAAATTTATTACAAATCTATTTGTCATATGCAAACTGTGCATATGACTTTGTGCTACATCGTGATTATCGTTTCAACCTACCCTTAGGACTTTTCCATTTAAATTATTTAAAATAAAACCTTAGACTATATATATAATGAAATGGAACTTGATTCATGGTGATTAGATTGAAATTAAGAAGTGCAATGAACGGATATCAGATAAATTACATTTACTAGCTGTGATGAAATGAGTAATAAGGAACTGAAGAATTGTAAATTAGTTGGTGATTGAAATAACGAAAGTAAATACATCCTGAATAAGCCATTGGTTATTCAGGAATCTGTCAGAGAAATCTTAGGGTAAATATGAAATAGAAGTAAGGTCCAAACTATAACCCTCAATTTCAATTTGTTTACTCATTCGAACTGGAGTGAGTAGGTAAGAAAAAAATTAAATTTATATTCTAAGTTATAATCTAGGCGCGTTTAGGTAAAGATTCCTACAGAGAGAACTGATTGGGATAAATCTTTTAAACTATTCATAACTTGAATAAAAAAATCTGATTATCATCCGAATTCCTCTTCATTTGACCGTCTAATTTAGTGACTATATTAATAGATTTGTTATCTAAAGTTAATCAAATAATAATAGGAGTCTTTGCAATGAGCAGAACAGTAATTTTCTAAAAAATTTATTTCATTTCATATGATTTTCAATATCTGATTATAAAGTCATGGGTAAAATCTGACATATATTACTACATATGACACGAATTCCAAAAACATTTTACATTGTATTATTTTTATTTTATAAATATTTTCTTAGTAAACCTGTTATTTCTAGAATTTTTCTAGGTGGTATTAAAGGCTATGATTTCCTACAAAATATTATGATAGCAATCTTAGAATTCCAAATTTTATTCCTGAATGATTTTTTTTAAAACAGAGATGAATTTTACATTGTAGTTTTATTTTTAAATTGTATTATTATTGGATTTATTTTATACAGTACTTATATTTTTATTTGAATCTCACATTTTTATGGAGAGGAGCTTGGAGAAAAAAAAAATTTCTTATGTAATATTTAAAGAATGTTCTTAAGTGAAGAAGTCTTTGGTATTCCGTTGTTATCACTTTTTATCAACGACATTTTTCATCGGACACTGCATTCGTTCATACTTGATGTTTCACATGCATTGCGTGATAGTAAACGGTCACGTATTTAATGCACGAACATTAAGTAACGAAGAACAATTTGAAACCTATAAAATATTGACTACGTCAGCTTCGGTGTCAGTTACGATGAATTTCTTTTAATGAACACTTTATTAACCTCCGCATAAATAAGTTGATTCATAAAGATGCCTAGATTTTACCTGTTTTCGCTATTATTTTATTCTTTTTGACAATTATGAACTAATTTTTTTCACACTTTATTCCATTCGTTGTTTTTTAATGTAACTTCAAATTCGCGTACATATTAATTAAGTCCAATATAATTATGGTTTCGCATCATAATATTGAACTTGTAATTTTTTTAAAAAAAATTATTTGTTTATTTTTCCGTTGGGAGAGATGGACTTTTAAAAAGAATAAAATGCGTATGTTAATCACTTTTTAAACTTCACATTCGATTTGCTTCAATTTCATTGTTGAAATTGCAGGAATGAATGGAATGTTATTTTTAATTGCAAGATGGATGTTCATATATATACTCATATTTATGACTTGAATCATACTCATGTTTATGACTTAAGCAATTTTTAAATTTATCATAGTGTACATTCTCCACTTTTTAAATGTTTAAGCTGTTCATCTTTGTTGACCTCTTTGTAAATATTTTTTACTGATCGTACACGTGTGCAACAAACATTATTTTCCGTTAGCAGCTCGCCCTTTGCTATGAAAAGTCTATAATCCACTTACAACTACATGTTTCATTATTATGAGTTACTTTTTTGTACAAGCCTTTGTCCTTTTCTGTTCATGAAATCTGGATACAGTTTGAGGCCGATGTCCTTCTGTCCCCAAAGTTTTCTCATTGAGGGAGAGTCAAAGGGTCTTTCTATGAATGATAATTGTGCATCGAACTATACTCCATATATCTTTCATTTAACCTCACTGGGGATTCGGTGGCCTACTTAATCCATTGGGGAAGATTCTGTGCATTTTTCTATAGCAGAGTTCCAACTTATTTTGATATTTTTTTTCTGGTAAAGATATATAAGGAGTGAAAAGAAAAGAAAAAGAGAGTGATATTTTTTTTAACGTATTATTCTATTTTGCTAGGTTCATGTGAAAGAGTGAATGTAAATAAAAATGACTTGGGTGGTCTCTGCATTTAAAACTTTTCCATTATTTGGTCTCGCATTATATTACCATAAAAATTTCAAAAACGGTGGTGGGATAAAATTTCGCAAATGTTTGAAATCATACGAAACTTGAGCTTATTAAAGGAGGTCTTCACCACATGCTAAAAAAATGCCTGAACTCTCTACATTTTTTTTTTCTTTTTCATATTGAAAAATATTTTAACATTAACATTGCATTCCCGTTTCACTAACATAAATCCCTTTTTATCCGTATAAAAAGTGTTCCATTCTTCATCTGTATTGTAATACTAAATTGATATTTAAGTTTACCTTTTAAAGAAAAGTAAAAAATGGCACATTTATAAAGTATACAGATTTTAAGGAGGTAGTAATTATATATACTACCCGAATTTATTTTATTATTGAGACATTTTTTCCTATTAAGAAAAAAAGCACTTCGAGTTTGTGTCCCGCTGCATGAGCCATAAGTGAATATTCATTGTAATGGGAATAAGTCATCTATATTTGGAAGAATAAAAGTCTTGTATTCATTTAAAAAATATATACCAAATCGTTCAGGGTTTTTTCCTGCATATTTTTTGTTTTTTCATCATAAAAATGAAGAAACTCCTCTATAGATGCCTTTGTTATTTTTTTAATATTAATTTTGAATTGGAATTTTTTTATCTATCGTTTTTTTTAAATTCTAATAAATTGGTGAGCATTAATTCTTTTTTTTTTTTTGTTGATAAATTATTAAAAATTTATCTTTTATTATTCAAGACTTTGTGAGTTCTCCGCGTTTAATATTCGATTGTTGTAAATTTTCTTTCTTTTTTCTATCTCCCATGGTAAGTGTTGAGGAATAATTAAACAGAAATAGCTTAGTTAAAATTTCATTGAATTTTTTACTATACGTAAAAATCAGTAGTTTATTTGAAATTATTTTATGTGATTAAATCAATAACAATAATGTTATGCTCATAGTTTATTAACAAAATGGTTTAAAAAGAATCAAATTGATGCGAATGTTGATCAACATCAGTAGTGCTTTAATTTAACTTTAGAAAAGGCTTCCTTCAGAATTATTTCATTTTGAAATCAAAACCTATATAATTGAACACTTATTTTGCTCCATTGGATTTGCTTAAAAACGACTCTTTTTATTTATTTTATTTGAAAAATATTGTGCAGATTCAATTTTTGTATAGTTTCTGAATTTTTCTAAGAAATAGAGTATATAAGAAATTACTATTTAAAACAAAGAAAAATGTGTAATGAATTCTTCTAACATAATTTAATACTGCTGTCTCATTCGAAATGCTATAAAATTATGAATTAAATACTTATCACCATACATAATAAACCACAAAAGTTTCCCCCCCTCCCCATCTTTTCGTTGCATTTTCTCTCCATACACTGAAAAGTTTCAATCACTAAGTTTTCGAAGTCTAGATTTAGATTAACAGTTATTTCAAAACGTAAAAAAAAAAAAAAAAAACTAAATTTTGTTTTTCACTTTTATTGTACCTGAAAATCATTAAAAAAACTAAAATGAAATAATGTTACAATTACATCTTTTCACATATCTTTTTAATACATCAAATTAAATTATTTTGTCGCTGTAAAAAATATTAATTTAAGACACATTATTGAATGTAATCAAACTTTCATTTAAATCTTCGTAACAGTGTGGAATTCTAAAATCCGACATTAACTTGCATTAATTTTTTTTTCTTTTCATTTTTTTCAGCGTTGTGTTCGATGCTTCAAAAGCAATATAATAAAGTTAGACATTAGATGTTGAAGGTATTATCAAATTTCTGAATGACATAGCTCAACATGTTTTTTTTTACTCGTATCGAATATTAATAATATTTTCGAACAGATATGGTTTGATTGAATTAAATCGTATTTATATTTAGTTTAATTCTTTTAAAAGAAGTGATTTTTTTTTTTTTTTTAATATCAGAAAATTAATTTTTACTGTTTGTTTTTCTGAAACAGTCAGATGATTCAACGTTTGATGACGCGAATTAGAATATACTTTTAATCGGAGATGATCAAGAAGCTATTTTAATTCCTTCGAAAAATAATTAACATCAATCACTCCCCAGGAAACCCTGGAGGCCTCCCGAATTTGTTTTAATCTTTGTTTGCGCATCGAAAAAAGAAGGATTATTTCCCCTCCATCGGTGAACGATTAAGAGCCCCACCCTCATGCCACATTAAGAGTTGCATCTTCCACCTTGCACTTCCGTTCTCGTTATTATGTTAATGTCCTAACTTGACCGCTACTTCATTAACTGGGTCCCTCTTGGGTGCTCGACATCAAAGGGGGCGCTGCTCGTTAGATGTCCCAAAAAAATAGGGATCCCGTCAAGATCACTTCCTGTGTAGCCTATTTAGAGATAGACTGAATACCATTTTTACGATTCACATAGGTTTCGACTGTCAAGAGAATCCTGGGGAATGTGTAGGAAGTCATGTGAATCTGATTTTTTTTCGTATTTCGCTTTTCTAACTCGGAAGGCATCAGTCAAGGTGGTTGATCATTGCCTGTTTACTTCCCGCTGAAGAATCTTTTTGGGTTGTTTTCAGTCCTTTTTTTATATGGAATTATTATTGTTTCTCCTTTTTTAATGACTATGCAATAATGTGCCTTGAATTTATTTACTTTACCATATCCTCAATAATACTTTGATGAAATAATACTGGGTTGCTTTTATAGCAAATTGTACCATTTTCCTGAAATTAGTAAAACTTTTGACAGTTGTGAGAAGTATCAAATAATGAGTATTCTTTTATTAACATTTAGCATTAGAATACGGTATCAATACATTTTGGATTTCAGATATCTTACAAAAGAACCAAATGTTATCAATTGATTTTTAATTTTTGCTTATCCTGAATTTCCATCAATATGTCTGAAAATTCTTTAAGTTATCAACATATCAATGTTTTTTTTTTTTTTTTAAATAGTTAAGCTGTCTGTCCCCTTGATGTTATAGAATTGGGTACACAAATTCAAAATATTTTTTTTGAATGGCAATATGCTCTTACATTTATGGTTCATTCTGAGTTCACTATCATACAGCGAACAAAATATACAGGGTTATTCAAAATGTCATATTTTTATAAGTAAACGACGCAGATAAACAAGTAATACATGAATACAAAGGAAAACTGCGGAAGTCTTGTATTGTCGAAAGTAGATGGCCCTTGTGTGTTATTTGTGAACTTCTTTCACTAAAGCTGTTTTAGAAGCTTTCACAACGTTACTTCGCAGTCGGATTGGTCTCAGTGAACCAGATGACTTGTTAATCAGTTGGTCGCATAAGTTCCCTGATACGCTCCGATGTGATTTTTTCCTTTGGGTATTTGTAAAAGATAAAGTGTATCCATCACATTATCCTCAAATTTATGTGTGAACTTAAACCGCGAATTCTTACTGCTGTACATTCAATAACCGTTAACACTTAACAACGTGTTTGGCAGGAATTTGCGTATCGAATTTACATTATACATGTAACTAAAAGAAATTGGATAAAGCACTTGTAAAAAACAACATCTATATCTTCCCTTTGTATTCATGTAATTCTTATCAATTTGTGTCGTTTATCTCTGAAAATATGGAAGTTTGAAAATTGATGATTCATAGCGTTGCAGAGAAAAAAAGTAACGTTTAAAAACAAATAAAAATTTAGAAAACATGAACATGTAGTACATTTTCATCATGTTGCGGGCATTTAAGAAGTTAGGCATAATTTAACTATGTGTATTGCCTATTGTACATTTTTAAATGAACATTTGTATTATGTATTGTATTTTTTTATATTATTTTTAGAAATATTGTATAAAAAATAATGTTTTTACTTTTTAGAAATTGTACTAACAGAAATTCGCTGTTAGAAATTATGTTTTAAAATAATAAAAAATGAGGGCGGCGTAAAAACTTAATCGTTGCCTGTGTAATGGAGAAAAGGAGATGCACTAAAAACTTTTATAATAATCGAAGATGCATTGTTTAATTTTTGCGAAAAAAAATAAATTTACAACTAATAGTTTAATTTTTTAATTATAATGTTGTAATAAATGTTTTAGCAATGTTTTGATAAGTGTTCCTTTTTTGCGAAGTAAAAATTATACAGTCAAATAATCACTAAAAATATCAAATATATATTAAAGTATACGCACATAAAATAAGAAAAAGCGAATTAAATAGTTAGGAGAAAAATTAATATCTAATAACTAAATACAAATTTGATCCTGTATTTCTTTTTATTATAATTTATTATATTTATTTTAATTATAATTGAGGGTGTAATTGTAATTGTTTGCTTTTAAATAGATATCTAAATGTACATTTTTTATAAACAAATTTTATTAATATTAGGTTTTTAAATATTTATTAATATTAGGTTTTTAAATATTTATTAATAGTTTTTAACTAAATTTGTAACAATGATTTAACCAATTGTTGAAAACAAAATATCGAACTATTATAGTAACCAAAAAGTTAGGACAACTATACAGATAACTTTATTTTAATGATGAAAAAAAAAATAGTAAGAACTTTGCTCAGATAAATTATGAGTATGGCTTAAATTGTGTGTGTGATCCGGTGGTAAAAATCTGTTAGCATGCTCGGTAATTTCCTCAGTTATGAATGCTAATGAGGAAATTATAGTATGCTATCAGATTATTTAATTATCCAGCATTTAATATTTCATCAATAATGTTAGTTACTAAAGAAAATCAGAAAAAAAGTGAAGATTGGAGAATATGTCAACTGAAGATATGAGTTATAGTGAGGAAGCATTTAAAATTCTGTGAGGGCTCTGCGCTGCTGGACTCTGCTAATGTTAAATGGATTCTAAATTGTCCATCCGTAACTCAATATATTAAAGTAAAAATTTAATAAAGTATTCTTGCTTATTGATGTTAGTTAAATGTAATTTAATAATGTTTTTTGCTACTTCGTGACTTCTTCTCTATTTTCTTATAAAAAATAAATACTTTGCGGTGAAAATTTTATCAGCTAAATAAATTTATCTTAAATTTTTATAACGCTTGTTTATTATCAGATTCAATTAATGAAAAAATCTAATGCGATACTTATATCTTAACTTATTTTTACAATAAATGTATATCAAAACTACTTTCCCAGAATTATACAATTTCTGACTTATTTTTGATTTGCTACAGTATTATATTCATGAATCATTTAATAAAATGAGATTCTTTTCTGGGTTTTATTTATTTCAGTTTTCATATTATGAAATAAGATAAAGGTTTCAAGGAAGCATCTTAATAAAATTATGTATTGAAGAAAATATTCTCTACATAAATATAATTTTATACAAAATAAATTTAAGATTGCATTTATTCTCTTTATTTATACGTATTTTTTTTTGCATTTATGGAGAACCGCTTCTAATTAAGCAACATATATTTCATTTTCCTTCTGGCAAAAAAAGTTATATTTTCAAAACCTAAAAGTTCACTCTTGAATCAGAAGTTTTATTTATTTATTTTCTTAAAGTTCGTGCCGACAGATGCACTTTGTTTCACATAAAGTCTTAAATGAAACCTGCCCTTTCCATTTAACTCTTAACCTCTTTTTTCCATAAATACTACACACTCCATTTACCTTGAGACCACTTTAAAACCGCAAATTCATTAACAAAGCGAAAATAAAAATTCATATACTCACAAAAAAATGAATAGAAATAGCAAAAGGAAGCGTGGTGTTTTTTGTGATAAAAAGAAAAACTTGTCAGCGAAACTATTCAATTAAAAACAACAAAGAAAGCGCGGAAACTTTCACTTTTTTTCCTCGGAAAAATTTTGGGGCAAAGCAAAATTGGCGTGTAATTGTTCAGGTCGCTTTTATAATCATTATACTTGGTAATACATTAAAAAGAGGCCGACACCAAGGAAAAAGTCCGATTATGGGGAAGCTTCCAGCATACCTGTCGTAGCAGAAGCCACGGTGCGAGGCGCTTCTTGATGACTTTAGTTTTCATTAAGGAACTTCTTTTGTATATCACTTTCTTTGTGATATTGGCCTTTGAAATATTTTTCTTTTAAGTCTGTGGGAAGTAATTAGGAAAAAAATGACTTTTAACTTTTAAATAAAGTAGACATGCTCTTCCTTTTTTAAGAGTTTTCTTCTGTATGCAAAGCTATTTTCTCTTATGAAAAGTGAAAAGTAAGTTTTAGTGTAATGAAGCAATTCCGTAAATATATGGGAGTCATTTTAAATAATAAAAGAATGGTATTTTAGTTTTAGTTGAAAAGGTCATTGTATGCATCAATTTAAGGGTTTCTTTTGTGAGAATCTTGAGTCTGGTTTGTTTTTGTAACAATATTTCTTGTGTGCTGACAGAATTAAATTGCTATATAGATTGCGCCAGGTATTCATTTAGTTTTAATATTCATCAAGTTGTTTCTGATTGAAATTCAGACTAAATTTTTCCCTTTTATATTAATAGCTCCGCTTTTTTGTCATTGCTATAATTCTACTGACGGAAGTGGAGGGGGGAAAAACCAATTCTATGCATATAAGATACTTTTTTTTATTTAATATTTAGGTGTATAAAATTAGTTTGAAATTTTTACGAATCAGCTTAACTTTTTGATTGTCAAATGATTATTGCTATTTATTATTACTTTCTTCATCATAGGTTCTGAAAACATCAGAGGTACAGTTCTGCTGATTATTTTTAAAAATTATTTTAGTAGAATTTTTTTTTTTTTCATTCTAATGTTAAGCTTTTTCGTAATGATCTGTCAAGATAAATTAATCCTATTGAAAATCAGACAAATATTTTTTTTTACTGCATGATTTTTATTTATTTATTTTTTTTTTTTTGATAAAAAGAAATAAATGTCAAGATGAATCAGTATTAAAATTATTTTCTGTTTAATCTTAGAATACATTTTTATTCTACAAAGTGTTTTTGTACAATAGTTTTTAATATTAAATTTTTAAGCTTTCTATATTGACTTGCCATTGTCCGTATAAAAGATGCAATTTATTAATGGCTAATTATAAATAATTTAAACTTGCATAACTGAAGCTAAATCGATAGTAGATAGTTTTTCTCATTTTATTACTAAGATGTATAACAAGACGAAGAAATACAAATGATTTGTTACAGCTAATGTTTGTAAAATCAGAAATATCGTTTAATAAACTTATCTAATAAAAAAAAGAAAACAAAAACGGATAAATATATGAAATTAAAAATAGTTAATTTATAATTTTATTTATATTGATGTTTCTTATTTCACTTAGTGTGACTTAGAAATACGAACTATGAGGTATTTCGTAGAATGTTGTTTATTTTTCAAAGTTACGAAATAAATTTTTTGTAATAAAAATTGATAGACACCAAATTCACCTAACAAATTTGCATTAGTTATGGCATGATGAAGTATAGAGATGATGTCATTCAACATATTAAAATCATAATTTTCCGGCTTATTACTAATATAACTAGTAAAAAATTGTCATTTGAATTAAATTTTCTTTAGCAAAAATTAATTTTTTTTTTCATAAAAAAAAATTGATGATTCAGTTCTCGTCATAATATGCATTCGCAGTATTAATTTAAGGTATAAGTATTATCTTATATTGAAAAATTTATTTTCATGTAGTTCCTAGAATACTCATGTAACGTTTGTCATTTTGCACATCCTTAACGGAAGATCATCTATCATAGATGTGTGTTTGTATTTTCTCATCACCTTCATTGATTGGAGCCCTCGAGTGATTTTTCTGTGCCGAAGAAAGATAAATTAATTAAGACTTTGGAGTCGGTGTGATCTTATTCGAAGATGATTCATGTTCCTTCGCCGTGGTGGGATTCCTGAAGGGCGCGATAAGGGCGTGGCACTGATCGGCCCCCTTGGCCGGGCCCCAGAACTACCCAGTCAATAAACTCATTAGGCAGCAAGTGACCCGACGAGCTTTATGGTCATTAATGATAGGTTTTCCATTTCTGTTTCGCCTCCCCTACCCCCACCATCAACGGTAACACCTAGTAAACCATTTTATTGATGGGCCTGCGATGTCTTCCCAGGTGTTAGATGCTCGCTGTTTAGAACTTGATGCTCCGTTTGATTATACCATTCCGAAAACGGGCCACTTGAAGGCATGAATCGTTCAAGTTGCGGAACTGAATGTAAGGGTGAGGTTTGCATCAAATAGCGAGTGGTTTTGCAATACTGGGAAGTATGAAGACGCGATAATGATAGCTGTTATGTATTAAATGGCGTTCTTTTGATTCAAATTACTGACCTTCTTCAATGAATAATCTCGTACATGCAATTAATCGATTACAGATATGACGAACAGAAATGTAAATAATTGACTTTTATAAAGCATTCTTTATTGCTTTGGTATCAAACTAAACTGTCATATGTATTTGTTATGATTGAGAATTATATGGATTATGGTTTGTGTCGCTGTAACGAATTATGCATAAAATGAACGAGAAAATTGAATTTCATTAACTTTGAATGTTGACTATGATTTAAGGAAGGACGGGTAGGGGGATTGTAGATGAATTTATTTTTAAAATTTTCTTAGTTTTTTTCATAATTAATGTACGGAATATTTCATAAATTTGTTTCAAACTTTCGGATGAAATTGCTCTTGTTACTTTTTAGGTTATGATTTATGATGGTAAGTTGAGGATTTATTTTCGATGAAGAAACAAGTTTAAAAAAAATTAAATAAATGCTCTGGTTGCTCTTCCATATCGTCGATTGGCAATATATATTTCATGTCATTAAACTTTAAACCAGAATTCGTTAAAAGAATTTCAGACATAAAAATATTTCTTGCATAAATAATACTGTATATTTTTCTCTTAAAGTAAAAAAAAAATAATATTTTGATTCGAGACTAACCCTCATCAATCCTTTCAACTTTCCGCCGACGTTTTCTGCCTCACTAATTATCCCGCTGACTTTACAAATGCAAGTATAGAACGTATCTTATTGTGCTCATTCACATTTTCCGAGATGACTCGCGATTCCCTTTGAAAGCAGGCGTGACAAGACGACAAGTGTCAGATATTCTCGTAATTAAAACACATTCTTCACGACATCTTTCGATTTTGCCTCCCGTTGTGGTCACTAATGAAATTTTCCTTTGACGAAAGACCGACCCTTGCGGCATTTCCGTCGCTGAATGGACTTCGGCTAAATCGGTGTGTCGAGGTGTTGTCCGACCATGGCGGACATATTCCTTTCTTCTAACTTCAAATTTCTTCAGGTGTTTTGTATAACATTCAGATACCGAGAATTTTTTTTTTTTTTTTTCCGTCTGAAGTTGTTATAAATTTCCATTAAATTTGCTTTATTTTCTGTTAACTGTTTAAGAATATTTTTTTAAAAAAATAATTTATTACTGAAGCGTATTAAAAAGTTTTGTTCGTTGTTGTGTAACTGGGGATCTTTTAATTTGTGCGACGAGGGAGGGTGAGGTAAAAAATTGATTTCTTCCCCTCAGCTTCGTAAGAAAAATGCAATTTCTTTACGAGAATAGAAAGAACAAATCACAATATTCTAATTAGAGAGGTGTAAAGTCTTAAACGTTTTCAAAAAAATGTTGATTTTAGTTCAATTCGACTTATGCAGGGTGTTTCGAAACTGACGGGCAAAAATTTAAGGAGTGATTGTTCTAGAGCTTTACGCTTTTTGTAAGAAAAATAAAGGGCAAAGTTTTTTTTTTGTGAAAAGCAAAGAATGTAATGGAAAGCATAAAGCTCGAGTTTTCTTCCGCATCGTCATTTCTACCGTGAATTTCATGAGGCATGCCCTTTTCTTGATAAATGAACATCACCATGCTTTTTGAAATTCGCGGTAGAAAGGAGGAATGACGATGTGTAAGAAAACTAGCACTTAATGCTTTTCATTACACCGCCGTCTAGCGGTTCTCCGCTTGCTCTTCGCCCATTCATTGAGAGTAAAAATCGCTTGTTTAGGTGTTTCCTATCACTTCTTAAATTTTTGCCCATGAGTTTCAAAACATCCTGAATATTGTGCCAAAGTTTCATCTTTTTCATTAGAAATCACTTTTGACGACATAGAATAATATTAATCGTGTTATTTTAAATATAAAAAATGAAAGGAAAAACAAGGAATATGTTTGAATTTAAATTTCTCTCTGTTTCTGATTTCGCTTACACTCTTAGATATAAATGAAATATTCAAGTAACTACAAATTAAACATTTTTCATATAAATAAGTGAAAAATTATCTGTTATAAATATAGATTATTTCATGTATAAGTGAATGATTAAATGATATATCAGAAGAATATATTAAATATTAATAAAATAAATAAAAAATGTTTTTATTTGGTGTCCAAAAAATGAAATTAGAAACCAATTAGAATTAAAAAATGATAGTAATTCTTAAAAATGATAGTATGATTTTTTTTTATTCCGTGTATTTTTTTTACTTACTGTATCTTCAATTTATATTTTTGAAATACAATTGAATATCTATATAATTTTGCTTATTTTCCAAATAATGAATCGAAATAAGAATTGTTTCAATTACTTAGGCTCAGTAAAAATTATTTTTATTTATTTACAATATGCATTTCTTGTAATTTCAACGAAATGTACCAGCATTTAGTTCTTTGTGTTTGAAAATGTGAGAAACATAACAGAATAATAATGAGCTTAATTTTTTCCAGTCTGCTTCTTGAATCGTTAAAGTTTCTATTATACGTGAATTGCAATGTAAATAAAAATAATGTTTTTAAAAAAAGGTTTCATCTTTTTATTCATGCTTGAGCGTCAGCATTTCATTTCTCATATCTAGATAACGACATACACATGCGCGTGACACATGTCAGAATAAAACATTTCATTTCTCTAAAATGACAAATTTCATCTGTGCTTGTCGATTTTTCAATTACAGATGTTTTAAGTGCTGACAATACATTTTATAACTGTGCTTTGTTGTATTTTATTCTTTATTCACTTCATGTTGTGTTTTTGTTCATTTGATTTCCCCCTTTTCTCCCCCTCCCCTTTTTTTTTGAATTTGAAAGGATAAAGGATATTGAGGAAATATAATTCAGAATCAGAAGATTTGAAAGTCTGGGTTGATTTGATGAAAAGTACTTGAAATGGAAAATAATGAGAATAAATATAATTATTTATGCTAAAAGAAAAAATTTTTTAGCAATACCTCTTCAAAATAAACTTATTAGCGTCTTAATGAAAAACGATAGTTCTTTTCTCCAAAAATATGCCAATACTTTAAAAAAATTCAAAAAAAAATGAAATCCGCTTAAAAATAAATATCAGTGTATTTAGCGTATTATTTTACTTATAACTTTTACCGTCTCGTTATTTAAAACATTCTCAAGTTCATGCAAGGTGTGGCTATTAAACAACGAGAATGACTCTGTAAAACATTTTATTTTGATGTCATGCATATTTAATTTCATCATCTTTAGTATAGAATCCTCCTTTATCCCTACAACGCTCCATATGAATCTTCTATTTTTCGAAACAGTGCTGGAAGTCTTTTTCTGTTAGTTCCTTCAGGAAAAACGCCGCTTTCTCTTTCATAGCTTCAACGGACTCAAGTCTTGTATGTTTTAATGCAGATTCCACCTTGGGGAACAGATAGAAGTCGCATGGCTCAAGATCCGGCGAATAAGGTGGATGATCTAACACTGAGATGCTGCACTTTGCTAAAACCTCTTGACTGACAATATGGGAATATGACAATATGGAGCCGGTGCATTGTCTTTGTGGAAAAATTTGCCTTAAGAATTTTTTTGTCAATTCCTATAGTCTCAGCAATCGCACGACTACTTAACTGATGGTCAAATCGAACCAGGTTACCGATTTTTTTCCATATTGTCCATCCATTTTTGACGTGGAAAGGTGACGTGGGCTTGAATCATCTTCAATATCTTCTCGGTCATCTTGTAAATGCTTAAATCACTCAAAAACACGTGCACACGATAAACATTCATTGCCATACACTTCTTTTAAAAAATTATTTTCAATAGCGGCTTTTCCTAGTTTCTTGCGACATTTCACAACAATTCGTTGTTTTTTTTGTTGCACTTATCATTTTTCCGGCGAAACAAAAAACAAAATGAAAAAAAACTCTAAAAACGAACGAAGGATTCGTGTACCTTTACAGAAACGAGAAGCACTGCAATCAAAAGAGAAGGCTTCACTCTAAACAACACATGCGTACTTTTCCTGCAGCAGCATCGGGCTCGTTATTTAATAGCCACACTTCGAATGCAATAAATATTTTTAAATAGTTACCTAAGCAAATCATATTACATTTTATAGTCTAAGGAAGGATTTTTATACCTTGGGCTGATGAAGAATTTTCATACTGCCCTTGTTATCTATATATTTTTAATGGGTTTTCTTGTACTCAAATTGTATGTCTGCGTCAAAATTTAAAAGGCGTTTATCTCCCATTTTAAAGCACATATTTGAGCTGAAATTTTCAATACACGATTGTTTTGTATGGTAATACGATAATTTAATTATAATTAATAGAAATTAATTTGATTAAATCTAATTATTTAAAAAATTCTGTTTTACGCCAAGTTTCTCGCCAAGTCGCCAAATCCGTCACCAAGCCGAAAGATCATTGCTTAATCTCTCTTTTGTTAATTAGTATTTAGTTAAAAAATTAACGAAACCAAATTTTTATTTATTTATTTGGAAATTGAATTTCATTTTTACCTTATTTGTGAAATTTGAAGGAAAACTCGTACAAAAAAACTTGATTTTTTATCGGCTTTATTTTTATTTACGGATCACATGTATTGTAAAAAAAATCAACTTTATCATTTTACTGAAATCTTATTCACCTTTATTTTCTACTTAAGGAATTTCCGCATTACCACCTAATTCCCAGAAGGGGAAGAAAAAAAAGTTTTAAGAAACTGCCGTCTCTATTGGTTTTAGAAAAATTTCGTGAATAAAAATAAAAATGATGCTCAAAATCCATCATCCTTGAACATAAGTCAACGTCCGCGATGAAATAAATCAAACCGAAGAACTACCACCAAAGAGGAACGAATGGCAATCAGGCGTGAAATGCGCATTCTTCTTAACTTTATGACCTCGCTTAATTGGGACTCGGGTTTCTTAATAACGTTACAGCTGCACAAAAGTGCAAATTCCATCATCATCGAGTTCCAACATTTTTCGCCTATAGGACCTTTCCACGGTCTACCGCCCATGGACTGGTGGCACTCAGCTCCTCAGTCTCTTATATAACTTTGAAGGCAGCAACCCTTTTGTGTACCGACACGGTACGCTGGTCTCTCACTGAGAGTTTTGTGTCCTCCGATGGAGCGTGCCCTCCCCCCCATTTTCCGGACTGACACTCGCGACAGGATGATTATAAAGGACTGCATGATGACTGATGTCACGCCTTTGTCTTCGGATTGGTCGGATGCCTTGGATCCCCTTTGCGCCTATTTGCCGCGGTCCTCATTTCAGTTAGTTCCTTCATTGTTCTGCCTTGTTTTTTCATTATTTTGTTTTTCTTTTTGAGATTCTTGATGAAGCCTTTCCAACCCCTTTCGTTCGTAGTCGACTCGCTTGCAGCGGAGTTTCTGTTATGTGCTTTTTTGTGTATTAACACTGAATAACAAATGAGTATTTGCTCAGGCTTCTTTTCACATACATTACTGTTTTATTTCTTAAAAAAAGTTATGTTCAAGTTAAAACACAGTAACTGCCCTATTAATCACTCGCATGAGTCCATTTTCAGTTTAACTGCCAATTAAATCAATGGTTGGTTTAAACGAAAGCTGTTAAAAGGTGTTTACTCTAATGTAATAAAGATCTAATGCAGTGTATATTAAAAATATACTACAATTATGCAAGATAAGAAACCACTCTTGCATTTTCTGTATATGAGGCTGTTCTGCATTTATATTATATATTGCATGAAATATAAGTGTTCTATGAATAAAAATGTGAGTTTATATATTATTCTGACGCTAACATTTCTATGTACAGATTTCTTCTATTAGAAAAATATACATTTTTTATAAGTCAAAATTTTTATATGCATTTATCACTTCCTTTAATGGTTTTTTAATTACTTTTGTGTAATTTTAACGAATACAGGATATTATATAAATTGTTACAGAAACGTGCATGATGCACGAATACTATGCAATGTGTTGTTCATAATGTAAACTGTACAGATCATATTGAGATTGTTTTAAGTCATTTATTACATTGTGTCTATTAATGCTTGTGATGGACAAAACGAGATTGATGATTACTTATTTTATTATGATGATTGATTGACATTAACGTTTTACTTAGAAGTAACTTAAGGGCTACTGGCGATTGATCTAGAAATTTAGAATGTTGGTCAAGTGAGAGAACGACCCCTGAAACTAAATCGTACCCTGTTTCCAAACTACAACACCCCTACGAACGGGGAGCCTTTTAAGTCTGTGAGAGACAGACCTGTAAGTGTCGAGGACGACATGACACATGATCAGGTACTCCCCTTTCCTAACTTTCACATCACACCAAGTTAGGACATTGAACCCCAATAGATTTAACTTGAAACGAACACATTATTCGAGAGCCCATTACGCGGTAGATAAGAGCGGAGTCGAGATTTAAACAGTAGGAAGAGGAAAAAGAAATAAATACATTATTACCTCAGTGTATATATTTATATTTTGTTGAAATAAAAGTTCATCGAAATGAAAGAAGTGCTTCATTAACATTCATAAGAAACAGTTAAAAATTGTATGAATTTGTCCGTAGAAAATTACCGTTTAATATTTAATATAACATTTATAACATTGTTGCTTATATCACATTATATTTCAGAATCGGTAAACCCATGATTTGATTACTTACTGTCGCTATATTGTTGCATAAAAAGGAATTGAATCGCTTTTTATTTTGAATATCCATTAAAGGAAGAAAACTATTACATTTGAGCTTGTACCTCATTCTCCTAAGTTACATATCATATCAAGGGAGAACCTCTAAGCTTAGTTCCATTTGTAGTACGACTGCTTCCTCTATTCCTTATAACAGGTCAGATGGAAGTGGGAGTCTTACCTCTGTTTCTCGATTTGCATATCACCGGCTACGAAGCTGTCAAACACTTGACTACCAAGGCACTGCTTGTATGTGATATTCAAATAAAGTTATATATTAAAATATATTCTTACGATTGAAGTTGCATTTTCAGTAACAATTTTCACGAAAGAAGAAACAAATTAACTATATTTAAGAATTAAGTATTATTTTTTTTATATAGCAAGTGTTTTGTAGAAAATTATTCAGAAATTTTTTGCTGTCCTTATTCAAGAACAATAATCCACCGAGCAAAATAGGGAGAGCGATTCTTTTTAAACACATTTGCAAATTATACGAGGACTTCCGAATTAAGCATATTTTTAATCCGCTTTAGAGGTTAGGAAAAATTACATCAAAACTAGGAATAATCCGCCTTACACGGTCAAGAACCAAATGTATTCTGAAAAGTTACCCATGAACCCGTGTGCTCTCACTGACACGAAACAAGGCGCCTCCTGGCGGTATCCAAATAATTTATTTCCAACAGTCGGGAAAGTTTAAAAAAATAAACTTTATAAAAAAAAAAGTATTCACTTTTCAGATAGTTCTGTAGGTACTCAATCACATAGAATAATTTTTTTTCTCTTTACTTTATTTCACTCTCACACCAATGCGTAACAGCGATCACTTGTGCAAATTGGAATAGTGTATGTGCTCTCATCTGAACACCACTTACATCGCTTACCCAAACATTCTGCTTGAACTTGTAATGTTGCGCATTCAATATAAATTGCCACATAACATTTTCAAATTACATAAGAAAACATGCAACTGAACACATTAATAATGTACATGGAAACAATTATTACACAATTATTTCTAAACATTAATGAATTATTTTAATGAATTATTAAATTTGTTAAACAAAGGAAGAAGTACAGTTTGTGATTGGTCGTTTGTAGTAACCTGAGGAAGTTTTCACTTTCACAACTAACATTTTTATCTTTTTCTGGGTAAATAAACATCAGTTTTCGGCCTAATTACCATTGATATAATGCCAAATTATCCTCTTTTAAAACGACCAAGTATGTTATATTTTCTTCACTATTTTTTTTCTTCATATTACTTATTATTCATTACTTATTACCACTTCCAATATTAATTATTACCCTTCCTCTATCCCTAACAACGCTCGATGCGAATCTACCATTATTCAAAACATGCTGGAAGCTTTCTTGTCAGCTCCTTCAGGACGCTCTTTCACAGCTTCAGCGGTCTGAAATGTTGTTCCTTTTAATGCAGATTTCACCAAAGGAAAACAGAAGTCGCATGGTACAAGATCTGACTAATAAGGTGGATGGTCTGACACTGGGATGCTGTACCTGGTAGAAACCTCTTTACAGACAATGGGAAATGACTTGTCCTTCCGCAATTCGGGTCGTTTTTTCCTCCCTTATTCTTTCACGGAGTTCAGCAAGAACATGGAGGTGGTAATGATGAATAATATGTAGTTTGAACTTCAGGTACTGAGTGAAGGTACTCTATCCCATGAATATTGAAAAAAGCAATCATCATTGCTTTGAATTTTGATTTAGTCATTCAAACTTTTTTGGCTCTCAGTAAAGATCGGCACTTCCAGTGCATGGATTGGAGCTTCCTTTCAGGATCTGAAGTAAAAAACCACCATTCGATAAGTTCGGGTCAATTTCAAGGGCATCATTCATAGTATCGGTACAAACATTTTTGCCAGCTTCTCCCTGACCAACCAAAATGTTTTGTAAGTACTCAATTCATAGACTCATTCTTTCGCCCTGATTTCACTCTCACACCATTGCGTAACAGCATTCGCATGAACATATTGGAATTGCCCGTGTACTTTCATCTTAACACCACTTAAATCGCTTGTCTGAACAAAGTGTATGAGAAAATATTACAAATTCATTAAAAATGCACTAATGTCTTACTTCACTGTTGAGTAATAATGTTTTTTTTCTTCTTATACCTCTTTATAATTTCTTTTTCATTCATATCTTCATATTTTGTGTACTTTTACTAGTATGAGTATCTAAAAAAAATAAAATTATTATTTCTCAATAACCACTCGTGGCCGTAGTAGTCTCGTGATCATGGTCGCTAATTCGCGGCCGACATTGTTTTCGTTGAGTTGTGGGTTCGAGTCCTGATGCCCTTCAAGACTCGCTGTGTAGCGGTATGCACCATTGGTGTAGTGTGGATGTTTGGGAAGGGAGGTGCCATCACGTATGTCGCCCTCGTCATTTGATTGATTCTCAAAATTTCGAGGTTCAATGCTAATAACACTCGTGTTGCTTCTCAATGCGACATTAATAAACAATCACATCACCTAAATGATCGCATCGTCTTAAGAAAATCGTGATATTTTCATCTTTAAGTTATTCAAAATAACTCGTGAAATAAATGCAATTTTCAAGGTCATTAGAACATGCAAAGCAATTTATTCATAAGAGTAAAAACAAAAGCTCACAGTTAACACCACTCAAGCATCCTTATTGTCTCTATCCCTCACGACGGTTTGTTGACGAGTATGGTAGCTGCCATCATTGTTGTTTTTCGAGTCTTAAAAGCACCGACGACTTTTCTTTCGAATCTTTTTTTTCTTACCTAAGAAACTCAGTTTCTCACGTTTACGAAGCATATCGTGTGTAATTGAGACAAAAGATCCTTGCGTATAGTCACTGTGTTTTCTTAAACTTTCTGCTTTATCCAGATTCGAGAGAGTCCATGAATTGAGTGATTAATTTACTTTTCGAGATTCGAGAGTTCACGATTTAATGATTAATTTGCTTTTCGAGACTCAGGATTCTATTGCGGTACTCTCTTTATTTTGAAAAACAATAGTTAGCTGAAAGGAAAAGAAACACATATTTTAGTAAGGAAATTATTCGAAGAAATTGAAATAATTATCCATATTGAAAACACTGAATTGATTTATGTTTGTTTTCTTTAATTATTTAACTACACTGAAAAAAAAAAACTTTCATTTGAATTTTTTTTTCATACTTAGTTGCTGATAGTTTTCATTCAATCCAACTTATGCTAGAGAGCTGGTAGATATATATGGAAGAACAACGCTTGAAAAGAATTCAATAACGTATTTGAACGTTGAAGAAAATATATTTTGAATAGAGAAATATTGTATTCGATCTGAAAGGAAATAATTGTGTAATACTATAAAGAAAGCTCGGTAGTACTGTTTGTTTGTTTCAAGTCCATGTATCTGAGGAAGTGAAATTAAGTAGTGAAAATTTGTGGGCTTCTCTTTATTACAGCTGAGGTTATGAATTAAGATAACTATTCACATTCGAAGAAAATTTTTGAATTAACGTAAATTTTGAACACAAATGCATATTTTATGATTTTATGAATCTTCAAAATTAGAAAAATATCCAACAAAAACTTCGTTAATGTATATTTTTATTGCTGAAAGGGCTTTTTCTACAAGTATAAGCAAAAATTAAGTCTTTCCACGATACGTGGTTACTCAAAAGAAAATATACTAACATTTTTGTAAATTCAATAACACAGAATATAACCTTATCTAGAGAAATAGACTATTATTTTCATAATATAACCCTTATGTAAGAAGCTATGGAAGTTCCGACTCCTGAACACACACATATACACACACACACACACACATATATATATATATATATATATGTGTGTGGTGTGTGTTTGTGTTTGTTTGTTTGTTTGTAGAAATATATATATAATCAGGTTCATTGATGGATAACATTTTGAGCTATTGTGTCTTGTGTCGTGCAGTAACGTATAGTGCGTTCTGGTCCCAGAAATTCGTGATCAAGTAATGTTAAAACGGCTGTCTCAGCTTCTAAATAATATAGAGACAGATTTTTAAAGATAAAAGAGTTTGAATTTGAACATGAAACCAAAAATTTAAAAAATCGATATCTTCACCAAAAATTGTATTTTAACGGTGCACTGCCACCTTTACCTTTATCTATCGTAATTAAGAGCGCGCGTGTTATGGCTCATAATGCAACACGGGTACAAGTCCTCTACACCTTCCTTCTCCCCAAAAAATTTGAGTATATCTAATAACTGTTGAACGTTAATTCGATCGCCATAACCGAGTGATCCTGGTCGCGAACTTATGACCAGTGTTGTTTCCGACGAATCGTGGGTTCGAATCCTGTTCCCACAATCAATGAATCATTACATGTTCATTGAAAATGGGCTTCTCATATGACCTTGGATGGAAGGTAATGAGTAAAGAGCCATTTTAAGTGTCGTTAACTTGACTATGTTTCGAAGTCTTTCACTTACAGCCCTGATTGATAATTTATTAACATTGCAATAAAAAGCAACACCATGGATATTGGCGATGGACCTATCAATTTTGAATCATGGTCAAGGGACGAGGACGTTACTTGTGTGATGGCATCCCACTCCCTTAATTTCAACACCACGTCTCGTGAGAAATTTGAACTTCCTCACATTTAACGAGCATCGACACCCCCTTCCGTACACGACAGGTCTTAGTAGAATCAGGCTCAATTGGACGGAAACAACGCCGGCCATGAACTCGCAATCATGCTGACTAGACCACCAATAACCTTAGTCGGCAATTTTAAGAATGACGTTGATTCAAAACCAATCAATTATTCTTTGTTATTCAGATACATTATCAAAATCCTTTGTATGTGTGAACTTCGTAAAAGTTTTAAAAGCTTAATTTCCCCCTAGATTTAAAAATTGCGTAAGAAATTTTGTGTAAAATTATATAAATAAAATATGATTTTAATTTTGTTGACCTGCTTGTTTTATAGAGTACTTTTTCGAGTGTGAGAGTGCTAAAGATAAGAGTTTAATTTTTTCTAAAGTTTTAATTTTTTAAGACCAAACTATAATTTTTTTTTAGAGAATATAAAGATGTTTGATGGAATTGTTTTTAATATAATCGGCACGTTGAGTTAACATTTGAAGTTGACATTTGTCAGAACTGTCTTAACTATAAGAAAATATAATCTGAGTCATAAATTTTGCTGTTAAAATTACATTTATTTTAGTTTCTTTTATTAATTTGCGAATAAAATATTTATAAAAAAGTCTTAATATCAATTTTTAACTCTAAAACAAATCAATTTTTGAATTCTAAGAATATTCAACTATTTAACAAATTCCGTACTGGATTATTTTTATAAAAATATATATAACTAAAAATTGCTACAAATATTGAGGATTGACTCCTAAATTATTTTTGTACATTTTAAATAAATGAAAATAAAATGTATTTTTTTTAAATAATATTCCTCAAAATGTATATAGCTTTTAATTCATAACAAGTATTACATTTAAAAATTTCTTTATTTCTTTCCTTGATTGGAACATTTAAACCAAAAAAAAAAAAAAAAAACCTAAGAAATAAGTTTTATTGAATTATGAATGAAGTCCAATACACATAAGTATTTTTATTCTGTATTCAAGCTGTGTTTGTTGAATAAATGCTAGTGAAAAGAATTTATCCAATCTATTCTACATAAGATCTTATCTATACATATTATTTGTATAATCTTTAAAATTATTGCTGAAACTTCTTTCTTTTCTTAATGTCATTAAGACGCCAGATCATTATAGTTCGCTAACAGTATATTATTCAAAAATGCTGAGGAACTTATATATATCTTCAATTTTTTAATAAAGATGTATTGAATGCTTAATTTTTCCCTCATTTTATTTATGTGTAGGTGAGTTATCCAAGTTTTTCTTAAAAGATAATCGGTCTAAATTGGTGGATTGGTGGAATATAAATAAATAATGATTGCAGGATTTTTTTAACAGCGGCATTTTTAAAATATATCTCAAAAAGGCAAAATTCATACACATATTTATAACATCGAATCTGTACATTTTCAGAATTTTGTTTTGTAGTAGGTAAAAAACAAATTCTCTTTTCTGAACATAAATAAAATTTAATTACATTATTGTTGCTTGGAATATCGAAATAAAATAAAGAAATATTTTACGGTTTGTTTGTCATCGATCTGAATTTCGTCACGCTGCATGAATCTTTTTTGTCCTACTCTATCATTAGGATGGCTATAAACTCTTAAATCACACAAAAAGAAAAATTATCGCTATCATTCCCACTTTATTCATACCGCTTGTGTACTTGATGACGCTTATTTCGTGGTCACACCATTATCTTTAGTGGCAAGCAATTTTCTCTTAGTGTCTTTTTTTTCCCGAATTTTTTTTAAAAACTTTTTTCCAACCAAATGCACAATTTGGTCCACCTACTAGCATTGTTTTGAGGATCTTCTCACGTCGAGGGAAATTTTCTTTGAGTGGGTGTGACTCTTTTTCTCGCTTTTTTTTTAGTGATGTTCTCACCTTCATGGAGTATTTGTAGGTGACAGAGAGAATATGATTTTTTATTTCAACTCTCGCTTCATCTTTTCCGAACCTTTTGTTATACTCGAATTGACTTTTTACTGTTTAAAAAATATTTGTGGATTAAAAGACGGAAAGAATTTTTACGTTATTTGAATAAAGATAAAATATTAGTGCATTTATGGATTTTATAGTTATAATTCTTTCAATTAATTGCAGTTTTTAAAAGAGTTATTTCTTAAACCTTCTTAGGATTACAATTAACTAAACATTTTAAAAATTAAGGATTGATATGTTGACTTTTCGTTGTTAAATGATAAGCACTATGCAAATATTTATTTAATAATTTGCTTTCACATTATGTATTATTTGAGTCATTCAATTTGTACTTAACTCTCTCAATATTTCAAAACTTGATATTTTTAATGGAATGCATTGAAATTTAATCGTAATGAATATTTTTATGTCGATTAATTTACATTTTAAGTGCATTTACGCGCATATATTACACATTTTATTTATTTCTAGTTTCTTTTGTAGTGCCTTTCTGGCAATCATAAGTTAAGCATTCATAACAAACCGCACGTAGAATTAATCAAAAAAATATTTTTTTAAAAAAAAAATTATACTAATAAACATTGCTAGTAAAATATTCAAAAGACACTTTTGCTTAACAGCAGTAAATATAAAATATTGAGAAAATAATGTCGAAAAATATATCACTTGTCCCTTTCAATTAAATTTTTATTTACATACTACAGTTTTGTTTTTTTTTTAATTCTACTTCCTTATTTACTGTTCGAATCTGATTCTTCTCATTGACTTTAAAAATTTTTACTCCATTTTTCATGTGAATACATAGAAATTCAGAACTGCATTTCCAAATAATAAGTGCTCAATGTTTCTCGCAATATATGATAAAATATTTTTAATCTATTAATACAGCTCGCTAATTATTTATTTATTTATTTTGCAAATTTATGCAGAAAAAGTAACAAATACTCGTAATTTCTAAAAGTTCAGTGATTTCGTATTGAACATTCCTTTGTTGCGAGCACTTTTTAAATATCTGGCGAAGTGATAAAAATAGTCCTCTCCACTACTTGAGTAGCTTATCATCATTTGAGGATTAAAAATATTATGAGAGCATTTGCATTATACGAGCACTTATCCGCTTCTCCTTTACTACCTAGAATGGGGCTAAAGCAGAAAGATAACAGTAGAATATGCAAAGCAGGTGTCATTTATCTAGGTAAAGAGCAGAAAATGCTAAAATTATCCACCTCAACAAGACCACCATCGTAGATTCGTTGCAATGTGAAACCAAATGCAGGAAGAATGTGATTCTGTTGCGAACTTCGAAGTTGTTGTTGCCCTCTCCCCACCTCTAATTTGAAATTTTTTGAAACTTTTTTTTTCTTCTTTTTTTCAATTTTCAGTAATCATTGATTATTCTGATTCAGGCTCACTTCTCCGTTATGAATAATTTTGTGTGTCTACAATATTAAAATGTAATTTATTGTATAGATTTATATAAGAGCAACAACTAATAATTTATTTCAAAATTATTAATAAAAAAATCATCTGAACATTTTATTTTATGTAAAGTTATATTTGAATGAATGGTTTGCATATTTACGTTATTTTAATACAAACTACAAATTGAAATGTTAATTTAACTTTTAATATTAGGGAACAAACTATCAAAATAATAATATTATTAAAAGTTTTTAATCTACCTGCGTGAAACATTTTACTATTTTTATAAGACGGTTAGAGTTTATTAATATCTTTCGAGGTACAATAATATATGTGCAGGGTGAGGGAGGTCCTATTCATAAAAACTCAGGCTTATTTGTGCATATACTTCAAATTATGCATCCACAGGGGACTGAGAAATGATTGAATTCTCCACAAATATAACTTCGTGCTTTTATGTTTATAAGTTTATAAAATAATTAAATTATAAACGTTCTTTCTGCTTTTCATTTTTCTGTGAATGAATATTTCTGTGTATGATATAATTTGTCATAAGTTCCTTCTACTAATAATAACACACTCGTTCGCCTTTTAAGAAACGATTAAGAATAAATTATAATCCCGCATAATAAATTATATTAAATGTATAATACTATGCTTATTAGGGACAAGACTTCTTCCTATATAAATCCATTTAAAATATTAAAATCGCCAAAAGTTATGGGAATATAGGGAACTTTGTTGGTGGAACAGAACCTTAACCTTCTGAGGATAGAAATTCAAAAGCATCCTGAGTTATAAAGGATACATTTTAATGTAAAATCGAAGTATTGACGTGGTGTGACAAATTTTGAAACAGGAAGGTAAATTCAAGTGTTATATATATATTTTTATATCTGCATGAAAAAATTAAATTTCTTTAAAATTTTTAGCATTATATATTTTGTGTCAGTTAATGTGGATTTTTAATTGATAAAATAACATGTATTGAGCTGCAGTGTAAATCTTAATATGCTGGTTTTACATTAAACTGGGTGTAATACAATTTAAATTTCAGTCGAACATCACCTTTTCTCCTTTTTAACCTCATTTCACCTATTCATTTTCTAGCAACAAATAAATTTGAAAGATCAAAAATCCCTTCCTTTTGTGATATATTTAGGCAATTAATAACTACGACAATACTCGTACAGCCTTACGTTTAAACCCTTACACTATCAAGAGACAAAAATGATGTAAATTATTTCATAGGAACACTTGTCGATCCCTTGTTTTGGGCATTAAATTTAAAAGGAGAGGCGTAAAAAAAGGCTGCCAACTTCCTTAAGTTCCGCGAAGTAACTCCGGTAATACCTCCCGTTGATTATAAAGTTAAATAGAAACACTTAATCACGCGCGAGCGAACTTTTATCTGTTTGAATTTCTCGAAGGGTTTAGAGGGAGGTGAGTGCGCTCGACGTCAAACAAATAGGATCAGAAAGGCAAGCATTTTTCGTTTACAGCTATTGAAAACCTCGGTAGCTATCTATCATGTCCCCAATCCGGCATCGCCGGCACATGAAAGATTTATTCCCTTCCACTTATTTCTACGGTAATCCGAAAACAAGGAAAGAGTATAAAGAATTGTGGAGGATTTTCTCGAACGCTGGCGCATGTTTGCGAGCGAGCCCGGTGTCAAGGTGTTAAAACAGATAATGTAACCATGGGAAAAGTCAATCTGTCAAAACGTGGGGCTTTAAAACCCCAATGACAGAGCGTCGCTATTAACCTCTTCGTCCCTGATCCTGTAAGGACGGCCCCTTCGATACTGCAGTGTGAGGGCGGGGGATTAGTTAAATCGTTTGACATCTTGTACTCCAAATAAAAGCCCTCATTAATCTTAACCGAGTCGCGTCTTTACTCTTTATCAGCCGGGAGCACCAGACCCTTAACCGCTTAAACCTCCTTTTGCTTGTACCCTTCCTTTCTCCTCTAAGTCCTTCCCTTTTTGGTTTCAGATGTGGGTTCCTCAAGCAGATTTTCTTTTTTTAAAAAAAAATTGTTAATTTTCTCTCTCTCTGCCATTCTATTTCGGATTTTTTTTTTTCCTTGCTCGATTATGGCTGACTCGCTGAATATGGGTAGGTACTTTGAGGAAATGTTAACGATAATTTTGTTGTAATATTCTTTATTATTTTTTCCGTGCAATGAATTCCGTTTAAGATAGTAGTTTATGATAAGCCAAAGTTTGGGTTATGTTTTCAAAATGTATAAAAAATAATTATTTTAATCTCTTGACGCCCTTGATCACATATGTGGACATTGTGTTTTTTATACTTTTAATTACTATCATTAATTAAAAAATTAAAATTTGATAAATAAGTTATTCACTACAGAATCTTTCAATAAAAAGAATGCAAATCTTATGGTTTGACTGCACTGATAAGGTGAACAATTAGGAATAAGAAGCTGGCGTCAGACTGACCAGTATAGGTCATATCCTAAAAAATTAATTGAAAAATCCTCTGAGATATCAAGACAAAAATTTGTGAGAAATGTGAAGAACTTGTATACCCGGCGGCCACAAATGTGAACGTTATGACTTTTGTGCATTTTTATTGTTTTCCAACTCCCCCCCCCCATATACACGCCGGATGTTTTGGGGGTTCGGGGAACCATATAAAATGAATAAATCGTAATAAAACGAGAAAAAAAAATGTCATTTTTTTTCACTATAAAATATCGTCTCTGAAGAGAGGTTAATGTATTACCCTGAGTGACTAATTTTGAAGTAAAAGAATAAATAGCTTTTGTACATTTAAACTTGTTTTTGTATCAATTAAAATCAATTTTCACATTATAAGCAATTTAAGGATTGATTTTCAACTTGTTATTGTTAGCCTTCATTCATCTAGTTTCGTAGCACGATTAATACATATCTTGTTATTACAACTCTTAGCTGATCAATTTTTAGTAATCAGTACGTATTATTTAATCTTGAAGTTCTATTTTTTAAATAAATAACATTATTATAATGAAGCTTTAATAATACAAAAATGTGCATTACTTCATTTACTTAAATGATACAAATATTTCATTTATTATTTTATAACCTAAAAATTATCCTTTTATATGATTATACATTAAAAAAAGCTTTTTTAAAAAAATCTATTAACACATTGTTATAAAATTCAATACTAATGGGATATCTTGTATTGTGATATTTAATGATTTTTTATTTAAGTCTAAGAAATATTTGTATTCAAAGCATTTCATTGGAATTTTCAAGTATGGGAACCATTACTTAATGTAAAAATTTATTTTTTAAAATTTTTATAGTAATATGTTAAATACGAGTATAATATATTAAACCAAATTTTTTTTTGGAAAAAAGTACTTTTATTGAAATTCAGCAAATTTTTTATTATTTATTTTTTAAGACAGTACTTAATTTATTGTGATGGAATTATTCAAAATATGAACTAATAATGATTAAAAGGAATTTGTAAATATTTTTGAATAACTAGAAAACTAGAATATAATACCGTATTTTTGAATATTTTTATATATTATTTTTGAATAACTAGAAAACTAGAATATTTCTAGTGATGTATCAGTCTAAGTAAATGCAATGTTGATTCTCATTCACAGTTCCAGACATTTCGCTCATTATTTAAGGAATTCCATATCATTGTTGACAACAAAAGTAAGAAATATTTAGATAAAGGAATTTTATTATTTGCACAAAAATGTGTGTGGAAATTAAGATATTCCAATCTTTGTAACAAAGTTTCTTATGAAGTTGAAGAAAGAACTATTTCCTTTCACAAATGTTCCAATACACTTCAGTTTCCCGTTTATGCAATAGCTGCTTGATGTAAGCTTTACTTTAATGTCATTTTTGCTTTAGATAAGAAACCTATGACTCCGCCACAGTTTTATCTCTATACGACTATAATTATCAAGGCTCGGGATGTATTCTCCAGTTCTTAACTCAGGAATGCATTTAGGTGCAACAAAACTTCTGAACTCTTTTGTCGACCTAACACTTTTAGAATGAGAAAAAAAAAGTTCTTGACTCTGCGATATCGCTCCATCGCGTGCCGCCTTGGCGATTAACTTTTGAAACTGCACTCTGATAAATGGATTTGGCAAAGGTGAAAAGAGAGAGAATTCTTTTGTCTGTTCCTTTGGCGTCTGCCTTCATTAATCTTTCTTTGCGTCTGCCTTCTTCTAGAAATTGAACTTTACCGATGGTTTTGTTTACATCCCAGTCTCATGGGTTCCGCCTCTTCGATTAAGTCCGTGCGCCGATCTTCTCCGGCGAGGTACACGTCCTGAATCCGGAGGTACAAGAGAAGTGCTACGCGATGAGTAGAAAATGAAACCATGGGATAGGTCGGAACTGAAGTTTAATTCATGTATTACATGTATGCAGGTGATTACTGATTTCTAACTTGTATATGTTCGGTCAAGAACAGAAAAAATAAGCGTATATTTACAATAGAAAGAGTAAAAAAAATCCTTTCAAATGACCCTTCATTTCACATGTAATATTATATGAGCGTTTGTACTATTTTACGTATTTGCATTCATGGATTTTAACAATGGGTTACACTAACATAAAGTGAGTGTGACTGACCAGTTGTACTTAAAAAAATTATTCGTATTATTTAACGAGTGCAAATACATTGATATTATTAATCATATTCAACATAGATTTATTATTTTCGGCTCATAAATTTCACATTCTGTTCGGCGTCTTTGTGCTAATATCATGATACCATGTGATACGGAACATAGCTGAAAAAATTAACTAAGTTACGTTTCTTGAAAGTCTATAATACTGATCAATATAGACAGGTATTTACTAAGTGTCTTGAATGTAATATTTTTTCCTCTCTTTTTCTGAAATGTAGAACAATACAAAAGAAAATTTTAATAATGGTCTCGTTTTCTTTAATAAGTATCCGGTTTTATGCTAGATTAATTTTTCTTCTGTAAAAAAGAAATTGAAGAATGGAAAAAAAAAAATGATTTTGATGCATTATTTGTGATATTAAATATAGTTTTAAAAAGGAAGTAATTTCTGGAGTTATTGTATCAGTAACAATCATTAATTTCAATTAGATTCATTGCATAAATATTTATAATAATGAAAATATTGATTGTAATATTTCAAAGATTAGTTTTTCTGTAATATGTTCACAGGCCGAAATGACTAACCCCACGTAAGAGTATGCATATGGCATATTACACCCTAAATATTTTTTTGGTTTTTAAACTCGATAATAATAATAATAAATATTTCAAACTTAGCTTGTAACAATCATGACTGTAACTTTAACTGGACTGCTAACACCACCTGTGGTGACGTTGAAAAACAGACTTTTTCCCAACCTCTAGTTGTTGTTGAGCGTGTGAAAATGTCATATATGTGTTCCTTATAAGTATTACTGTGATGTATCTGTGTGTTGTGAACCCCCAAAGAATTATATAAAATCCTTTTCATCAAATAAAGGGACAAGATCTTCATTCAAATGCATCCAAAGGGCATCCCCCATATATCATGCCATGCGCTATAAGCTTAAATTAAACAGTTTTACGATAAAATTTGGAGAGAAAAAAATTTAAAACGTAGTCTTAATTTATTCGGTCTCTAAATGGTTCATATAACCACCTTTTACACCGTATATGCCTGCAGAAGAACAAAAAATATTTGTTCTTGTTTTTAAAAAACAAGATTTGAATCAGGGATTAAATAATAACAATTATAATTAAATGACATATGGAAATGACGCTTCTTAAAAAAATCAAGTTTTTTTAGAAAGCTACATTTCCTTTTCATAACAAGGTTGAGAAATGTAGCTCGTTTCTCTCTCTGTCTCCCGATGGTTAACTCCAAAAACGATATTATCTTGTAATTGTTTTAAAGTGAGGCTCTAACAGACATGATCACGCATACTTTTATTCATTTCAAACCAAGAACAATTGAATGTTGAAAACAGCGAAGTGAATTTTCATTGGTGTTGACCGCCCCGTGATCCACCCCTGATGGGCTTGTGCATCTGCTTTCTCACTCCCCAAGATTTTTTTTTTTTTTACCTCTCTTTTTCGTGTTCAGAAAGCAGAAAACCAATCATGCTATCTCTATCCGCTTTCCCCTCCATTCTTCCGCGACGAGGAGGATCTCGAACGTAATTTGCTTCCGTAACTGTTTTATGAATTAGAGCCTTTTCCCGGTTTCGCAACGATTCGGCCCAAATCGAGACTTTTCTAAGTTCGTAATTGAAAACGTTTAACGACCGGAAGTCAGGTAAATGTGAAGCTTGTCATCACTGTCACAATATAAGATTCGAGGGATAAGAATTGTATTTAATGTTATCCTTGCTTATTTATAGTTCTTCTGTGGTTTCGTCTGTTTGTTTCAATTGCATCTGCTGTTGAACTTCTCCCTGGATGAGCGATTTGTTGAAAAATCATCCATTTGTTTATAAGAAGGTGTATTCAATTATAATTTTTTTTTTTATAAAACTTGTATTTATTCCTTTTAATTATGCATGCTTTAAGAAAAGAATCTTCTTTTAATTACTGTGATACTTTGGTGTTTGTCTCTCATTTCTGGGTAAACACATCAATTTTATATGTATATTAAAATCATAAATCTAGATTCTCTGGATTCAGTTTTTCAGTCAGTTAACAATTTTTCATGTCTTAGTGAAGAAATAAATTGTTAAAAATAGATATTAAATTTATTTTTGACTATTCATTTTACTTTCATGTGTTTTTATCTAGAGTATATAAATTTATTGCAAACTAATATTAATAACTAATAATGAAGCGGAATATTTAGATTTTTTTTTTGAAAAAAATGGAGGATGATTAAATATTTGGTAATGTACATAATAAAAAGGACCTTGTTTTCCTTTGTGATGCATAAATTATCTTCATGGTGGAACTCCGTTAAACCTGGATATTTTCTAAAATAAAAGAATTGTGAAGTTTAATTTTTTTTTTTTTTTTTTTGCCATTCATTTTTTCCCGTTTTGCTTTAATTTATATTCTCGTTTTAAAGTCTTTAAAATTCTTCTGCATTAGTACGTTTTCTCTCTTGTAGATAGCATTGCTACATTTCCGGTTTTAATTTAAGCGAGAAAATTTTGTTTTGTAAGCGTTAGATTAGTGTGATTGTTTGTTATGCTTGGTATCTCAAGTAGTTTTTCAATCTTTTTTTTTTTTAATTTTTTGATTTATTTTTTGAATTGCTTCTTTTCTGTTTTCCTTTACTACAGATTGAATTTATCTCTTAGTTTATATATATTTTTACTTATTTTTTTTTAAAACTTTTGCATATTGCCATCCCAATTTTTCTGTTAGGATTGTTGGGCCTGTAAAACACGTTTAACTACCTAATCGGCCAAAAGCCAGAATCAGAATTTATGAATGAAATATTTCATTTTCTGTATGGTTTTTCTTTCCTTTGTTTTTCCATTCTTTTTCATAACTTGATTTGTACTTTGTTTCATGATTTGATTTTTATCTTCTTGCTATTTTTATTTGTTGAAAGTTCTTTCAGGTGTTTGTTCTCTTTATTAATTGTTTTGTATTGTATTTTTTTTTTCTTTTTCGTTATAGGTCTCACAATGAAAAAAAAATATTTTTCTTATATTTTTTTCTATATTCTAAAAAAAATTATTTGTAGGTTCTCTTTGTAATTTTATAATTTTTTCTTAAGTGTTAATTCTTGCTTCTATAATAATTTTAGTATAATTTGATATTTCAATTATTTTATAAAATTACTGAAGTACTATTTTTAATATATATGTATAAAAAGTAAACTGTCAACGACTAACCAGTAATAATTAAATTTTAAAAATACAGTTAATTTCAAAATGCCTTTATGTAGAACTTTGGCGTAATTACACATGTTCTAATTTGCATATGATGTAAATCATCAGTTGTGGCTCAATTAGATAAAGAGAATTTAGATATTTGAAGAATTTTATATTGAAAATCACTACTGAAACGAAACATTTTTAATACACTTTCAATATTTTTCCTGGCCTTTTTCTTGACCTTGATGAATTTACTAATAATTTTTCGACATCATGTTATAATAAAATGTTTCATCCTAATGCAATCGATTTTTTCATCTTAAATATTTATTGATTTTTTTTTCTTAAAAATCAAATAATAAAATTAAATATTAAAATGCTTCATTTTTACTCTAATAAATCCCCCAAATTGATTTTTCCTATTCAAAAAAGTGGAATTTCCCCACGCATACTAAATTGTGATATATTTTCTTCCCTTTCATGTACCATTTCTCTGCCCTTAATTAACTCTCTGAAAGGGAAACTTCGCTCTCTATTTTTATGGCATCCTCAACAAACAAATACTGGACATACATCTGTAATGCATTTCGACGTTTTGAAGGGAAGGGGCAGCAGTTGGACCCTGCAATTAAGGAGAAGCAACAGTGGAAGACAAAGGCAAGAAAGGAGCGGTGAATCTTTTGTGTCTGGCCGCCAGTTTCACCACAAATTCACGAGGGAGAAAGGCAATTTGTTCCGCACGTTTGTCATTGTCACGGCAGGCTTCCACAGAGTGTCGGGACAGTTTGTTAAGACCACCCGCAGGGGTTACACCGACGATCTATCCTTTAAAAAACGAGAGGTAGGATTCTCTGGCGTCCCACATCTGACAATTTGTTTTGATCGAAAGAAGTAAACCACACCTTTTTAAGAGACCGCTCTTAAAAATGGGAAACAATGAAGTCTATTCCCTACCCCTTTTTCAAACGTTGCTTCATAGCTTTATATTAGCTCCTATAATATATATTGTGTTTTTAATATGTTATTTATTTTGCTGTTTTTACATTTCGTTCGTATGCAATTCGAATGCTGTTATTTTTATCGAAAAAACTGTTCAGCAGCATTTCAGGTTAATGAAATTTGTTTGATGAATGATTAAATTAATGCGTATGTTTTGCAGCATTTAAATAGAAGAATTTGGCACTTACGATTATTGTAAGTTATAGTTTATGTCAAAGTGGTCAGTGTCACAAACTTTTACTAGGTCTTGGGAAAAAAGAATCAGGCCTGAAATAATGATTATCTCTTAAAATTTATTCCTCTTACGAAAATGTTATGGATTAAAGGTAGATGTAATGTAAAAACTGTAGTGGATTATGCTTAAGTCTACGGTTTTTGCTTGTAGTTCTTGATGATTTTAGCCTATCGGTATTTATAGAAATTCCCAGACACCAATTAAAGTGAATCAAAACCAGCTTTTTTAATTTCTTATGTTATTAAGTTAATTTGTGTGCGTGTTTTGAATATTTATTCGCATATTTGGTATAAATACATCTGGGAAATAATTCAAAAATACTTCTCATCAAAACTTTTAAATATCGTCACTCTATAACTTCTTTACTTCTAATTATAATACCTTCTTGTTTTTATACTATTATTACTTTTGATTTTCAATCAAGTGAGAAAAAAAAATTTAAATCCTACAATGGCTAAAAATAATTTCCCAAAATTCATCCATTCATCTAAAAGTTTCTCTGTACTTAAAAAACAATATTTTGGTGAGTATCTCGCTCTTCATAATGTAGGATTTGCTGTGATAATCCCATTAGTTAATCTTTGATCCAAACCTACTTTAACATCGCGTATCAAGTGTCCCATCTGCCAAATTTGTCCCCATTACAAATTGTCTCACCTGTACGTGACTGGAAAGGTGAATCATTTATGTCTGTCGCATGCTGCCCTTCTGCAGCTCAAATTGACATTATCTGGCAATTACACCTGATGCATTGACATTGATGGAAATAATTGAGATAAACTTGAAACACTAAGCGGAACATTTTCGCCTATTGAGTTTACTCATTACTCAAGTGAGTTTCTGAGGAAAGGTCGATTGCGTTGATCGAAAGTAAAATGACGCTGATTTTTTCCCTCGATTGTTCTGCATTCTGATTCACTTTTCTCTTTCTCTTTTCGTGAGAAATTTTTAATGCTAATGAGTTTGAAAATCAGTGCTGTTAAAAACTTAAAAATAGATCATAACGTAAATGTAGTTTTCTATGAAGTGTTTTGTTGTGATGTAATTCAGTTAATAAATATACTTTTGCCCATTCTTTCTCTTTATTGATTTATTTATATGCGAGACAATTTTTTATTATTATTATTACTATTTTCTAATGATGCGTGGGTCTCATGATTGGAAATATTTTTTGTATTGCAACACGAGTACATACAAGGAGGGAAAGTTTTTAATATTTCTAAATAGTAATCGAAATAGAAACTTTATTTTAATGTATTATTTTTAAGAGTTTGCTATATTGTTACCATCCAAAGTTACACATTTATTCCAGCATTCCTTGGTCTTTCGAATACCATAATTACAGAACTCAGCAGGCTGCGTTGAAAATCATTGTATCACCTCTTGAATGATATAATTTTTTATGTCAAATTTCTGATTCCGCAATGATTTTTTGAGTTCTAGGAATAAAGAAAAAGTTTGCTTAAGGCGAGATCCTGAGAATGGCGCGGATGTGGCAAAATTACAAAACTACAAATAGCTTTGATTCCTCAACCGCTCCTCAAGATGAATGAGCAGGTGCATTGTCAGCATGAAGACCTTCAGTGATCATATCGCGTCACTTCTTGATCAAAGCATCCCCCAATTTGTTCAGTAATGTGTAGTAATTGGCACCAGCGATGGTCTGACCCTTCTCCAGATAGTCTTTTAAGATGACTCCTCGACAGTCCTATAAAAACCGATAGCATGGTCCGTATTTACAGACTTCTACACCTTAGCCTTTTTGGAGGAGAGGGGAGTCGTCGTCTCCTTGTTCATCTCTTTCGTCTCTGGATTGCATTGATAGATCCAAGATTCATCCATAGTTTCCTCCCAGGCTACTACACATTGTCTTGCTTCAAAAAATTCAACATCTCCCTTCACAGTTAGTGCCGTGTTTGCTTCTGAAAAAGAAAAAAAATAAAGAGTCAGTAATCGCGGAACCTAGTGTGATGACTCCTTCAATTTGTACAGTACATCGTGAGTAATTTTTCTCATATAGCTGTAACTAAGACCAATCTCATTCATAATCATTAGGATGGTTTGTTTTCGATCTGACAGGATAAACTTATCTACTTTCTTCACTATAGTAGCATGTCCGTGATTGTCTTCCACTTCTTGTGTAGTCTCTGAGGGACTTGTGATCAATTTCGAAAATTACTTTCCCACCATGTACAGCAGTGTCATTTGAAGGACTATCACTTACATAAATGACGTAAATGAATTGTAACATTTTCCGGTTGCTTTATCCTTTCAATTGAAGGAACTTAACCACATAGCGAGCTTTTATCTTCTCTACACTAAGGTTTATCTACGTCATCCTGAAACAAACCAATCAACAATAATAGCTGTAATTTACATTATATAAGTAAGGATCAATTGATTTGCAGAATAAATTTTATTTAGATATCTCGGGTTATTTCTCAGTAATGATTAAGACTTTAAGATACCCCTTCGTATAATATTTATAATGCTATTGTGACATTTCTTCAAATTTCAATCTCGTTAAGTTCTTAAATTTACTAGTTTGTCTTTATTTGTGGTTTGAAAATTATTTCAGATGGTCATTCAGATTCATTTGACGCCCGAAAGAAAATTTTATTAGTTATAACTGGTAAAATGTATCGTTTTGAATGAAAAAATAATTATTTGTAACTATTTTTGTATTTTGATTCAACTAAAGTACAAAATACAAAAAAAGCGTATATTATGATGCACATTAACTATATACGAGGTATGCAGGTTTCAACAGCAATTTTTTTGACTGATTTCTTCGAATTTTAAGGAGAGTAATCAATAGTTTATGAGTAGTATAATCATGTCATATTTTCTTCAAAACGATGTAAATCACTGAAAAAATGAATTGTATCTTTTGAAACCCTAAATTTGAAGGAACATATTTGTAAAAGTAGCAAATGGAAAACATGAACCGAAAGTACCGTATATCACGGTCGTAGAAAACTCTTGATTAAATCATGAATAAAGCTTAAAGTTTTGCTTTTCCTTTACTTGACACCACAAATGATTATCCCGAAATAAAAAAAAACAAAAAAAAAAAACGATAATACATTGAAACGTTGATGAGTGATAACTCGATTTAAGGAAGGGAAGACAAAGATGATGAAAGGAAAAAAGATAAAGAAATCTTCCCTTCTCTGAAAATAAATTCAATTTGTACCAGGGAGAAGAATAAAATAATAATATGAAAAAAAAATCATGAAAAATCTTAGCAATTTTTTTTTCACTCTTCGCTCATTTTCCTCCTTCCGTTGAATGATATAAATTATTAACGAAACTCATTACATTTGTCAGGCGCAATCCGTAACTGGGAACAAATCCCTCCACTTTTATAATAATAACTTTGCTGGTAGAGGGGAAAGGGGGACCGAAGGATCCCCACCCCGAAAAAAAAAGCGAAAGGTGTTGATCTGTTGTTCCTTGCGGAAAAACTGGATGTCAAGATGCACCCAGCTGCCTGAAGGAGACCCTAAGCTTAGGCAAGTCATCGATTTGCCTCTAGATTTCTGTCCCTTTTTTTGTTCTGTTTTTATAGCACTTGTGTTTCTCTTTTGTTTTGGTGGTCAGGAGCGAAAGAAAACCGCACTGGAAAATCCGCTTGATCGCCAGTAGTGTCCAATCCATAGATAAAAAGAGGCGACGCCAATATTGTGTTTCATTCCGGAAAAAGTCCTGTGCTTAGGGACGGATCGACAGAAGGTACGATTTGTCTTGTGGATCATGTGGTCCTCGAGTTGTAAATGCTTCTGGCTCAGTGGCAACTTTAACATCCGTCTTCGGTTTCGTATCTTTCCTGTGTCTTGTTCTTTGCCGGTCCAAGGTTTTTGCTTTGAAAGTCCCCCTCCCTCCCCCCCCCTTTTTTTTTGTAAAATGTTAGAAGCATTGGAATATGCTTTTGATCTTGGTTGCAGTTTTTCTGGTGCACTTGATGAAATATAAGATTTAAAAATATTTTCATTTTATTTTACGGTTATAAAGTATATATGTTAGTTTTCGAAATTAAAGAGAAACTTTAACTGTAATATTGTAATAGGTGAATAATTTACTGTAAACGTTAACTCATTGAGTTAAAATTTCCGTTAGTGATATTATATGTCCACACATTTGGCAGCACATTGTATTAACTAGTGAATGCAACTGACGAAAAATATAAAGGATTTACAGTATATTCCTCTTTGGATAAGTATTCATTTCATTAAATATTCAGGATTAATAAAAGTAATTCCGAAAAATCTATTATTTATAACATTGAATAATCAATGATGAATTAGTGTCCCTCGTAACATGCTTTTCGACAAATTTCAGTCCCCACCCAAAAAAAAAAAAAACGATTATAAGGTTTTTAGTGATTTTTAAATATTTAAAATGCTGTCTTCTGAATTATAATATTTCTTAAGTAGCCCAATGTTGTTCTATGTTCAATGTCTATGTTCGCCAAAAAATAAATAAATTTTGATGTACAAAGATATTACAAATTTCATAATATTTTTCAATGGTTATTGCGTCTATGTCTATATTCGTCTAACGTTAAATCGCATGTGTAACTCACAATTAAAACAATTAGATAGAAAAGTATCCAATGTTAACATAAATACATATTTACAACACTTTTACTCATTTATTTTTTGCATCCTTACAGATTTTAAATAATTAATAAATAAGCGACTTCTCTCTTCAACATGTTAAGTTAGAAACACATTTAGCATAATAGTATAAGATATATATGAGGATATGGACCAAATTGTGTGGAATATATTTTACTATATTTGTTATTTACAACCTCTCGTAATTATAGAACACATTTTTTCCAGGATAAAATATATTCTAGTATTCGTGAAACAAAACCGGGCACTATAATAGAATGTTATATTCTCTAATATTACTAATAAAACGCAATATGTTATAAATGAGGTATATTTCTGTCTAAGATAATGTTTCCTCTTTCTCTTTTTTCTTTCTCTCTCTCTCTTTCTTATACCTACTGAATAGATATAGTTTTTTTTAAACTTAGATTGAAGAATCTTCAAAACATGTTTGTGTTTACTAGCAATTATTCGAAAGTATGATGTAATTAAAACGAGCTATAAGTTATAAATTATTTCCTCACATTTTAGAGAGCTGATTCAAGATTCAGAATGAATTCAGATAATTGAGAAATTTTCAACATTGTTTGATTGTTGCTGCTATTCAAAATTTGCTGAAATCTAAAACTAACAACATACGCAATCTTTCATCAATTCCGTATGAATAAATCCGGTTTTTATTTTAGTAGGCAAAATTAATTAGAAAAGAATCTTGAATTGAATCTTGGAATTTTCTTTCAGTTTTGAGTATTAAGGGGAAGTTTTATAATTTTTTTTTTTTTTTAGATTTCTGTCTTATACACATATTTGTAAAATTGTTATGTCAAGATGTTAACAATACGTACTTTATCAGATTATTTAAGCATTTATATTTTATTTCCAAGTAAAATAAATACTAAGTCTGTTAGATAACAGAAGGCATTATAATAATGTTAGTGTATTTTATTCCAGAAGGCTGCATATATATGCGTGTGTGATGAATTCGATTTATCACCTTTTCCTTTTAATTTTGGCTCTCCAATTCAAATTCGTTGTGGAAAACTTCAACTATTTTCACCTCTTCAGTCGAGCGAAATGAATAAGTCATTCGAGTCCCATTAGATAAATCAAGATCTTTCTGCAATAAATTAACTAAAATTACATTAATTAGATATAATTGTAAGAAATATAAGTTAAAAAATTGTCCTACAATTATAACATATTGTTGGTGTTTGATTATGAGCGATGAAAATACCCCAAGTAGTCAGAATGTCTGGAACTATGGGCTTCTAGATCAAATATATTAGGCAAGCTGCAGACAGACTGGCTGCTGCTATTTCATTCCTCACATCGTATACCCTCCCCGCATCTAGTAATATACACCCTGACTCTTTAGTAGGTTTGCAGGTTTGGCATAAATTGTGTATCGCTCTCTCCCGCAAAACGGCCCGCGCGCTTTTTAAAATGGGCTCAATTTTGTAATTTTTTTTGAACTTAACACAGGAAAAAAAAGATGTGACGATAGTTGAGCCAGTGTATAGAGATATTCCCATAGTAATAATATATGATACGGATGGCTCGTGGTAGAATGTTCTTTTATACTTTATTGTCAAATAAAAGTTTAAATTTTGGTTCTGATGACCCAGCTCCGCGGGCCATAGGTTGACACCGTCACATGCTCCCCGCGGGTTGGCCAGGTCTGATATATATCATACTATTACGAAGAAGGTTTCAAACTTGTATTTTTTTGAAGTAATGAAGAAAAGAAATGTCATTGTCACTAATCGAAAACAATAATTGAAAAGCATGCACACAAAAAACATAAACATCAAAACATACATATGGAAGCATGCATACAAAAAAACCTACATGCAAATATACATACGTGCAAAATATATATATTTAAACCAAACAGATGCAAAAAACGAAGGTGCTAATGCATGCATACAAAAATATATACATATAAAACACATTCATACAAAAATGTATGGACAAAATACATGAGTATAAAAATATACATATTAATACACATATATACAAAAATGTATGGGCAAATATGCTTACAAATATATACATATTAATAAATATATGTACAAAAATGTATGTTCAAATATGCATACAAAAATATACATATTAAAACACATACTTACAAAAAATTTATGTACCACAAAATGTACATTTTCTTTCCTTTAAACACTTTTTGAAATTTTGCACATATTTGTGGTGTTCTTACTACATTTAAAATTTAATTTCCTATTAAGAAGTTTTGTTGATTGCATTTTTACAAAATATTTTCAAAAATGTTTCATGAAGAGAATTAACCTCGTTGGAGATTATGTGCTTGAAAGACTTGTGAAGATTTTTGAAAAACTCTCAATAAAAATTATTTATGTAAGTATATTCCCTAATTTTTGACAGAAATGTTATTTTTCTTAATTAATTAAATTTGAACTTTTTGTATGCTTTATTTTGCATACTGTATTTTATTGAAAAGTATTTTTAAGGCAATGTGTATTTGATATTACTTCTTAATGAAAACAGATAATTTTTTATATATATATAGACGCTAATAAAAATGTTTTTCGTATGAATGAAATTATAATAATTAAAGGTTAAAGGTGAAAAATTTAGTTGGGAAATTATTGAAGGGTAGTTCTTCTTTAATTTCAAATTAAAAGTGCTATATCCCAGGTTTAAAAATTATTTTCTTACACATTTTACGCTTAATTCATTTTTTAAAACTTGGTTTGAAAGTTTTTTGTAAACATTTGGCTTGCAAATGAAGAAATTTAAAATTTTTTTCTCTTAAGCTTCTTTTTTTAAAAATGTCTTTACGTAGCAGCATTCCTTTTTGACAGGTGCTTGTAATCTAAAGAACAAGGAAGTTTTATTTATCATTGTTCTTACATTCTTTTTATCATCTTATAACTTTTAAATTCATTTTCCTCTTCAGTAAAAAATAGCGAAATAAAAAAAATGCTGAACATGTTCCACATCATAAGAGCGACCGAACCACACGGTACACTGGTGAAAACCGTTAGTCCCCTTGCCGTTCTACATACTTTTCTTCACCCCTCCCGTCGCCCACCAACCCTTGTTTTCAACGTTTCATTGCGATTTTTGTTCCCCCTTTTAAAAAGTACCCGAAGAAGCTAAAAAATCTGAGAAAAAGAAGAGGGATGTAACCCTAAATAACCCCTAATAAATCCTTAACTCAAATATAAAGAGATACAACAACGTTCAAAGTAATTTTTTTTTATTATTATTCCGTCTTTATACTTCCCCTCTCCCTTCATTCTAAAAGAAGCTTATCCCCCCCTTTTTTTGTAAGTTAAAAAAGAAGACTGTTATTTTATACGGGTAGAGGGGAGGGCGCAGAAAGTGCGACTAAAGACGATCCAACATCCAATCACGATACGCGCAATTATTGACGTCGGCAAGGAAAGGCGTGATGATATCTATTGAGATGATGTCTTGCGGAGGGTTGGGGGATAGGGGTAGCTTAAGAGTTTTATGCAAATGAGCGTTTGTTTTAAAATTGCGTTCAGTGTGTCTAATGCCTACGTAATGCATACTGATCCATTCATTCGAAAATGGTTCTTTGAAGACCCAAGCGCTGGTAGGAGCCAGGTGGTAAGTTTTACTTGCATTTTCATTGCAGGGATTTTCGCCCTTTTGTCTCTTCACTCTCTGCTACACGATTTTGTTGGTTAATGAGAGGGGGTTGAAATATTCATGTTTGGGTGCCGTGTGCCACCTGACCGACCGGAGATGAGAAGCTTTATGAATTAGCATCTTCTCATGACATTTTTTTAACGAGGGGGAAAGAAAAAAAAATGATCATTTTTTTTTAGTGATTTTTGATGCTTCATTTTTTAACTCGTCAGATTTTTTTAATGCAACAATTATAAAAATAATTAATTTTGAGATGAGTTATGTATTTTCATCATTAATTATCGGTTGTACATTAATAGAAAATTGATTCTAATCAGTCGTCATTGCTAATTACTAATAAAAGAATTTTATACTGAAGAAATTTTGCTCAAATTTTCCGGAAAAATTGCATGCAAACTATTAGTGAAAAGGGGCTAGTTCATTTCTAAAATATTATTAGTTTTAAAAATAAATGGTTGTTATTAAATAATTAGTGAAATCCAGCGATATAGGTTAATTTATTTTTCATGATTAATATATAAATGTTTTCCAGTTACTCTAAATTCAAACCAGAAAATAATTCAAAATCAACATTAAGATAAATTTTCTAAAGTAGTTTTTGCATTTTAGAAAACTGTGATCGCTCAAACAGGTGGTCGCGGTGGACGAGTAGTTATGGTCGTGAGCTCGCGGTTAACGTTTACTTCGAATCGTGGGTTCGAGTTCCGAGGCCACTTAAGACTTGTCGTGTAACTGGCTGATGCAATCTTTTGATGCTCCCAAGTTCTACCGTGACATGGTGGGGAAGTTTAGAGAGGGCCAACTCATGTGTCGTCTTCATCACTTGACCAAGGTTCAAAATTACGAGATCGGTCACCAGTAATCGTTGTGTTGCTTGTTTATTATCAGTCAATAAAAAAATCGTTTCTCCAGATTTTTGTTTCATTATAACTATGGAATGCCTTTTTTAATACAAGAATACATTCAGTAGTTTTGATCTGCAATCAAATGAAATAGGACATTTTCAGAATTAGAACTTCATCCTTTGCACTTCTACTCTATGCCGTGCAAAGAATTTTAAAATTATGTTTCATGCGCAACAGTTTAGAGTTCCACTTGATAGTGTTTGGCGGAAGCAAATTTCGAGCTCCTATCTTTTTTAGTGTTAAGCCAGATTACGGTGCTTCATATATATTCCTCTTATTTAGGTTTAGAAATAGATAAATGTATTCAAAATGAATTAAGGAGTCTTATTTTTTTTTCTCTTGTGAAAATTTTGCTATTAGCTCAAATATTTGAGCTAATATTGAATAGCAACTTTTTTTACAACGTTTTTCTGAATTTCACTTGGTGTGTGTGAGTGTGTGTGTGTGTCATCAAATTTTCGATCGTTAATTTAACCAACTTCCCATCAAGCTAGAGCTTTGAAATTTTGGGAATCGTTCGTACTCGCCTAACAATGCAATATTTAGACGTTTGCGATAAGTTTTAATTAATATTTTCTTTAATAATGCAGTTTACCCAATCACTTGGCGCGATTTCAAAAATTTGCTCCAAACTTGGCTGGTTTTTATTTATTATTATTATTATTTTATTTTTTGTTTAACTTAAGTCCGTAAAACGGAACAGGGTAGCCACATTTAGCAAAATATCGCTAAGTAATTCTTGTCGCCAAGGGTGGTTGGGTAAAAATGCATTCCATTCATTTAATTTACCGGATGAATTAATTAATTTTAGTTAGTTTTAACGTTTTTATGTATTTCACTTGGTGTGTATCTGTCTGTGTGTGTATCACTGTGTCATCAAGTTTTCTATCGTTAATTTAACCAACTTCCCAGCAAGCTAGAGCTCTGAAATTTTGGGAACTGTTCTTACTTGCCTAACAATGCAATATTTAGATATTTGCATCCAGTTTTAACTAATATTTCAATAATTTTTTTAATAAACTTTGCCGCCATATAAAAAGGTTGTTTTTAAAAACGTTGGTTTTTAATTCGAATTATTGAAAAATAATTTATTTTGTTCTATATATTTCATTTAATTTAATAAGGACTTCACTTAAATGCACCATCATGAATCTATTTCAAACTTTTTAAATAACTTTTTAGTGTAATTTCAATTCAGTTGTAGTGGAAACAAAAGTGTTAAGAAAAACAACAAAAATTAACAAAACCTAATAGAAAAATGTCAAACATTTTATTGTTGCTAGTTGCTAATATCTGAATGAATTATAATCGTATTAAAAATCTAAAATTCTCTAGATGTTTTCTGAAATTGAAAAATAGTTTTTTTTTCCTGAGACAATTGTTTTCTTCCATTACTTTAACTAATTTCATTTAAAAAGTTTTTCTATGTAATATAATAAAGGATAATAGCATTCAGTATTCAGCATAATGTAGTATAGAGGTATTGTAAAAACAGTTTGTTCTAAAATATATTAATTTTTCATAATTTATTCATAGCTGATTTCGAGATTTTTATGTCTTATTTTTTACACAAAAGATTAAATGACTAGCGGGAAACTTAAAACTGTAATTTTTTTTTTTACTTCGACTTTTAATAATTTTTACGTTTAATTATTTTTGACTGCAGTTATTAGTAATACTTCTATGACTTGTGAGAAATTTTGCATGATATTTTTTTTAAATGTCTTGCAATGATGACTTGATTTAATATCTTAGTTATTATGAATTATGTTTTAGGATTGAACACGTTTAAATCAAATAGAAAGAAGATGAATTACAACATTCGTGTTCATTTGCGTACTAATTAAATTTGAAAATTTGAAATACTCAAATCCAAACCTTAAATGTTTCAATAAATATTATGTGCTTTAATTTAGAGAAATTTTATTTTTGAAACATTCTTCAGAATTTTTTTATTCATTCTTTTATCAAATAAATTTAAAATAATGACAAACTCTCAATCTTTATCGAAAATTTAACACTCTCTTTTATTATTATTTCGAACGTTTAGGATTAAGTTAATAGGACTAATATTAAAAAAATACAGGATGATTCAATTTTATTGTTAATCCCTAATTTTCTTTTCATTAATTATACAGCCCTTTTTAATATCACTATTAACTACTTTCAAAGAGCTGTCGTAGATTTGGATTAAATTCATTAATTACGCATTTTTTTTAAAAAAAGTCCATCTAACTTTGGACTAAGCGTTTACCACTTTTTTTTTATACTCCCCCATCCCTAAAGGGCACTCCGAAACACCAATTAGGCCACCCTTTTTCAATTTGTGTCACGATCTATAAAAGACGTGGGTAAACGTTTAGGGAAGGGGACGGGGATAATCTCTAATGCAAGGGGAAGGAGATCAGTATGTTGGTAAAAAAAATATAAAAAAATCTCGATTTTTCCGGATCTCATTTAAATAAGTGAGCACGGCTGCTGTCCGGATTGCGATAATCATTTTCGGCACAACTAGCGTTAGTTCTCGTCTTCTGTTCAAGCATTTAATAGAAAGCGGACTTAGGTGGAATAATAATAATAAATATATATATAAAAGATAGTTTTTTTTTTAATATTATTTCTCTTGAACATTTTTTTAATTTTATTTTGGAAGATAAATAAATTGCCCTTTTTGGTAAAACGTTCCATATTTCTTTCCTTCCTATTTTGGAAGCATTTTTTCTTTCATTTTTCTGAACTTTTTTTTTTTCTCTTTTTTTTGTTGTTTTGTTTGGATGTTATTTTATTTGTTATTTATTTAAGATGACGTTGCGTGCATTCAGGTCTTGTTCTAAACACAGAAATTGTATTGTAATAATTTCTTTTATCTTTTTTCCTAAGGAACTATCTTTTTTCGTTTAAAATAAATCTGTGAAATATTGATAATATTAGTAGTTGTGTTTGAACCGAAGATTATAAGTATATAATCTAAAAAATGAGTGAAAAAAATTTTAAATTAAAGTTTTGTTGTGCATTAAATGATCTGCTCTTAATTATGTTTTCCAAATGATTTGAAATTTACTAGAATTATTTATTTAATTTTTCAAAATTTATATGTGTGATGAAATTGCAAAATATAATAATAGAGCATCGTATATTTCATCTCTGATTATTGCTTTTTTTTTTTTTTTTTCTTTTGCATAACCAAATTTTGTTTTATCGTAAAATATTTAAGATTAAGAGAAGTGTTTTGATAAAAAAAAAATTAAAATAAAGTATAAAATAAATAAAACTTATCGGGGTCATTAATAAGTGTATAAGAGCATTTTCTCTCTTACACACGTATTTCAGTAATGGAAGGCAAATTGTATAAGAATAAACCGGAGATCAGAAATCTTATGCATGTCAAAGGATTAGGCTTCATGATTTGCTTACTTTACAGAAAGACTTTTAAATCAGTTGATTTACAAGATGTGGCTATTAAATAACGAGACTGACGCTGTAAAACATTTTATTTTAATGTCATACATGTTTACTTATTGTCACCTTCAGTATAAACCCCTCCTCTATTCCTATGACGCTCCATGCGAAACTTTCATTGCTCGAAACAGTGATGGAAGTCTTCTGTCAGTTCCTTAAAGGCGAATGCCACTTTTTCTTTCACAATTTCAGCGACGCAATCTTGTTCCTTTTAATGCAGATTTCACTATGGGGAACTGACAGAAGTCGCATGGCTGGAAGATTCGGCAAATAAGGTGGATGGTCTTACACTGGGATACTGTATTTGGCTAGAAACCTCTTAACAGACAATGTGGAATGAGCAGGTGCATTGTCTCGGTGGGAAATTTTGTCGTGCGGATTCTTTGTCTATTCTTACAGTTTCTGCAATCGCACAAATACTTTACCGACGGTCAGATCGAATCAGATTACTGATTTTATCAATATTCGTTTGTGGCTTGGAAGGTTGATACATGCGTGAATCGTCTTCTCCGACATGTTGAAAACGCTTAAATCACTTAAAATACACGTGCACGCGAAAAAACATTCATTGTTATACACATATTTCAATAAATCACAATTTTTAAAAGCCAAGTTTCATGTGAAATTTCACAATTCGTTGTTCACGTATCATTTTTCCGACGAAACAAAAAAAAGTAACTCTAATGCGAATGAAGGCAACTGACATACGGATTTGTTTACAGAAACAAGAGCCACTGCTTTCGAAAGAGAAGGGTTCTCGCTAAACAGCTGTCGATTGCTGGCGTTTGACGCATTCGTACATCTTCTACAGCAGTCTGTCTCGTTTTTTAATTGCCACACCTCGCATTAATTTTTGTGTGTGAATATGCGTGATAGAATATTTTTACAATTTTAAAATTTGAATTATATAGTTATTTTTCAGTACTGTAAAATCTTTTCTCACGTATAATATCCGGGTACTATTCTTAGAAATATTCAGTTGAAACATAAAATTTCAGTTTCGTTAAGAAGCCCTAAACTCTTCCCGTAGTCATGAGAACAATTTTCAAAAGAGCGAAGGATTTAATCGAGGTCGATTTCTAAGAAACCTGTTATTTCTCCCCTCTTTTCTATGCCTCTGTATTACTATAATTGTTAACATATCACTATAATCTGGATAATAACATTAAATATTTGTAAATGATTTTTTTTAAAAAAATTTTGGAATTATATTGATGATTTTGTTGTTCCATACAAATATTCAGCTTTATTGTCCCTTTTTTAATAAATTATTTCTATCATTTCTCTTTCTAATTTTTCATTATATAAATTAGTTCGTATATTCTTTTCTTAGTGTTTGAGAGTAACGATATACCTTTGAGTATATTTTATCATTTCAATAATAATTAAAAGCATAAAAAAGCATTGTATAAATCTTCTTCATACCGAATAAAACTTATGATACAACTGTATATTAACTATTCATTGATGTGTGTGTGTTCGTTTTCTGTTTTTCATTTGCCAATCCATTTCCGGAGAGATTTGAACAACGATCAATTGAAAATAGAACTATAGATACGAAAGTTATCTATCGTAAGCGACGAGGGGAACAGGTTGTTCAAAATCGGTTGCAAGCCGTGATTCATTCCCCCCGAAGAAATTAAAATTAAAAGAAAGAAAAATTCTCTCTAGTCACTCTCCCTTTCTCTCCCCCTCCCCCCACTTCCCCAGATGAACGTTCTTTTCATGTCTTTTCACGTGTAGTAACCTCAACTGTGGACCTTTAAAAGTGTGCGTGTTGTTACAATTCACGCGCCATCAACTTTAATGAAATGAAATTCATTATGAGCAGAATGTGCTCGAAAAGGGAAAATTTCTTTCTCCGATGAATAGCTAGGATTTTTTTTTTTTTTTTCCCTTCTCCCTAGGTATTCTTTTTTTTTTTTTCGTTCTATTGCTTTGTAACATTTATCCCTCCCCCTTCACCCTTTTCATCGATCTTCTTAGGTGGGATAGAGAGCTGACAATGTGGGGTGGTTGCGTTTTAAAAAAGTGTGGGGATGTCGCGTTTACTGTTTTTTTCTAATTTGTAGTTCGTCTTTTTAATGTAATTAAATAATTAGTAGAAATGCTTTTGAGGCTCGTTTGGCCTGTATCTATTAATTAAATCTTGCTGTCGTTGGAATGATTTAAGATGTTTGAAATATTTGTGTTAAAAAGTTGGATATAGGGATGGTTTTGTTGTAAATGACGATGGCTTTCCCCCCCCCCCCGATCATGAAATGGTAGTATAGAAAATATTCTGAAGTGTCTGTTATAAACATATATTGCTTGTGTATAAAGTATTTTGGCCCTGTTATAAGACATTCAAATTTGAATGACATGTAAATTTAAAATCTTTTTTATATTTCCCATTCCTATGTATTTATTTTTCTGATTTTTAGCTATTCAACTAATTTTATCATTAAAATATATTATCTTGAAAAATAAGTAAAACCATGTATGATACACAATTGAATGTTTTTTAAATTATGAAAAGTAAATGAATGAAACATTTTAAAATTTAGTATATATTTTATGCAGGAAACTGCAGATTTCTGAAACTTATCTATAAAAAATTAAATTATTATTTTCTTTCAAATATTCATTATTGGATGTAGCAGCATATTATTCAAAATGATATGATTTTTCACACACACACACAAAATGTTTGAATATTTTGAAGTTAATTATTGGATAATGATTTAAATTAAAAAAGTGCATATTTTTCTCTTAAGAAATAGTTTTTTTTTTTTCGTGGGCGAAATCTATTATGGGATGAATCGCAGAAATGTTATAAATTTTTTAGTTATTTTTATGTATTTCTTAATATGAAGGAAAAAAATAATCTGAAATTTAAATCAAACTTATTTACAAATGGTTACATTGTTTACTTAGAGACAAATAAAATACTCATATAAGATACTTAAATTAATAGATGTAAAAATATTTTTAAAAAATAACTAATTCATGCAATTATTTTTAAAAAAATTATTATAAAAAATGTATGAATTCTGACATTTTCAAATTTGTATAGTATCTTTATATTCATTGTCTAAAATTGACTTCGGAGGAGGAAAAATAAAATTTTAAGCTTAGAAGATTTTATTTTCTGAAATTTCACTTATTAAAATTATATCCTGATATAACCTTATATTCTTTCAACTTATTCAGGAATAACTTATGATAATTTACACTCTCCAAAGGATTAATCATTTCTAATGAAGCGAATTAGTCATAATAATGATAGTTAAGAAACGTTTACCATAAAAAGATACCAATATTTAACTTTCGAAAATTCACAGTAATATATAGTTCATTTTAATGTGAATATGACTGAAAAAGTTATGTTTTCTGACCATAATCCATTTAACTTGTGTTGGTCCAGAAGTCATGGGGAAGTAGATTCTCACAAGACAAAGTCAGAACTGGAACAGTTCTTTTTATTTAAATAAAGATCTTAGAGTTTCTCAGCTTGAGAAAGTAAAAACTATAATTTTGCAACCTATCAGAAACACTTATAGGTAAGATATTCAAGCAACTGAACAATTTGCAAAATTAGGTAGTTCTCTAAATCTAATTGTCGTACTCTCTTAAGTGAAATCTGCGCCACGGAAGTTGTCACGAAATGAAGTAATTATAAAATAAAAGTAACCGTTACGAGAATTCAGAAAAATTTCAGAGTTTTCGGTACAAGATTGTACCGTTCTCCATCAGGACTTAATAGTATCTGAATTTCTGTGAACATACTCTTTGAAACTATGCGGCAACCCCTCACCGTGAGCGATTAAAAACAGGGTGGGAAAAGAATACCGTAGGGAGGAGGACCTATTAATCCCGTGGGGTGAGGGCAAATAAAAAAAAGCTTTAAAAGAATTTCAATAGAATGCATACTTTGCTAAAATTCAGTCATCCACAAGTAAATGTTTTTGTCACAATGCTCCTGAAAAGGCCTTCCCTTCTTTTGTTTGTGTATAGTTTCTTTGTAGTATTAAATGCGCCTCATAAAAATGAGAAAAATGTTAAGAGTTAATGTTTTTTTAATACTCATAACTTTTGTGAATTTTGTTTTGTTAGAAATCCAATTGGAACTTCAATTGATAACAGTATACTCTGCTAAAGCAACAGAGTACCAATTTTTTTCGTCAAATATTCCATTTTGAAACGATTAAAAAGAATTTAATAATCTCTCTATACCATAGATAGAAAATTTATAATTAATTGTATGACATTTAATTCCATTATGTGATATGAGAAAGAGTTAATAAAAGAATGTTACAAATTTTATACATATGTTATACCTCCATATTGGAATAAAATATTATATTTATATATGTAATTGCAATAACGTGATATGAACTATTACTTTCAATAACAAAGACAATCAGTTTTAGACTGTTTGCTGTCTTCTTATTAAATAAGCGGAATTCATTAAAATTCCTCATACAAAATTTAGAATTTTTCATAAATATACCATTTTTTCGTTTGTTGTTAAAAATATTTTATCATTATTTTGTATCACTTCGCATGTAAACTTTATTTAGAGAACTTAGATTTATAAGTCGGTATTTATCCAAGCTTAATTCACTATGAAAGCGGTAATAAATCCTGAGCATTTCTAGTGTTGTAAGGGTTGCAAAAAATCAAGCACTCGGAAAAACCTAAAATGTTTTAAGTGTTAATTATAATTATTTGTAGAAATTATCAGAATTTGAGCATAACGATATTCTGTGAAAACATTGTAAAACGTGTTTTTCATTGAGGAATATAAGTCAATTTGATGTAATAAATTTTATTTTTTTAAATTGTGCTTTCGATGCAATTTATTTGCAAATACTCTGAAAGTGAAACGCGAAGCAAGAGAGAGTAAAACTTGTATTTTAGTTTTTTTCCCTGTCTTATTAACGATGCTGTCAATTGAAACAGGAATTCTGGCAGCCTCTATATCTCGGATAAGCATCTGACACGACACCACGTGCCAGAGGAGATTTTTCTCCGCAATCTGACAAGTTTTCGTTTCTGATGTAGCCTCTTCCCCTTCCTTCTCAATCATTCGATTCACTTACATTGCTTCTTTCACTTAAACGGAAGTACTAAGCATTTATCATCTTGTTTTAAAAATTTTCAGGCATGACATTTGTAAAAATTGATTATTCATATGTGTTTAAATCTGTGAATGTCCACCATGCAGAATTTTTTACCTAATAATCATGTTATGTCCTTGTTACTTATACAAGAGATGAAGAAAATGAAGCGGTGTGATTTCATGTATGTTTACTAAACTTTTTAAACGATACAATGTTTAAGTGGTGAGGATAGGGATAGTTTTGGCATTCGCCTTAGGCAGACACCTGACATAGTCTCCTGGGGTTCGAAGATTATACACTCAAATTCATCTAAGCTCTTCCTACAATATGAAGAGCTTACTACATGTTATAACGAGGCTCTTAGATCACATTTGATGTTATTGTGTAAAATCAGAAAATAACACCCAGTGGGTGCCTACAATTTTAGAGGTCGGTTGGAAATCATCTCTGATGTCCCCTCAAACAATATGTCAACACAAATATATAATTAGCATTTATTCAACTAGTATTAAGTAGATTAAATTATTTGGAATACAAAAAAAGTATTAAGACTATTGAAGAAACAACTTTCATCTAGCTGACATGTATACATTTAAAAAATAAGTTTATTACTCTGTCATTTTTTTTTATGTTTTAAAAATGTTTATAGCTTATTGTCTATGAAAAACAGAAAATCGTTCTTTGCGCATTTCGTCTTTTGAAAAAACTGTATAACTTCATCAGCATTTATCAGCTTTTGAGTTTCTACATTTTCAATGGAAATAATAGCCAAACCATTAAGTTTCACTTGACTTAATGTTGATCGAAAATAGCTTTTAATCAAATACAACTTTAAAAGGTTTCTCTCACAAAAAGTGAAACTCACTCACTGTGAAAAAAATTCTTGAGTACCTTTTTATATAAACACGGCACATTTGAACGCCCAAGAATACTAAGTCCTTTTTTTATATTCCTACATATAGGTACATATATTTAAGCACTTAAGGTTCTTCAAAGCGCCTCCCCCCCAATCGAAGCCCAGGGTGGTTGCACCTCCAACCCTCCTCTGTACGTCTCTGACAATACTTAATGAAGTTTATTCTTGACCTTTGATTGCAATCTAAATTTTGAGTAATCGTCAATAACCCAAAATTCTTTTTCAGTAATAATTTACTTTAAGGCAGGCTATAAAAATACCTTTAAATAATTGAAAGACAGAGACATACATATGCGTTTATAACCTATACGAGATTCACCATTGTTAGTATATTATAATATGTAATATTTGGAATTAGATCTGAATCTGTATATATTCTGAAGTTCCAGATTTCGTAGAAACGCCTAACTTGCACAAAATGCTCTAACAATATAACGGCTTCGGAAGTAAAGTATATATAATAGTAATAAACCACAGCTTATAATGTAAATGGAATAATAAAATCTGTAAATTATGGTGGAATTATATAATTTGTGAAGAAATTAACTATCCTTAGTGAAAACTCGTTACATTCTAAATTTACTTTCGTGTAACAGCTACAACACGCACACAATGTTTGGTGATGTTATTTTTTAGGAAATTGTGCATTCATAGAATCGGCCTTCCTCTGGATTGGATTGAAAACATCTTTAAGTACTAAGGTACACTTCTGACTATCCAAAATGCAACACCAAGAAGAACAAAAGATATCAAAGCCAAATTTATTAAGAGTGATTTCACACAGTACGAAAGTAAAATAATAGAAAATACAAGTGAATAAAACAATGAAATCAGTGCTAAATGTTTCCACCTCGGCTGGCAATAACCGCTCCTAGTCGCCTCGACATTGAATTATAGAGACTTTGAATATGGCTTCCCATGCTACCTTCAAAGTTGGATCTTTATGTAATAACGAGTATGTATGGTGAGTAGTCGTTCTCCAACCATAGATCTGAAGTATTCGATAGACAACAGATCGGGAGAACCGACTGGCCAAGGCAGCAATGCAATATGGCTGGCAAATAAAAAAGTCTTGACGTGTGCCTAGTCTAGCCTGGCACGTGTGGTCACGCATTGTTCTGTTAGAATGTGACCGTCAGAAAGCTCTGGAAGTGAGGGAGAACAACAAGCTCCAAAATCTTAGAGATATAGTATTGGATGCTCATAGTACATGCAATGCGTATTGGAAAGAGGGAAGGTTGCATTAGTGGAATCTTATACCACCCCAAACCATAATATCGTGTGTAAAATTCAATATAATTATGGATAAAGCAGCAGTTAAATAATTATAACCACTGTGTCTATAGACTCGAATCCGACCATCATATTAGTGCAGACAGAATCATAATTTGTTTGTAAAGGCTCTATCAACCATTCGATTGTCAATGACAAGCACTGTTGCAAACGCTTGTGGTTTTGAAACAAATTTAATGACTACAATGGACACTTTGCAGATATTTTCTTGTGCTGTAAACGATGTTGAATGGTACATACGGTCACGAATTGTTGTGCAACAAACTATAATTGTTGTAATGTGGTTCCTGATGTGGGAGAACGATTCGTTACTACCATGCGCTCAGTATGACTGCCTTAATATGTAGTGCGACGAGGTCCATCACTTGTTCCTTTCTGCATCTGCCGATTACAGATCCACGCCACTGTTGCTTAGTTACATCCAATGCGATCGCATACGTCTTGAAAGGACATTCCGCGTTCTTTACTGACAACAATTCTTTATCGTTTGAGCTTAGGGACATGATTGAAGGACGTTACTATTCTTTTTCAAATTATGCTGAAACTGCTCAAGCAAAACAACCGCACGAAAAGGAATTTCAAGTGCTTCAAAATGGTATTCTGTTCATTTGTTGGTGGCATTACTGGAGCCCATGATTTGCATCTGCGCTGAAATGCAATTCATTTGCATATCCCATCGAAATGTACGTTACGCGAGAATTCAACTTGGTTGGATGATTCCTTAATTTTGTTTCATTTTGGGTGGCCAACAGAGTAAAAAAAGGCGGTTTACTCCAACTGTTTGCATAGTTGCATAAATAACTTCTACAAATGGCCGCGGTAGCCTAGTGTTCATGGTTGCGGTATAACAGCCTCGGTTTTTCTCGAATCGTGGGTTTTCGTCTTGATGCCACTTCGTGTATCCGGGCTGATGCGCGTTAAATCTGTCGAGGCTTAAAGTCATTTTGTTGGCGTGGTGTGGAAGTTTGAAGAGGGCCGTGCCAGCTCAGATGTCCTTGTCACTTGACCAAGGTTACAAATTACGATGTATGTTGCTAATTGCTATGGTGTTGCTTCTAGTGCAACGTTAATAAAACCAATCGATCAGTCAACTTCTGGAATTATAAAAGCACTCTTGAAAAAGAAGAATCGATCAAAAAGAGTAAAATCATACTAGAAAATGATTCAAAAGAAAAAAAAAACTAAAAAATTACTATTACACTAAGAATGAGTGGAAATTTCACAAATTCTCGAGACGTACAAATGTCTCTTGTTCAACGAGTGTCGTTAGGTAGCTAACATTACTTGTTAAATAATTTAGTTTTATAGAAGTATAGCAAATTTGTGATAATTTTTTGGCTTAAAATGGTTAGATTAATCTCTTTCATGAAATACATTTTAAGAAAGGGCTTTAAACTTTTTACTTTCCACGGACTGCTTTAACTGTAAGGTGACGTTTGTGATTGTGTTAAGAAAAGGAATCATCTCACAGGTTCCATTTGTTATGCATATGGGCATACGTCATGTATAATAAAATAATATGATTACTGAAACTTATTATTTGATTACATATAAATTCGAAGAATATAATTAAAAGAGATTCTGAAAAATATATGCTTTCCTTGTACAGATTACAAAAATAAATGTCAACACATAAACAATAATACTTAACTCATAGTTAATGCATTAAATTATAAAACACACACACAAGTATTCTATTTTGGACATCTAAGGAAATTTTTATTTTAAATGCGTGCCATTATAAATACAATCGTTGTTTATTTTGTAAGAGAGTTTTAAACTTTGATGTGACATTTTTATTAGAAGAAACATCTAAAACTGCTACATTTTACTTTACAGTTTCATCAGATGGGAAATAATTTAAAATTATTAATTATTTGTTTCTGAAACTAAGGATTATTTGTTGATTTTTTATTCTCAGGGAATCTCCCTGATTTCTGAAAGCTTTCTGCAGTCTTCTGGGTGTTTGTTGACTTCAGGTCAAGAACCACTATCTTACATATAACTGAACGATTCATAATAACGTTTTAGAATTCACTATTATGATTTTAATTCATGAAAACAAATATACTACCACAAAAGGTAAAATTCATATTGTTTTATCAAAAACTACTGGGACCAAATGCTTCTAGATCATTATATTTGCCATTAACTTTTCATAGGCGTTTTTTTGTACTATTATGGAGTGTGAAATGCAATAAATTAATCGAAGTTTTCTTTCTTCTTTAATTGATTTTATATGTTCTTTTGTATTTTCATGTTTTCTCATCTGTTATTTTCAATTATCCGCAATTATAACGGTACACTGATTTTATAATAGGAATTTTAACGTGATATACTTCCAAACTATGGTTTAAAAGCGCAATTCGCTCTTTTTAATCTGTCACAAATCACTGAATACAGTCCGAACACAAAATTAAAGTTATGAATATAAATTAATCATATAAAATGCCGCGTGCATTTGTCATACCTGCGTAAAAAAAAAAACGTTGAATGATCGAACCGGATTCACTTGATATGCAAGCCACGTTACTCGAGCAATTCGTGCACGAAAAATAGATATACCGTTGACAAATAGCGGTCTAAACGCAGTTTTTAGACATGATAGATGATGGAATCATGAAAAGTATTTCATCGCAACTTAATTTATAAAAGAATATTTCAGAATCCCACTGAAATACATATCTTCATCGCAGAGAGAAATATGCTTTTTCATTCAATTCTGTATTCTGATAACAAATATTGCATTTTTTTTTACGAGAACCTGTGTTATTCTCGTTTGAATTTGCTAAATTTTTTATTTTATGGGAATTGAGAGTCATGAGAATGGTTAAATTCTTTATATATATGATAATGTGTGTGGGTGGGGGAGTGCAATTCCAAATTATCGCTTCAATTTATGCGATCACGTGCTCATATAATAAGCTGAATCTGCACTTCCCACGATGGAGTCTCATAGGGATAATCCCTACTGTGCTTTTCGAGGCTATATAAGTCCCTCAGAATCATTTTATCTTATACCACGTGAACTGGAGAAATCCCTCCTATAAATTCAAATGCAAGATAAAATTCTTTCTCTTCTGATGTAACTGAGGCGGCGAAGATATGTCTCTTGATTTTCAATTTTATAATGTTTAAACCTCTCCGATCCTGATAGCCTCTATCTATCATTTAAATGAATAAGTAATTTTAATTGCAAAACAATGTTCTCACATCTGAATCATAATGCACTATTATACATCCCTGAAGAATTTATTATACATATATATAATTCGGATTTGGTAATTGGAAAATTTAATCTTATTTTAATAGCTCTTGTTTTATTCGTTATGTTTTTGAGTCGGAGTCATTTTAATACATTTGAGCTGTTGTTAAATAGATGTTTTGCTGTCATTGGTAAGAATGTGCTTTCGAACTGCTGCATTTACGGTTGCAATTCATTGAATAGTTTTATAAGGATTTTGAATTATGTGTATGTATATCATTCATACTTTGATATTTGGTATATTTAAAACTATTTTAATAACTCTTGTTTTATCCATCGTGTTATGAGGCGGAGTGATTTCTGTACACATTAGCACTATTGAGAGGTAGATGTTTTGCAGACATTGGTATAAATTTACTTTTGAATAGCCGCATTTACTATGTAAATCATTGCATATTTTTATCAGAAAGAGAATAATTTGAAATTATGAAAATTATTTGTTTCTAAAAATAAACTTAATACGGATTTTTCTCTCATATGTAATATGCAGACTCCTTATTCAGAACATCTGTGTTAGATATAATTGTATGATTTATAAGAATATTTTAACTTTTTATCTTTCCCTTTAATCTATTTAATTTCCACCATGTTACAATTGCAATAGATATTTTTCGTAGGTGAAAGGATACATGGTATTTAATCATTATTGTTTACTTCACGTATAAAATTACTTTCCGCTCCAAAATTTTATCAATAGCTCTTCAAATCCTTAATAGTTTCAAAAATTCTACTTTATAAATTTTTACTTTTTGATTTTAATGTGGTGTATTTAGTACTAATGTATCTTGAATAAGACCACATTCATTCTTTTTGTAATTTACATCGTAACATTCTATATAAATTTGACACGAAATTTTAGTTGGATTTTTTTATATGGCTGGTCTTGTTTCCGTGGGGTTGTGGGTTGAAACCTTGATGCCAGCGGGACCGATGCACGTCAAATCTGTCGATGCTCCAAGTTCTCCGTTGGCGAAATGTGGAAATTTGGAGAGGGAGAGGTGCCCACTGTGATTTCGTTCTCGACATTTGATTGAGGCTCAAGTTTAGAAATCCGAATAATTCTCGTTTAGCTTTTAAGTGCTTCGTTTATAAAATAGACAATAAATCTTATAAAATTGTTACAAATTTTGCTTTATAAATTGAATATTTACTATCAATTTATTCCTTCTCAACAGTTTTATTATAGCGGATAGCTAATCAAATGTTAGAAATTTTCAGATATTTTTTTAGATCGACAGGCTTTTTTGTATAATTCATGCATGAAAAAACAGTACAACCTCAGATAAAATTTTAAGAATATCTGTAAAAAAAATTTATAAATCGAAAAGAGATCCTTAAATATCTTGGCATTTTAAAATATCCGTAATAAGAAACTTGACACAAAGGAAATGTAAATCCTAAGGTATATTGCTTGAAGGGAAATTTATATAAATAGTTTCAAAAACAGTTTGGAAGATATTTAGAATTTTTTAGGCAATATACAGCTTATCTTTTGGCTTAAAATTGAGCTCGACTGATTATTTTGATTATACTCATTGAAATATTTACTTATGTACCAGATTATTTGTATTCAATTTGTGTTAATTTTCTGCATGTACTCGTATTTCTCTCTTTCAATTTTCACTTCTTAAACATCTCAAGCTACTTCATTTTCGAATTGTTAAATTGATATGCACTGAGTTGTTAGCCTTTCTCTCTTGACACAGCAATACTTTGAAAAAACGATTATCTTCTGAAAACATCATTAATCATTTGTCCTTGGTCTGAATATCTCGGGACACGTAATGGACATGGTCGTTCTTGGGTGATAATAACAAATAGACACGAAATATGATTTGAATTCCAGGATGCATTTTGTAACTCACTGTAAGCATAAGGGTGGCCATTTCTGTAGACGCCATGACCTTTTAGAAGTCGGTTATCGTAAGGTGATTATCGTGATTGTACCCACCCCCCAAGCCTTGAAGAATGGAATCGTTGATCGGGTGGCGGCAAGTTGAAAAAAAAAAAAGCTTTTGGTCCCAGGGGTCAGCCTATTATCATTTGTTTGTCGGCTGTCGTCTCAAACCACTCCCTTGCCTTCCCTGTTTGGACACTAGGTCCGAATCAGGAGAATGGACGCTTGTAAACTTCCCAATAAGTGTTGGCCTCTAACAATGAAAGGATCATTTGCTTGGAGAATTTTAATTAATTCTTAATACGTGCAGCCAATTTGATCTGAATTTTGTTCGCTGATATAGATGAAGCATATTTTGATGTTTCTTTATTTATGTTGGCTTATTCTTTCTTTTTTAAAAAAAGCCGGACTAATTGTGTTTTAGTGCACGTATTAGATAGGTACTTTTTGTTCATGTTCTTATTCTTTAAGCACCGTGTCCCAAAATCTAATTATTAAATGGAAAGAAGTTTTCATCAATAAATGGCTGTGAAATATTTTTCATCTGAGTGTTTAGTTTTGGGAGATATCTACTTTCCTCTGTGTTCCAAATTTTAGTAATACTTCTTGGAATGTTACTGTAATATTATTTTCGAAATATTCCTTTAAAAAATATTAAATCGAACAATTTTTCGAAGTTAAGTGGTCTGAGAATGTATCTAAAATTGACGGTTAAATGCAAATGAGATGTAAATTATATATTTATAAATTTGAAATAGTTAGCTTAAAATGAATGTTTAATTTAAAGGTACCAGGACCTGCGAGGAATTAGTAAAACACTGTGTATAAGACTCCTTGTTTTTGTGACATATTTCTTTTGAAATGTTTAATAGAGCTTATTTATATACTTAACAATGATATTTTAATCATTATATATTACTATAAAATGATTTTTTGGGTCAAAAATGTTTCTTTTTCTTTCTTATAGTTGAATATATTTGCACTTAGGTATCATTTAAAAAAACTATTACATTATAGGGTTTCAAATTACTTGTTGGTTCACTATTTGTTGTACATTATTTTATAAATGAGGAATAAAATATTTTGTATATTTTAGGAATAATTTTTTTAAATGGTCCTAAAAGGAAATACGTCTTAAAAATCCTCTGCATATTCAACTAAGAAGGAAAAAAAAAATTTGACTAAAAAATCAAAGTTATAATTTTATAAAATGATTCAAATGTCATTATTAAATACACAAAGGAATCTACTAATAATTTTAAAACATATATGTGTCACAAAAGCAGGGACTCTTAAATTGGGTATTTTATTTTTCTCCGTATGTCGTGAAACCCTTAAACACTAAGATTTTGATAAGAATTTTTTTTCTATTCCGTTCTGTATATATAATTTTACAGCACACCTATAAAGAAATAGCACCGAAAATTAAAAAAAATTATTTTACGCTGATTACAAAAGTAAGCGCTAATTTAAAACTTTATTCTAAAATGCAATCGTTATTCTATTGTGTTTGAAAAAATAGTGAAAGAAAGAAAAGAAAATGAATTCCTTTACGATTTCCTGAATTCTAAATTAATTTGTGCAAAAGATTGTATTGAAAAAATTCAATTCCACGATAACAAACAAGCATTTAAATAAATTCGAATCCATACTCCAATATTTGCACTTGCAAACTTAAGATACTTATTAAAAATTATTTGTTAATCATGCAGGATATATTGCGGATAATTCATTTTCTCCCGTATGATAAAAGAAATCTTTGTATTGCACTTATAAAAATGATAAGGTTAGTAAAGTATTTACTAAAGCTTCAAAGTATTTTAAATCTTCAATACATAGCAAAAATTATTCCATTGTAAAAAGCAAAAGAAGAATGTATTACACAAAATTTTTCCATGTGTGCTTATAATGTTTCACTCTTCCAACTATTTAATTTTAATATTATTTATAAATAAAAAAATAGGTATAATTTTATTCATAAATTGAATTTGTAAAGGAGCCACTGATGAAGAATTTATCTATTCGTAATTGTATACAAGAAATAGAAACCAGTTAAGCCACGCGAAGGAAGGGGGGGAAAGAATAAGTTTAGTTCAAAAAAAATTCAGAAATGAATTTCAATAAAAGATTATGGATTTCTAGAGATTTTTGCCTTTATAACATTGGTCGCGATAGCCATATGGTTAAGGTCGCGAACTGCTGACCGGAGTTGTTTCCGCCGAGTCGTAGTTCGAGTCCAAACGACCCAACATGAAGTGGAACGAATGAATGAAAAATCTGTCTTGACTTAATGTTAGAACATTGGTGGTAATGTGGAAGTTTGTGAAATGTGGATTCACTCAGGCGTCGTCCTAGTTACTTGTCTGAGATTCAGAGTTACAGGTCGTTCACCTATTGCCTTCGTGTTGCTTTTAAGTGCGATGTTAATAAACAATAAATCACACAACCAAAAGGGATTCTTGTTGTTTGTGAAGATTAAACGTAAAGACGCACGCACACACACACACACACACACACATAAGTATATATAACGAATTTAAAGATTCATGATTAAGTAAAATTAAGACATTCCAATCTCATGGTTGTACTGAGAACGCTGTTTATTCATTTCGCTTAGAAAGAGAAACAATAAGTGCACGTATTTAAAATTATAAGGCAAGAGACGTAGTTCGACTACGTCGAAAGAGAAAGAATTTTACCGTGCATTCGGTTTTATAGATAGGAATATTTCCAGACCACGTGGTATTAGATGAAGGAATTCTGAGAGACTTCGATAACGCTTATCCGTCTGAAAGGACTATTTGTGACAGATTTACGATTAAGTGAAAGTTGATATGAGGTAAAATGTCTAAATAAATATGTGAGATAAAATGTCTTCTTAAAAAATCTCGCTTCCGCAGATTTTTATTGTAGAAATATGAACAATATATACATTTAACCAAGTATATTTATTTTGTATTTGAATTTTTTTCATAATTATAACTCAATAGATTTAAAATGTTCATCAATTTTTATGATGTATGAAGCGAAAGTGAAAAAAAAAATTGCTACTTAAAATTAAAACTTGAAATAAAGACGTCATCTTTTCTTAATATGCATTGTTATTTTTCTGTATTGTTCTTTAAAGTGAGTGAAAATTATTTTTTCCCCTCTCCTTTACTTCCTTTTATCTATATTTACTGAAATAATATTTCTTAACGTAGTATGCATGTTTCATCATTATATTTAAGAAAAATAATAACAGAATAGCAGTTCTTAATCACAACCTTTGTGCTTCATATCTTTTAAAATTCTTGACAAATCTGCATTTACAGAATTTGCCAAGTTCTGCTGTAAGGTTAAGGTCAAACTAGTTGAGATTTTTCTTTTTTCATTTGTTTTCCTTTTGCTTCCTCTTTTTCCTTCTATCTTCGTTCAGGAAAATGCTTTTCGAGTTGGGTGTGTGCGAACCAAGATATAAAGTAATGATTTTACTCAGAAGTAAATTACAATAATTCACAAATTCCAGTGTTCTATCGCCAACTAAGTGGTATTTTAAATTTAATTTGGATAAAAATGTAATTTGCTTTTTATTCAATTAAGTGTTTATTTATTTTTTATTTATTGCTTTTGCTTTTCCCCCTTAAAAGTTAAGGATTGATAAACTGATTCTTTAATTAACAGCCCAAACATTTAATTAATGGGTTATTTAAGATTTTCAATTTTAATGTTTATAGTTACAATTTTTCTAATCGTTAACTTATTTAAAGCATTAAGTGCAGAAAATAAATTTTGTACTCTAACATATTAATGAGTTGTTTTTTTTTAATAAAATTTAATGTTACAAATGAATCCATACTAAAAATATATGTAAAGGAAAAATATTTCTCAAAGCTCATTTGATTGAGATCAGGAATTAAATTGAAATTAAAATAAAACTTACATTTTACATCATTGATTATTTTGTATTTAGTGATCAAATGAGTGTTTAGATTTAAATTATATAAATAAATGCAATTAATATTGCTTTACTTTTTCCAATCCTTTCCTTATCCTTTTTTATATTACTGAAACATGAATGCTAATGAACATATTAATATTTAGTAATTCTTAATAAGTTAACGTGCAATCTTTTTTTTAAATGAAGACTTTGACTATTTCCTTTTCAATTTTGTCTCAAGGGGGCTTTAAGGAGATCAAGAGCTATTAAATTGCTAATTTATATCTTTATAATAATAATTCTCTTAATATCTCAAAGGGCATTTATACGCATAGAAGTAGAATTAGTCAATTATTCAAAATCCCTCCCATGCCTTAGGATATTGACAGTATTTACTTTTTACTTCTGAAAGCTAAGGATATTATGGAGAAAACCGATTATATTATACAACACAAAATGTATTTTTGCTCAAACTGTGATTTCATACAAAACAATCGGTACTCAACATATATATGTGTGTGTGTGTGTGTTCAAAAAACTGCTAGTAACTTTGTAATAACAAACATAACTTATCAATCATTACGAAATTTAGTGATGAAAAATGGTACGAGTAAAATATTTTGAGCACAATCGTGCACATTTTTGAATTTTGATTAAAAGGAAGAGCATTTTTTTTTTTTAAATATAACTTTGAATTAATTTATTCAAAAGTGTTTTTGATTCATTTCTAACTCCCTACAGTAGGGTTTTAAAGCGATATTAAGCAAACCCAAGTCTAAAACTTTTGATGTAATGTTATAAAATTTTCCCTTATCAGAAATTCATTTCGTTCAAGGCCAATAGAGTAATTAATGAAAAAGAATTGTCTAACTGCTTCTTATTATTAATGCACCCAATATGCGTAAGAATTGTATAAAAAAAAAAGTCATCTCGCCAGTCTATGCATATTCTCTATATAATACTACAAGATCACAGCAACTCTTAATTTATCATCTCGGAACCTGCTCATTTCATCCAGTACACCAAATACCACTCGTAATACCTGCGGTTTATTCATAGCTTGAGCGTTACTCTCCGACAAAAGCCTCCCCAGAATACAATTAGTAGCTGTTGTTAGGTCGGGAATACGTCAAGGGGAGGGGGATGGAGAGTCGACAGGACTGAAAATGAACTCTCTGGATGCAGTTCATCTCGGCAAAAGAAAGCGAGCGCGCGTGTTGTATACACACCGAAGGCTATCTAAGTCTCGGATCTATCCATCTGGGCCAGTCACGATTGTGAGTCCCGACCCCCTTCTTTTTCACCTCACCGTCATTAGGTGTCCCGGAACCACGAGGTGTCCCCAGGCCATGGGCGTGTCCCTGAGCCACTTCTCCTGTACCCCCGCCGCCGTCGAAATGGATGGTGGACTTCACTCTCGGACAAGCTTTGTTTTTAACTCTTGTCCTCTTCTTTTCTTACTCCCCTGCCCGCTCTGGGGTTGTTCCTCGTAGAAAGAGGGGTTGCCTTTTTTGGCTCTTTTGACTCCTGCGGCTTGACTGACTGGACGTGAAAAATCTTTAGTAGATTGAATACATTGTGTTGACGGTAGTACAGCATATATTTTATCATTTTGAGCTACTTATCCAAAATAGAATTAAGAGTTTTAAATTTTGAGACATAGGGAAGGATGAACTAAAATACAAACCTGTTAGAATTTATTATGGAATTGTGACTGAGATACTGCTACCCATTGAATGGTGTAAATGTTGAATAACTTTCAAAACACAGAAAAAAAAGTTTTGAAATTACAGGTACATTTTGTGAGGCAAAATATGCATTTTGGGTAGTGTTTTATACCAAAATTCGAGTTTTCTTAAAGAAATTAATTCTGTAATAAGTTTCCAAAGCTTCTATTAAAATAGTGGTACATCATTTTCTATTTTTAGTACGACTGATTACCTTTTTCTTATTACATTTTTCGTGTATTGAACGTAAATTATGAGTTTCAGTTATCGCGCTAAAACTATCATTTTTTTAATATTTTCTCTATGATTTACTTGTACTTTTGTAAAGTATTAATATTGACATAAATTTTATGGAAGTGAATTGAATTAAATTTGAATTATATCTATAGCCAATTTCGAAATTAAGTTAACCAGACACTACTTATTTATTTCTCTATAAAACACAATATACATTATCTAACAGATATTACTTTCGTTGAAAATACTTTATACCCAGTTATGCATTTGAAATTATCTTTCTTTAAGTCACGACTTTTTTAGTTAATTAAAATGTAATTAAACGGTATATGGAAACTATAAATAAAGGGACCAGCAGAGTTAATTACAATATGAGATAATTTCCACACACTCCTTTAGGAATAGTTACAAAGTTAAATTATTATTAATAATAACAATGGTCAAATATGTGTTTTCGAACAGGAAATTTTGTTAGAATTCAAGCTCTACTGAGTTTTTACAGATTTCTATGATTTAAAATCATTTAATAAATATTTTGATTTTCATATTTTTATTGTTAAGTAACTATGATAAATTCCTTATAGCCATCTCGAGTATAAATACTTACGGTTTTCAATATATTTCTTTGATATTCAACCTCGTTTTTCTTAGGTTATCATAATTGCTTTTGTAATGGCTCTTAGAAAGGTAACTATTATAGGTTTTCTTTTCATTGATGTCCAAAAATGATTTTTAAAATCTGGTAAGCGTACTCTTTCCGAAATAAAAATAGAAAGACAAGTATTTTGTCTCTTTTAGTGGGCTTACGGAAGTATTATTAATGTGTGCGTGCGTATTATATTCCGTTGTCGTTTCTATGCTTAGGCGATCGCGAGCTGGCGAAATTGATGATAATAAAATCGCCAAAGTTCGAAAGCGGTGGACAACAACCTTGAAAATTCTCTCTCGATTTCCCCCCCTTTGCAACAAGGCAAACTAGTTACAGAAAGGAGAACAAGACAAAGACTCATTACGTCCTGGTTTTCTTACCTCTTCAAACGCAGTAACTGATAGCCGCTGTTGAGAATGTACTCATCTTATTTTATCTTTAATAAGTGGGCGTTCCCAATTCTTTCTCTTTTCTTTTTTTCTTTCTCTAGTTAAAGTCTATTGGACAGCGATCCGGTATTGCTTTTGTCAGTGAAAGTGTTTCAAAAATTGTCCTTCCACCCCCTTGCAAACTTTAAGTAATTATTTAATACATTTTTAAATCTATTTCTATCTTCTAAAATGTGCTACGGATTTAAAATTTTAAGAAAACGTAATGACATGCTCGTTTATCCAATATAAAATTGCTCTTAATATGTGTACTTAACACCATTTTTCTTAGGATATTAGTCTAAATGTATCTTAATATCTTATATGTGTTATTTTATAACATGTCATAATCTTTTTTTTTTTTTGAAGAACCCGCAAAAAACTTCTGTTTTGTCTCTGACTAGACAGGAAACCTTGGGGGGGGGGGGAAAACTTTGCCCTTGTTTTTTTCGCTTTTTTGGTTTTTTTTTTTTTTTTTTTTAATGTTTGTGTTTCACATACGTATTGGAATTATCATTTGTTTGTAATGACATTAACATGAATCAAAAGCAGTATTTACTATTATTATGAAATATCTTTTTCACACAATTGGTTTCAATGTCTAACGAAATAATATAAAATTACAGAAAGATGGGGAAAAAAAATATGTACTCTACCGTAACTATATTTCATGAAAATCATACACTCTGTACATGATGTCCCGGAACATTATTATTCAAAAAGGTATAACAGTATTTTTGATTTTTTTAAAGAAACATTGAAGAGTACAATGTTTCAAGTGAAATTTATTTTTCAAATGAAAACTAAGACTAGTAATAAAATTAAAAGTTCAGGAATTTTTCACTCCTGTCATTATTAATACTTATTCCCTGTATGAAACTATATATAAAACCTAATTATTTAAGATAAGAGAAAATTTTAATTGCCTTATAATAGGTAAAACATATAATTCTTATTTAACCGTGCCTAACTCCATTTGATTAAATTTGAGTCATTTATTATAAGATATTTAATTTCTCCATTAAAATAAAATTTGAAGTAGTTGACAAATCGTATTATTAACTTACAACTCTAAATAAATACTATGAAACATTTATGATTCACATATCAACTTATTATTCCTTACGAAATCCAACCTTGAAAAAATTAAAACTTAAGAAGGAAAAAAAAAAAAAAACGAAAAAAAAAAAAAAAAATTATATTCATCATATCGGTGGAAAACGTTTCCCTTCACTTTTCCTGCTACTGTTGAATTCTCAAAATCTTTTGCTTCTGCCCATTCCTATGATTTATATCCAACTTCACTTCAAAACGTAGCCCTCCCTTTTTCCTCATATAGCAAAAAGGACGCTTCTCGACAAAAATACACAATTGTTCCGCTTGTCCAAAAGGGCCGAGAAGATGGGACGTTATTTTTTTTCTGCATTACTTTCCCCCGCATGCAGAAAGAGATTTGACGCCGGAATGGGTGACAAAGATAAGTCGCTGGTCATCTGTCTGCAGACTGACCCCTCGCTTACCCTTGTCGAACGGAAGGACATTCGATTAATAACGCGTTCCAACTTTTTTATTCCTTTTGTCTCCGGTACTCCAAACGGTCATCTATTTCACCCTCTGATAATCGGGGTACATTTTTGTATTTCAAGTTCCCGTTGGATGGAAAAGTAATGGATTCTATTGTTCGACTTAAATCTTCCGATTTCTTTTCTAGAACTTGGGAGTCCCTATTTAAAGATAAAAAGTTGAATGTAGGAAGCTGTTTTGCTCTGTTTTCTCATTGTGGTGTCAATCCACAACTTTACGTTTGGGAATTAATTGAAATTAAGGAGAGAAATTTTGATTTCATGAGTTTTAATAATTGTGATGAGGATTCAATTCTTTTGTTTTAGTTTGAATGATATTTTCAAACGATAAATGCTTTTTCTTAATTACGTATTTTATGTAGTTCGTGCTTATTTCATAAGTTTTGAACCGTACATTGTATTTAGAAAATGAAATTTAATATCGTGATTGTATTGCATTTTAAACGTACAGTGATGAATAAATAAAAAAATAACGCTTTGTTCATAAGGATATTTTTAAATTATGATTAATTTATTTGTTTATATCTCATTAAATATTAATCTGTCTTTTATATACGCATATTGATAATAATACTGATAGAGATATATGGATCTTATAGTTGTTTATATATTATGGTGATAAGGATCTTACGGTTTTAAACATTTCCTGAATATTTTTTTGAATTGTACGTCATCAACTTTTACTCTTAAACCAACACTCCATTTCCCATTTCAAATTGGTAATTTTTTTAAATGGATGAAAGTAATAACTATAATATTCGTTCATTAAAAATTATTCACCCACCCATGTATAAAGAGTAATTAAAAATGAATTATCCGATTTCAAAATTCCGTATGTTCAAAAATAAACGACACAGAATGATAATTAATACATGAATGCAAAGAAAAAATGTGGAAGTTTCATACTGTGAACAATAGATGACGCTTCTGCGTTTTTCGTGAAGCTATTTAACGAAAACTGTTTCAAAAGTTTTTACAGAGTTATCTAACAGTTGGATTGGTCGCAGTGGACCCGATGATTTGATGTTACATGGCTGGCCACTTGATATGGCCCATGCGATTTCTTCTTTTGGGAATTTATTAAAGATAAATTGTATGTGTCACCATCATCCACAAATTTACGTGAACATAAAAACAGATATTTCTGCTCCTGTGCAATCAATTACCCCTAGCACTTGACAAAGTTTTTGGCAGGAATTAACATATAGAAGTGATACGTAAGTAAAGAAAGTTACATCGAACACTTGTGACAAAAACTTTCATATTTTCTCTCTGCATTCATGTATTACTCATCATTCTGTGTCGTTTATTTTTGAAAATATAGCATTTTGAAATCGTTTGATTCATTTTGAATACCCCTGTATTTGAGTCTAATATGTGTTTATAGTAATAACTATACAAAAATTCATTTTTCTCGAAGTGTGTGTATTTCGATTTTCAAATGAAAATTATTTTAAAGTCTCTTTTTATGTTTGCAGAAAATGAAAATGTGAAGAATTTGTTGAAATTTTCTTATTCATGACTTATTTAAAAAGAATTTCAGGAAGTAGAATGTTATGTAAAATTTCAATTGTAGTAAAAAGTTTTACAAAATTATCTTATATAAAAGTCCAAAAATTGTGTAATTTCATTTTACAATAGTAACATGACTTTTACTATTCGGAAACTGTATGATTGATTGATTGTTTATTAATGTCACTCGTAGAAGCAACACGAAGGCTATGGGCAACTGACCTCTTAATTCTGATCCTCAGTCATATGATGAGGACAACACTCGTGCCAGCACATATCTCTCCAAACTTCCACACCACGCCAACAGGATGATTTGGAGCTTTGACATGCTCGTATTTAACGTGCATCAACCCTACTACACATAGAGTCTTCAATGGTTTACGGGCCCGAACGTGATATCATTCGAAAATTGTTAACTAGAAAAGAATTTTGATTATCACATTAAGTATTTCTAAAAATTAAAGATCATGCCAATGAATATTCCAAAATTATAAATCATCGCTTTTTATTTAATAAATTTTCGTTTTTTTTAAAAAACAAATAAATATTAATAAAAATAAAATTCAACCTAATAAACTAATGCAAAATTCTCTTATTTTTATCCAGCAAAAACTGAAACATTGCTAACCGTCTATTGAAGATATCCCTCAAATCCTACAAATTACAAACTAAATCAGACAGTGATGCCCAACATGTGAAAGCCTCTCTGACTGGGTACAACCTCTTAATAAGTTCACATGCTGGAAGACCATCCCCTGATCGACGATAGGTCAAAGTTCGATGAACATCTGTTAAATGCGAGGCACAACCAATGAAATATGACAACGTGAAAATGAGACGGTTAATAAGGAAATTGCTTCCTCTGTGTTTGATCCTTGTCCGTTGCCCCAGGTGCTGGAGGTACCTCTCTGAAGACAGAGATCCTTCGGATTGGCAGCTTGTACATTTCCTTCCCCTCATAATTTTCAATTTTCCTTTTGTCAATTACCTTTTGGATGAGGTAGGGTGCGGGAGTAATGGTGAGCCGGAAATTATTATTTTTTTCATTCTTTCTTTTGTAAAAGAATAAAAAAGGAATCCCCCCCCCTTTGAAGGTAGAGCTTAGTCATTTTGCATTGGATATTATTAAGCTCTAAATGCTGGGTAAATGTGTCGTAGATCCCTAGATTTGTTTTGTTAATGCCAGCACTTCACTTTAAATTGAGTAGAATTTTTTTTCACACTTTAAATTGAGTAGAATTTTTTTTCTAGTTGGTAAGTTTTTAACTGTTAATTCATTTTGAAGTCATTCTGACAGACTGCAGATTGATTTTTAATTTATTGGTGTATATTTGTTTCCTGCATTACGTTGTCTTTTATTAGGAATTTAGAAATTCCGTTTAAAGTTTCGATGAATTATTGATTGAAAATAAAGTTGAGTCATATATTTATTGTAAGCTTTATTTCTTTATTTTCAAGATGTTCTTCTAGTTATATCGATATAATTTTTACATATACTACAACTATCTATTTTTTGTTTTTCTCTTTACTTTAATTATTTTCACTATGAATAATTTGTTCAAGGAGTTATATGCATGTATATGAAATAACTGTTAAATAAAAAATAAAATTGTCTAAGAATCTACTCATATTTAATGACTTCCCGACATGTAGCACTTAAAGTTATTGATAAGTAACCCTCCCCCCCCCCCCTTGGCACATGAAATCACAATCATGTTTCGAATTTTGTTCTTTGTAAGAAAATTTATTTGTCATTCAATTTTTATCTGAATAATTTCGTAAACTCTTTAAACGAAAGCTCCGGGAAATTTATGTATTTTGAAGATTTTATGAGCATTTTTATTTTTATTTTTTGATATTCTTTATATCTTTCTTATGATTTTGATGTATTTTTGGTATTATTTCGAAATATCTACTCGTTTTTTTGTTTGTTTATTTATTTTTAATTGCTTTTAAATAATAGCATTTAAATATACAAAATATTTTTATTCTTACAACTATAATACTTTATTCACTTTAAATTGTAAATTTCCAGAATAAAAAAATTCATCAATTGAATAAAATTTTGCCTAGAGCATTTAATAATAGATTGTGTTAAAAACGTTAAATTAACTTTGATCTTATTATTTATTGTTCTGCATGCACGATTAATTTCTTCTTATTTTTTAAGATAATAGCCGAGTTTCTTTCTTTTTTTTTTTTTACTTTTTGTCTTAACATATTATTAATACTTTTTCAGGGCAAGCTAGCGACATTTTTGCTGAGTGTTGAGAGACTATTACCTTATGATCCAACCATGTAATATTAAATATAAATTACGTAAAGACATACACTTGCATAAATATCTCCAAATATTTAACAAATAAATTTCCCAATAGAAAAATTTTTAGATTTCGTATACTTTCTTTTACGGTTTAAAATATTTCCATTTCTCTGGCAATGTGTGGCCGCATCAGTTCAGTGATCATGGTCTTGAACTCACGACTGACCTTATTTCCGTCGTGTTATGCGTTCAAGTCTTGACGCTACTGAAGACCCGACGTGTATTGGGGCTGATGCACTGTAAAGCTGCCTAGGTCCAAAGTCCTCCCGTTGACATAGTGTGGAAGCTTAAAGAGGGAAGTGCCATCTCAGGTGTTGTTCTCATCACCTGACCGTAATCCAAAATTACGAGGGTCGTCGCTTGTAATCCGCGAGTTGTGCGACGTTAATAAGCAATCAATAAATTATCTGGGAACATGAAAAAAACATAATCATTTTGGATTTTATGCATTAAATTACAAAAATTCAATATTTATTGAGATGCATACAGAATGTTTTTCAGAATGAAAATAATATAATAAACTAAAACGTAATTTCAATAGATTAGTTTATGATATTCATCGGCTTATAAAGTACAAAAGCAATCTCATACTAATGTAAAAATAGATAGTGTACTTATTTTTCTCTGTGTGTGCGAATTTAGATAAATTTAAAAGACTTCTTTTTCTGAAATTCAGTGAATTTTGAAAAACCATATAACTGCAAACAGAATTTAGGTATTAATATTTTTAATGAAATAATATTCAGTGAAATCTATCTATTGGAAATAGATTTTTCATAAGCGTTTTTAATTCTAATCGAATTATTTGAATCAATTTCAGATTTCAAAAGTAAAAGAAGGGGAACGAAGCTTTGAAATCTGAAACATTATTTCAATCTCAGCCAACGATATACTTTTTCACCTGTTATTAAAGTGCTTAAAGGGAATTCAGAAATAATTATCTACCTTTTTTATTCTCTTCTATTATTTACTGGCATATTATATTACATCTTCTCTCTTGAGTTATGTATTTTGGCGATGTAATCTCGTTTTCAATGCTATCACCTGCCTCTAAATGTAAACATTGATGCTTTTTAGCCGTGAGCGGCGTCATGAATAATTAACAGGAAGACAGTTATAGACAAGTTAGTTGGATAATAGATATAATTTCCTTCACAAAGAAACTGTGAATAGTTTTTTTAAGCTTTCAAGTTTTATAGTTATGAGTTAATTAAAGCCTTATAATTGAAAAAAAAAATCAGTTGCAAACGAATTTTTTTTAAAAAAAAAAGTTGTTGACATTAAAAAAAATTAGAATGTTTTAAAATTTGGTTAATATTTTTTTTTTATCATAGAAGATTCCATTTGTTATCATTAACAGAATTTCAGAATAATTTTTTTATGTTTAAGTAAACCAAACAACTGCATGATAAATAAACTAATCAAGAAAGTATATTTATTGGAATCAAAATTAAAAAAATAAAAAGTAGATGCACCTTTTTTTTAAAAAATACAGAGAATTTGATTCAGTTGAATCTGATGTTTTAATCTTAAAAATGTTAAGTTGTTTTTAAGTATTATTCTTTTCCTAATACGGAGATGCGAACTTTTTGAACATACAATAGAAATTCCTTTTTGAATGAAAATTATCCTAATTTTTTTTTATTTATTTAAATTACTAGAATAAACTTCTAATTGGGTTTTATATATGTGTGGATGGATGGATGGACGGGCAGAATGGAATGGATGTATATATATACGAGTATAATTTAAATAATTAATTTTCAAACACTTTTTTTCATATAACAATTATTAAAATTATATGAAAATTATTTATTAAGTAAAGAATATATAGAACTATTTTAAATTTAAGAAAAATTCATATAGATAATTTTTTAAAGGTCTGTTTTTCTTAAATATTTAATTTACTAATTGATTATTAGATTATAACTTTTTAATAGATTTAAATTGACGTTTTGTATAATTTTCATGAGCAGCATAGGGCATGTATTTGATATTACCAAATTCTATTTGGATATAAAATTTTTAGAATAATTTGCATAAAAATTTGTTTCACAAGAACTCATTTTAAAACAAAAAATGTTTCATTCTTTTTTTTAATTTATTCAATGTTGACTTTGATATCTTCTGAATCGAGATTATTCTAAATATATATAAATACAACAATCATTAAAATACAAATTCGTTCTGTAATCATACTATTGGAAATTGCTTTTATCTAAACAGTAAACCTACATTAATAGAATATTAAATCTCTATGGAGGTTCGAAATTAATTTTTTACGTTACACTCTTCCAAATTATTAACGAGTCTTATACATAACATCCGCCTAACCCAAGTGTTAGCTTTAAGTCTTTTACTTTCTCAACCCTTCTGTCTTGTCAATATGTAATGCCTGGAAGCTCTTACATGAGGAGGTATTAATAGCTCATTAATTCCCCGTCGCATTTACACACAGGATAATACATTGACTTTCGCATCTGCCGTGATTTGGAAAGATAGAGTTTTCGTTTGGAACCTATTACTCAATGCATTTTAATAAGAATCGCTTGACTTTTCAATCAATTATTTAACTACGTTGCTAAATGAGATTTGTCATTTGAAAAAAATTGTTTTCCGTAGCATAATTTATCATAAAATAATGTTTTTACAACTAAGTGTGAAAAAAAATGTTATCGTTGTAAAAATCATATATTTGGTTAAAGAAATTTTTCGCTGAACGTAAGTGAACAAGATGAGAAGTCGTCAAGAAAGTATCCCATCAGTTCTACCTTACATGCAAAATTATAATTATAATATAAATAATTATTTGAACTATAACCAGAGAGTCGTCGCGTTTCTGATGGCAAGAATTTTTTTTTAAATCAGATTTAGGTATTCATTGAAACATAATTATTTTTGAAGCCGCAATAAACCAATCTACTTCCATAGTGCGACATTATGATTCAGAATGAATTTGTACACATGTTATCGAATTTCTTCAAACGAAAATTAGCAGTGAAGGAAAAGGGTGAAAATTTACGATATTTTAGCGAGCCGTCACAGTACTTGGAGACTAAATAGTGAATTAAATTAGCACCAATTTACATCATGAACCATAAATGAGTACCAGATGAATGAAATTTTAAAAATGCACTGTCTCAAGACTTCCGAGATAAATTTTAGGAAGTTAGCGAAGTGCTTATTAAAACAAGTTGATAAAATGATGTTTATCTAATTATTTTAATCATATTTGAGAATTCCATTTTTTTACTAGGAATTCCTTTTGTCAATGATGTTAGAGCGATATTAATGCGTGATTCGGCTGAAGAATCCGAAGAACTAGTGACAATTCAATTGTTTGAATTTCATTTCTTGTTTCGTCCATCCGACGATCTCTTTTATACAATGGGGATACACCCATACCACGTCGACGGTCATTGAATTAGTTGCACTTCATGGAGAATGTCCAAACCCCTTGTCCGTTCGCTCGTTTAAAAATAATTACCAAGAAAGCATGGACACAGTCGAATTTAGCGTTTTGCTGCCCGCATAACAAATGACTGGCCGGTAATTACAGAGTTTTACCCTCTCGAATGTTTATGTATCCTGCTTCTTCAGCGCTAGAATATGTATCCGAAGTCCGCATGCGAGAGATCTTTTGACATCTGAAATATAGATTCAGCCTCGTCGGTAGAGAACCTATGATTATCCAAGTATGCGAGTTGGAAACAGTTCACTCCCACCTTTTTTTATTTTTTTTCAATCTTTTTTCGACTTATCGGCGACATCTATCGGTGCACGACTTTCCCCTTCATGGGATAGTCTTAAGTCCAGTCCTCCTTTCCAATCTTAATACTATTGTGCTTTTCCTTTTTTGGCTAGGTCCGGTTATGTCAGTGATATGACTTTCCGGACCAAATGACGGGTTCTCTTCCACATAGATCACATCGCCTTACCGTCATTGCTACAGACGGTCGCTGGTTGAGGGAACGTACGTTGGTCAGAACTGCAATTATTTTTCGATCAAGACGACATCATACCTGGTTTTAAGTGGATTGTGTTTTTCAGAGAGATCACACTGAATAGTTCTTTTTGTAGTTTCGGAAATAATTGAATAAAAGTAGCGTACCATTAAGTAACGAATAAGACGTACATGTTGCTATGCAGATAAAAAAAACTGTAACGATTCGTAATTCGTACTTATAAGTTTTACTGCGTAGATTTTATCATTAAATAATTTAGAAATCACACAGTTCAGTTTTCAGTTCATATTAGCTTTTCTATAAGATGTAGTGCATTAACATTACTTTTATATTAAAGAAAATCGCATCATAAGTAATGTAATGCTTTAATACTTTTATAACTTTTTTTCCCTCTTTCCAAAAAAAAAAAAAAGAAAAAACAAAATTAAAAAAAAATAAATTATCAGGTTACTTTTAAAAAAAAAAAAAAAAAAAAAAAAAAAAAATACCAAAAAGGGGGGGGGAACAGCAAAAATTTTAAATTACAGATTTTCATTTCATTTATTTATTTATTATACTTTTATTTTTATAAATGCTCACAAAATTTTTATTATATTTCGTGATTATTTTGGTAATGATCTTTTACTTTTTTTTTTTTTTTAATTTTAAAACAATTTAAATGGAAATGAGATGTCATTATTTGTTTAAGTCATGAAACAATATTAAAATTATTTTGTTTTTATAAAATGTATTAGAACCATCAGGAAGCGCAAAATTGATATCAAACTATTTTGTGTAATGCATGGTACGTTATATATATATATATATATATAACGTGTGTATATATATATATAACGTGTATTTATATATATATATGTATAACGTGTGTGTATATATATAACGTATATATGTATATATATATTCTGCTAATATTTTCTCAAGGTTCATATGTTTTTATCAGTAAAACGTAAGTACCTTACAGTAACTGATGCGGAAAATGTTGCATTCGAATAATGGTAAACTTATCGAAATAATCTTATTTGCATTATTATTTGGTCCCCTAGTAAAAGCCACACAGTTTGACCAAACAATGAGCATCATTTCCTAAATTACTGGGTAGGAGTCAGCATTTGTCGAAAACACCAGTTTTTCCCATTGTCCGATCTCTTTTTAGGAATTGACCGCGTCTCCGTTGATTATTGACGAAAGCTTCACCGCCGTCGTCATCAAAAGTTTGGAACCACGACTGTCGCGTGATACAATGACCTTTCATTCTTACTACTCTCTTGACTTGGGATTTGTGGGTGACCTTTGAACCGATGACAATAACGAAATGAAAAAAAAGTGAACTCTCGCAACTTGCCGCCGATGCCCTTTTTTATGCTCCTTCCCCTACCCTCGTTCCCTTTTGTGGTTGTAAATAGAATATGTTATAGAATTTGGACAAACAGTTGTCTGGATAACACAGAGCGGAGTGTTAGGTTGTTTAGTACTTTAGTACTCTTATTGTAATCGATGTATCCGAAGGTCTCAAACGGTAAGTCGTGGTCAGTTATATATTTACTATTTTGTTTAATTAGTGAAACTTTATTACCTTTTTTAGCTTCCATCTGCTTAATCACACTTACTTACGTTTTGTACTATTGATATACTTTTATAAATGATTAAATTTTTTGTAAATAAGGCAGTCATGACGTCGAATTCTGTAACTCACTCTCCTGAAAGAATTCTAAATTACTACGTAGTGTTTTATATATTTAATTGCAATACATAATTATTGTAATGTCCTTTTAATGCGAATAAAATTATGTGTGTTTGTTTTGTATATCATTGTTTTATATGAATGTGAAGTTATATTTTAAATTTTGTCATCAAACCAATGTTTTCAAATATAAAAGACGGCCTCAGATATTTAAATATTGATGAAACATAATAACCAATTTCTTGGCTCACCCCCAATTATATGATGTTTTGCTTCATAAAGCTGTATAATTGTAATATATTATCCAGTAATTATAAATTTATTTTTTCGTAGCTTTGGACAAGCTGGGGTTTCGACACCTTTTCAACTGTCATCAGGTAGAAGTGGTTCAACCGAGCATTGCTTTTGATGTTGCTTCGCTAATGCTTTACGGAACCCAAGCAATTCCTGTTCGTCTCAAGATCTTATTAGACAGGCTATTCAGCGTTCTTCAACATGAGGAGGTTTTACAAGTACTTCATGGTTTCGGATGGACCCATGAAGATTATGCGAGAGGCTATATTGTTCAGGTAAGAAGTGTTTTTAGTAATGAAGTGTTATTTTTATATTATTATTGTTATTAGAGTAAAACTTTTCCTCAAGAATGTTTAAAAGTAGATTTTCATGCTTTAGTAATTACACTCTCCACATTGTCTTTATAAATAAGTAGAAATTCTATCCGAAAGCAATTTAATATCAATAAATATTATTTAATATTTCCAATAACTCAATTAAACTTTAAATGAAATTCCAAATATAATTCTAATAATCTACGATTTTAAATTTTCTGAATTCATATCTCCACTTTTATTAAGAAATACAACGAATTGTTAAATTTTAAATTGATTTAAAATTCATATATATATTTCCTTTTTTTTTTAAATTGTACATTCTTACGAAAATAGACGCTGAAATGTATTTATTTATCAAAATGTGTAGAAAATGTTTTTTTAATGACGATTACCCGAAAAATTTAAAACTTTCCTGATTCACATCGCCAAATATCTTATTATTTCAAAGAAAAAACAATTTGAAAATCGTTAAAAAATGTCTGTGATGGAAAATATTTTAAAAGCATTGTCTATGCGTTACACCCATCATTCCAGGAAAATGGTGGACCAGGAAACAAAATATATTCATTAACGGAAACTCTGAACACAAGGAATGGACTGCGGAACATCTGTTTCCTTACGGAGTGACCACCGTAATGCCCGCCTTTTAAGTATGCCCATTCCTTGGTTCTATCGGTTCATCCATTTTAAACAGTTGGTCGTCACGAGATTCCGCAGCAGCTTGCATCGTCGTATTTCATGCAAATCCTTGCAGCCCGTTGAAAGGCCTGCGTCAGAGGAGCAGTTATAACGAGGACTCCCATTTCAAGAGCCGCAGTCAATTAATTTTCTGATGGAAAAGCGACAGATTCGGGACAGAAACGGAGCAAGTTGACTTCCTCGGACTCTCTCTCTCCGTGGGAAGAATATTGTTCAAGACGCTGGCCATCTCTCCCTTGATGTTGTTTTGGGAGGGTCAGTCACGCTAAGACCGCGTTGTGCTTTCCGTGTGTATGGTCCACTCTGTTGGCGGAATCGTGACGAGCGACGATTTGGGATTCCTATGCACTGGACGAGGTTCCTGTTTAAAGTCACATCATCAGCGCTTGAAGAGAAGTGGGGGGTGGAAATGGAAATGAAAAGGGGGGGGGGATCTCAGAAAGTACGACTATCTAATGGCGAACGATGCTCTTCGAACCTGGAGATTATTTATCGAATTGAGACGCATGAATCTTTGTTTTTGAATAGTTGTCTTAAAATTTAAATTTTGATTTTTTCAAAAATGTTGGTGGAGGATGTTATTTTAGTGTAAAATTTTCCAGTTATTCAATAAAACATGTTTTATGAGGTATCACGTTACGTGGTGTAAATTAGATTAAAATTTCGCAATGAGAACTTCCTCTTCATGAATTTTTTTTTTTTCGAAATCACATTTTCCTCCCGCATAGTTAGATTTCATGCATTATATTTTTAAACTGTGTGAGATTTAAACTTTTTTTCTTTATTTCCTATTATATTTTTTGTAAACTTTTTACTGAGTAACCTTTAATAATACACATAATGATAATTATAAATATATATAATTCCTTCTTTTACTTGTAAGACTGTAATTAAAATGAAATGTGTCAACTTAATATTCATATAAAATTATCATGTATAAATAATTTAAGATTTTATTAGTGGAGTAATTTGATTTGTGTAAATAATTTATTTTCATCATAGAGTTTAAATATTTTACATTTGTCATTTTTTTAGTAAAATAACCAAATTTTTTATTTCCAACAAATTGCAAGTGGAACTATCTTTGACCAAATAAATTAGCTCAGTTTTCTAAATATTATAAAAACTTCGAAGTTTATTAGAATTAATCTATATAAATATTCTACATTAATATTGAATTTGTATTTTAGAGAAGAATTGTGTTCAGACATTTTTTCCTGTACGTATTCCACGTTTTTGACAAAAGCTTTAAATAATTTCTTATATTTCTAATAATAATAAAACGTGACCTCCCCTCCCCTTTGATAAGAAAAACGTAAGCGGTTAACATCTGAAAAATCGATAAATCTGAAATTTATTTAAAAAGTTGTTAACATTGAAGGTATTTATTGAGTACGCTGGTAATTACTGAGATTTTAAAACTACTTTTTTTAAAAAAAATATCAAATCATTAATCACGATCCTTTGTTTTCTCACCACAATTCCATTAAACCGTCCTGGAACTTTTCCGTGTTTGGACTACCATTTATAGGAAACTCGTACAAGAAAAGAGATTCCTACAAGTGCTATGAATATGTCTTCAAACACAGTTTTGAACTCGCCTAACAATAAGTCCATCCGAAATTCTCATCTTAATTGACGTGCTGACATGCGCTATTATACCCTTGACTGTAAGGTTCGTTTAGTGTATTCAGAGTGGAATCTCACTCGCTTAAGTGCGGCCTCAGAAACGGGGGCGGTTGCGATGACAAGCAATATGATCCAGGCGATGATATTTTTACACACTTGGCATCTGTGTCTTTGCGGACCAGTTCGCCAAGAGCCAATGGCCCGCTTTTAAGCCTCGCCAGTGAGAAATATTTACAAGACTCTGTCAGACTCTCCGAAGATATGTTGCCTATTAGAGCACATGTCCAGAGACTTGACGTCGTAATTTCTGGGAAGAAGAACATACCCCGGTGGAGGTTAGATGTCTATATATATGTTACGTCTTCCGTTCTTTTGACGTTCGCGCCTGACAAATCATTCACCCACACACACATGGGCAACTGAATGACAGACGTCTTAAGCCGCAAGGTGGAAGGGAGAGATTACATTCTTGCGAAGTGAAACAAAAGTATTCTGGTGCTATGGTTGCGGATCAGCTGTGTGCGACAACGATACATTGTTGTTACATTATATCAGCGTTATTGTTGTGAGGTTTCCTCGCGTTTATTAAGATCTCTACATTTAATTATTGTTTGGTTTTATTTTTCTAGACTTAATAAATAATATATCCAGACGAATTTCCTATCCGGGGAAGATTATTTATTCTCTCTGGAATTTTAAAATGTGTCATTATTTTCCAAAAAAAAGAAGATTCTCTTTTCAAAATGTATGTTAATTAATAATCATTTTTATGAATTAATATGAAAACTGTAAACGTAGCTGTACTGGCATTTTTTACAGAAAAATTATTTACTGATTTAAAATTATAATCAAATAATTTATTCAGATTAGTTTTAGTAATATTATTTCGTTGGTGAGTAGTTAATGCGGCAGTTTATTTCTGAATAATTTTCCTAAGATAAGTTCCCTGTTATTTTACATATTTTATTTTTCATTAGTTTTGATTACAAATCTTGATTGGATTAATTTTCATTTTATGTACCATTATCTATTAGTAATATAATAAAATAAATTATGGAATAAAAAATGTAAAATAGTAAAATTTCAGGAAGACGTACAGTGTAAAAAAAAACATGATTATAAAAATATAAAATTACAAAGATAACTTTATTAATTTCTCATCATTAGGCCATGGCTCAAAAATAGGAAGTTTGTAGATAATAGCGTTAAAATTGTTAAACCATCGCTTTAATTTACTGCGCGCGCACGACCTGTATTTAAAGCCAATATCAACCAACCCTTTAATTGCGTTATTTTCTTTAATTCAAACGTATGTCAGTGTTCCTTTCAAACCTTAATTCTATCTATCTGAAAGACGACGAAATCAGATAGGTACTTATATTAAATAGATTTTGTTTTGTAAACATTGTCACTCATTTTTCTCTTTTTCATTATTTATTTTTATTTCTCATTAACTGTAAAATACATGCAGAGCACATATTTTAGCGATTTCAATTCTCACACCCTCTTCCACGCGCGTATTCACACACAAGCAATTAATTATATTCCCTGTATGGAATATTCTTCGAGTACTAAATTCGATTAAATTCGAAACAATTAATCCTTATAAGAAAAAATAAAAAGATATTGAATGGAAAAGACTTTCGATTTAATAGGTAATAGCAGAATATGAAAGGGACAAAAAAAATCGGTTTTAGTTGAAATAAGTTACGTAGAACTTCCACTTGCGTTTATTCGATAAAAGGAATTTAATGTAATGGCTAAGTAGCATTAAATTTTCTTAAACCTTTTACCAATTATTTCCATTAAGAATATGGATGAGTAAATTAATTTTTTTAATAAGATAACCATTTGAAATGCGAATAATCAATTGGATCATCAAGTATGTCACGGAGAATCAATAAATAACTATCACTCCGAATCGCATCGTATGTCCTTGAGTTAGCAATATCTTTGTCAAAAGAACACATGTGCTTGAAAATAGATGCCAAGGAAACGACACAGAGACACGTGGGCCTCTGTTCTCCATCTCCGCTGCTCGGCAAATAAACACCGTTTTTAGTCCGATGACGAGTACGGAGCTTTGTATAAACAGATCGGTACTCAGCCGTAAACACACACTTTGTCATCCTGTGCCACACAGGGTCATCAGTAGCTGGGATGGATTAAACATCCTGTTTCCTTTTCTTCCCTCCAGAAAAGTCGCAGTAGAGCTCATTTCGTGGAAACGCTAGACAGCAATTTGCGTTTTATCTTATGAATCCACGCCATTTTCTTAAAATTATTATTTCCTTTGGTTGCATTATTTAAAAATTCTGGTTGGTTAATTCGAAAATAATGTAAATAAATTTTGCTGTAAAATGTAAATATCTCTAAAACGTATTAATGGTCCTTTTCTCCAATTTCAAGAAATTTGACTTGCGTATATATAATGAATTAGGAGAGATGTAGTTTACAATTTTTTCTTTTCTTTTTGCATTATGTTTGTTGAAGCTTGTACAAAATCGAACTTTTCCTGTGGTATGTAATAATGAAATTAAGAGTGAGGTGTAAAATTACTTGATTTTTATATATTTGGGAGCGATTTCGAGTCATTTTTTTTATCGTTTGAACAAAGTTTTTAAAATGTGTAATACAATAACGTTCCATGAAAAATGACTATTGACCTGAAGTGAAAATTAATGTCTTTGTCTTATTATATACTAACCATAATTAACCTTGCCAAGTTCATTGATTAATATTAAAAAAAAAACAAAATTCAGCTGTTATTTTAGTTATCTATCAGTGAAGGGACAAGTATTTTATTCTTTTAAAATTGTTTTTAAATATATCTTCCCCCAGTGTATTATTGATTTTGTATGCATGTGGTAGATATTTTTGTTTTATATTTTCCAAGCAGAATTTTTTTTTTTTTTTTTTTAAATTTATTGCCAGGGAGAAATATTTCAATGCTTATAGACCAATGATATATTTGAAATTATCTTTGATTATTTAGAAAAAAAGGTAGCTTATGTATCCAACCTTATACTTATGATTGTTTGATAATGATGCTCAGAAGTCATATTAATAAAAATTGAGAAACAGCATTTCGATAATCCTAGCTGTATAACCTTTTTTTTTTGTTTTTATGATAACAAGAAATAAATTTATGTTATTTTTAGTTTCTTGAAAATTTTAGACTCTTATTAATCATTTTAAAAATATTGTTTTATAAGGGGACTACACTAATTTTGATTTTTTTCCCATTGTAATATTATTTTTGTCATAGATTTACATTTTTTTGTTAAAAAAATAAATTTTATGTTACAATTTTTTTATTGAGTACCTTTATTATATTGTTAAGACAATTTTAATAAAAAATATATTTTTAAAATGCCAATTTCTTTTCGAAGGAATAAAATATTTCTTAAAAGGTTAAAAAAATTTTAATGTTAAAAAGAAAACTTTTTCGTTTATTATGAAAATAAATCGAATATTATTTTTGTAGGATCCATCTGGAGCTGTTTTGGATCGCTGGCTATTAGCTTCTAGAGAAGAGGAGCCTTTAATTCTTCAACAGTTCCTACGTTTCGGTGAGACAAAAACTATTGCTCAGCAATTGTTACTTCAGGAAAGTAGTGAAAGAGCAGATTTTGTGATTCAACCACCTAGAACTGAGTCTGATATCAAAAAGTTCATTGAAAGGACAAATAGAAACGTAGTTGGAAGCTCCCTCTTCAAACAACACAGCAGTCACATCTATAGTCATATGGGTTGCTCAGCGCAGTCCTTGCCTCTTCTTGGAAGCAAACCTTCATTTAGGCATCTCTCTTCTAGTGTGAATTCTACTCAGTCTATATCTCCAACTATATCTTCTCCGATAAACTGTACCAGTCCCGTTGCTCTGTCTCCCTTAAACAAATTACAAAATATGCAACCCTATGATTTCCGACATGAGAAAAGTAGCCCTGATTTACCAAAGAGTGAAAACTTAGATAGGCCATCTGCAACCGGCGCTGTGTATGGAGTGAATTCTATAACTTCTCCCACGACCTCCGTCCCACATATTTCCTTCTCAACTTCTAGTCTTACGAATATTTCAAGCACAAATAACTCGTCCACGTACACAACGGCAAGTTCCGAGCGCAGCGGTAATGAAGATGGTGTTTATTGCTCTGAGGGTGAAGATGAAGATACAACAAACACTGCCATAAATTTAACTAGATCCTCATTAACCACAAGCTACATGGATTCAGTTTATGCAGCTAAAAAAGTGCGACATTTGAGGAAGTCTGCTAATCCTATGAAAAGGAGATGGAATCCCACAGTTTTAGCTACTTTATCTACCAATCCTGCTACAGGAAAGAAAAGGGTACAATGTCATGTTTGTCTGAAGACTTTTTGTGATAAAGGAGCTCTAAAAATACATTTTAGTGCTGTTCATCTGAGAGAAATGCATAAATGTACAGTTGAGGGATGTAATATGATGTTTAGCTCCCGTAGAAGCAGGAATAGGCATAGCGCTAATCCCAATCCTAAACTTCATACCCCTAATTATCGCAGGAAGATCAATCCCCATGACGGCAGAGCCGCCAACCCTTATCCGCTTATTCCGCCGAGTGGTATTTTAGATTTTGCCAATGGTATTATGTCTTCATATTCATCAGGCCCACATGATGGTGAAAGCAGTTCTGGTTCAGAAATGGACCGTAGACCTATTACTCCTCGAAAAAATTCTCTTACCGAAGTCAAAACTGAAATATCATCAGCGGAAAAATGCGACAGATTACCTAGTACCGAAGATGACGTTCCTTTACCTTTAACAAAAAAGTTTCGAATTGAAGAAAACGCAAAAAATTGTGGAGAGGAAGGAATGGATTTAAGTATGAAAGAAGAACGCCGAAATTTCGATAATGATAGGTGCACGAATGAAGAGAGACGACAATATGAAAAGGATATGAACAATAAAGACGACCACCGAAACAATTCAAATGATATAAAAGACTTTCGCGTAACAGTTTCCGAAACATCTGTGCCTTTTCAATTGTTGCGGGCTAATGAGGACAAAATAAAGCATGAAACTGATGATGGTACTAAAAACAGTCCAGAATTATCCAAACCTAATTCGGGAAAAGCTGAACATTCTGATACAAAATCTCTAGCAGGAGACAAAGATAGAATTCTCTCCTCGACAAAAGGTGTTCGGAAACGCAAAAGTCTAAATCCTATAAAATGTCCTACGGCGAGTGACGATGATCTGCCATTTGCATCTTCTGATGATTCTTCTAGTGATACTTATATTGATCAAGATAACGATGAAAATGGACTTCTGGATTCAAAATCTGATTATTTGTCTTCTGATGGCTCTGATTCTATTAACGATCTTGATGATATGGACAATTCTGAGAATGAAAAAGAGAAATTAAACAATGAGAAAATTTCGAATAAATCAATAACTCCTCCAGCATCTTCTGTAGTTGTTACCACAGCTCAAACTTCAACTACCAAGAACAATCTAGAAAAGAATTATCCATTGCATGAGAGATATAATGGCTTTTCCTTGTCTGATTTAGACAAATTCAGGCATGAAATTTCTGTAAACCAAATGAAAGAAGCGGATGACATGTGTGAAAATCCATTGAGGCATTTGGAATCATTATCTTTGGGAGCTTTTACCAATATGATGAATGTTAATAATAGAGCAAGTTTTAATCATCGTGGCACAAATGTATCGATTGGAGTGTCTTATCACGCTCCGGGACTTGGATTAGCATCCGTGACGACGACGACTGCACCGAATCGTGTGGAATCTCCTGGAATGGAGGTTATGCCGCCATTAATTAGCAGCTCTCATCCTCCACCTCTTAATTCGAATTGCCATTTGAACAATAGTGACACTGAAAACTCAATGTCTGATCAACAGCTGGGTATGGTTCCTGTTTTCAGAGATGCTTCCATGGTCGGTTCAGTTGAGATTCCTGTTGATAAGGAGAATCCCCGAAGATGTACAGCTTGCGGTAAAATTTTTCAGAACCACTTTGGGGTGAAAACTCATTACCAAAACGTGCATTTGAAATTGATGCACAAGTGTACAGTTGAAGGATGCAATGCATCGTTTCCATCTAAACGCAGTCGCGATCGTCACAGTGCTAATCTAAATTTGCACAGAAAACTTTTGTCTACCACTTCTGACAGATCTGCGGGAGGTTACTTTGACAAAGCAGGAACAATGTACCCTTTCCATCCAGATGCTTACAGAGGCGATTTATTCACTCGTCTGTATGATCACAATTCAATACCATTAAGTTTTGCCGAAATCTATCACAACCGCCTATCTGCAGAAGGCGCCGGAAGCCCTTTTTTGAGTGGATCGCCTTTTTCTCACCTACCTGGTACTATGCCAGCGTTTCATCCTGCATTTCTCCCCCCTGCAACAACGGTAGCCAACTACAAAAACGAAAATAACACTCGATACCATCATGAGCAAAACAGTGGACGAAATAGTTCGATTAGTTCCATTAGCAATCCATCTTCCCCTGGACCATCACTACGTGGTTCACCCAGAGAGACTTTGGGACATTTACCTACTGTAAAACTAGAAGAGGATTTGCTGCCAGATTCAGATGGCCGATTTGCGTGTACAATATGTGAAAAAAAGTTTCACGAAGGAGTTGTGTTGCGAGAACATTACGAAAAAAATCATACCCAAGTCCTCCTACATTGTTCAATGAATGGATGCAATAAAGTGTTCCTTTCGAGACAATCTCGAAACAATCATAGTGATAATCTTCACAAAGAGAAAAGCGTAGATGCTACGTAGCGCAGTAAAGTGTTCATTTTCTTCGATCTTATCGAATAGATTGTTTTGAAACTTGTTATGTGCCAACGTAGAGCTTTGCTTCGTTACTTGTGTTGGATTTGTAAATGGAACCACTAACATATACTTTAAAAAGTCATGCCCTACTTCATTTTTAAGTTCCTCACGCTTTTGGTAATAAGATCGTGTTATTTAGTTTAAGTTCCGAAAAATTCAATGAAGAAGCAAAGCATATTAAAATAAGATTGCAATCAAGATGTCAAAATCGTTAGAAAAGTTCCAAATTTTATTTGTAAAAAATTTCTACAATGCTAGAAAATTATTTCGCTTCGTAATATCACTATTGTGTTTAAAACTGGCTTAAAAATACACGATTTGTGCCAATAATATAAGTATATAATTTTCTTCTTTTTTTTTTTCGAAATCTTGATATGGCAGGCCTTATCATCAACAAATTTGTAAAATTCATTTATGTTAGAGTTGCTGTGATGTCAGTACTCTAGACAAATTGAAACTATGTTCATAAATTTGTATAGAAAATTGTATATAAAAATTTATTCAGGATGGAATCCATTTTTAGTAAATAACAGTTTTAATTTTATGTGTATAGTTATTATTACGGAAACAAGGGAAGGCTCATTTTAAAAATCTCATGGCATAGTAATGCCCTGTATGTCAACTGATATGGAGCGGAAGATGTGCCAACAACAATTTAGTATGCCAAATATATTTATGATTACGATAGAAACTCAGACAAAATATCAGAGTATTCAAGCGTACGAAAATATCGTCTTCACAAGTGAAACAGTAATTTCACAATTAGGCACCCAAGACATTGGTCTGCCATCTTCAAGTACAAACTGGGTCTTCTCCACCATTTCTGTTGAAGGTGCAATAAAACTTCATTTTCATTCAACTTTTGCTGCGTTATCATCTTTGTGTTTCCAAAACTGGAAAAATCTGAGGTATAACTTCATCTTACATAATGTTTGATTAAGTTATTGTATTTCCTATTTGTAATATAAAACTCGACTATATAAATATTGTTACAGTTTATTTTCATTTGTGTACTGCAATAAAAGTACTTAAAACTGTATTTTGTCTTTAATTATTTAGATTCGTCAGTATTTTCACAATTTAAGCAATTTTTAGAAAATACAGCGTGTACATATGTGCATGCATTTAAAATTTTTATTTATTAATTGAAAAAAAATATTGTGATTAAAGGTGTTTTTATTTCTTGTATTTATTGAAAGCTGTTACTGTTTTGGGTTTATACTACTTTGATTTTAAACACAAATTTATGTTCAATTCCTAACATAATATTTTATCTTTATAAAGTATAGCTTCTATAAAGATTATTCAAATAGAATTCAATAACGGAAAGTAAGGAAGAAAAGTGTTTAGAAAAGTATTTCAAAGGATTGTAATTTTTATATAAGTGAAATCTTATTTATTATTTTGAAATCAGAAAAAGGTTTGCATGAATTTTCAAACTAATTGTTAGACGTTCTAAACTAAAGACATTTTCACGCGTCTTAAATCACATACTGTAACTGTGATAGTTTTGTGAGAGAGAAGCTACGAGCATTTGAAAATATCAATTATAGGACTCTTAAAAAGTGAACATTATTTTAAAAAATATTTACAAGTATGGATTTCGTTAACACACTGTATCCTTTATAATTTAACTTTGCTATTGTTTTCTTTTTTATGTACTCATTCAAAAAGCATAAAAATTAGATTGGAATTCAAGATATGAATATTTTGAACATCGCAAAACACTGCGTTTTTCTGAAATACTAAAATAATTTTCTGAAATAACATATCTGATTTGATTTTTTTTTCAGTTTCAAATGCTTAAAAGTTACAGTTTAATCATTGCAGGAACTGTAAGCAATTCATAGTTAAATTTACATTTCAAAATAAAGAATTAAATTATTTATAATTTTCAAAAAAGTACTTGAATATTATTTCAGTTATAAGAATAACAATAAAAACGGATAAATAATAATTACATTTTCACTGTAATTTCAGTTAAAAAGCTCATAAAATCTATATTATAAAAAGGTCTATTATAAAAAGTTAGTCCGTTTTATAAAAGAATCTATAAAATCTATATTATTTCGTTGACAACTTTTTATTTTTTTAAATTTTTTTATTTATTATTAAAATTTATTTTTATTTATTATTTATTTTTTATTTATGATTTTTTTTTGGCTGAATGTTGCGAAGCGGACCAGGGTAGTCACATTTGGCAAAATACCGCCAACTAATTCCTGTCGCCAAGGATGGTTGAGCTGAATTGCATTCTAACCATTTAATTTACCGTATGAATTAAGAAACAAGCCAATGCTTCTACTAAGTCATTTGTCTTGCAATGGCAAAGTTGGTAGAGAATCTTCATGCCTTCGGATCGAATTTCGTCGAAGCATAATTTTTTAAATTTGTTTTTCAAATAATTAATTTTAGTCTTATAAGAGAGAAAAAAAAATTTCCCTTACATAAGATATTTAGCAGGATATAAATTTAGGGAACAATACCGTCAGTGGTGAAACATGTAGATCGCTGGAGAAAAAATTTCTTTTGCCACTTAATATTGTGATTCTGTCATATGTATATACATATTTATATTAATTGCAATTATTTAATAATAAGTAACTAAAAAAATTTCTTTGTTAACCCAAGTAGGAATTGACTTTTTTTTATATTACTTGTTATATTTAATGTTACATGTTTTCAAAATGTAAAATTAAACATTTTTGTCTTTGAAAATAACTATGCTGACAAATATTTTATCATTTCTTGTGTATATTTTTTATTTTCTTTTTTTAAAGGCTGTCGTGAATAAGAGTACAAATTTTAAACTTAACTTTGCCTGTCGGTGATTAAGTGGAAATTTGTATTGTAAATATTGTTTTGTTTCATTTTTATTTATTTATTTAACTATGTGTTAAAATATACGTTTATAATTATGGTAAAACTTTATTTTTGTTTATTTTTTAATACATGGGTTAAAATGAATTAAATGCTTTTGTTTCTAAGTTTTGTCAATTCTAGTGGTATTTTAACTTAAACTTTTTTATTTGATTATTTTCAAGCATCTCGTATAGTTTTTTTTCATGAAATATTACTTTCTTTATTTTTTTTCAAAGCGCCTTTAATAATGTATTAATGATAGACGTATTAAAAAGAGTAAAAGCTGAATCTGGTTTCAAATTTATCGATTATATATTTGTTAAAATTCATTCATATACGTGAATACTACTTAATTTAATTGATTATTTCAAAGCTCGATAACATGGGACTACAAATCCAGTTCTTAAATTTCCTTTGCCTATCTTTAAATCAAAATTAAATGTAAAAATTTCTTATTTATCATTTTATTTACCTATTTAACATAATGACATTTTTAAACTGATCTAACACCTAAGATAGTATTTTTTTTCTTTCCAAAACATTAATTAAAAATCCTGTATTCATACTTCTGAATTTAAATTCCGTAATAATTAGAATCTTATTCATAAAATCTTAAAATGGTATTTTTAAAAAAGCAATTTTATAGAAACTGAAAAAAAATTATGTATAAAAAAGTTAGATGAAAACCGATTCAACTTTCAGAAACATTTTCAATATTAAAAAAAATAATTACATACTTTTTTAAGTTTTTTTTATTACAAAATGTTAGATGTTTACAGAAACAAAACAATACATGCGTTAGAAGATTTAATTACTTATTTTTTTACCATTTTTAAATAATGTTTCAAAGTATTAGACTACCAATTAGAAATTTTTTATTATATGTACTATAATACAGGTACAACACATGTTGATAAAGTTTCTGAAAGATCTGATGATAAATATTTGAGTTATTATATTTCAAATATTAAAGTGTAACACATAAACTCAAATTATTACAGATATTTCCTGTTTTTATTCGTAATGCTCAAGATTGGTTACAATCGAATACAACACATCGAGAGGATATGGTTAAATCATTCCAGCATATGCATAATAATAAAACGTGTAAACTGGATTTAATTAATAAAAGTGAAAAAGAGGTTAATGAAAATTGAAGTAAACTTTCATTGCGGAATTAATTTTTTTTAATCTTTCAAAGTATCAAATATTCAAAACAGTCCCCTAAGTATAGCGATGGATTTCTAAGACATGTTGAACCGTATACTGATGTTTGTTTGCATCTTCCAACGATTTTTCTAATGGAATATATTTGCCTGCCTTTTTCATATTTCCAGAATGTAAAATGTTTAGTGCTCCGTTGAATCCCTTTTATTTTCAACTGTACTACGTTGACTCTATAGTTTTTTTTATTCTAAAATCTTCTCTCAGTAATATAACTAACTCGTATAAAAATTTGAAATGATTTAAGTTATGTTTCGTGTTTTTTTACATGCTTCTTTGTAAAGAATATTATCATTAAGTACGCAAATCTCCAATCCACAAAAGGTCGTTTGGCGAAAATCTACAACAAACACGTGGGCAATAAACTTAAGTACCTACCTATCTTACTTACAAAAATTAACTTTATCTATACACACTATATGGACAAATCTCGTAATAAAGAATTCTACCAGTGATATGTAGCTTCTAGCTCCCAGACAAAAGTATAAAAGAAATCATTGAGCACAACTACGTATCGTCCACGTAATTTCAAACCTAGAAAAGTACGATGGGAGAAAAACGGAATCAAAATGATATTTAAGTGGTGAACTGATTGATTGTCATCGCTGTGGAAAGTCTGTTTGTATATGATATTATCGTGAAGTGGAAACATGCAGGAACTATAAATATACAGCCTTGATCTGGCAGACCTTGTTATCTGTAGTAGTTGACAGAGACCGTAGAACACTGAAGAGAATTGTGAAAAACATTTGCTCGTATTCCGATTATGAAGTTCGTCCGAAATTCCAAGATACTTCTAAATATAATATCAGTACAATGGCAGTTCGTAGCAAAATTTAGAATCTTGTATTTTTCATGACAAAGCTGCTGTTTATAAATTAAACATTACCGATACTCTATACCATTGCCGAACGTCGCTTAGATTGGTGCAAGCATTGAAAACCATGTATCCTTGAGCAATAGTATCACGTGTTCTGGGGCGACGAATGAAGATAAATTATCTGGAAGTGTTCTGGTAGAATCTGGGTGTGGAGATTGCCTGGTGAACGCTTTTTAGTATACTGTATAATGCCGCAAGTTTAATTTCAAGGGAGAACCATAATGCTTTGGGGCTTTATTTTTCATGGTTTTGCTTGGACCCTTTGGTTCCTGTAAAAGAAACTCTCAAAACCGAAGGCTGTCTGGACATTTTTAGACAATTTCGCATTGTCTACATCGTGACAATAGTTCAGAGAGAAGGTATATTCCTGTTTCCACAGTATCGTTCTCTTTTCCATGCTGCTGGGCCGGCCAGGATGTGGTTTGCTGACATGGGTGTTTAGATATAGAACTGGACTGCTCAGGCCAGATCTGAATCCCATAAAATACCTCTGGGATGTATTAAAATGTCAACTGCAACTAGAGCATGTACCATCCCAAATCGGTGACAGAGCTGACCGGTGGGCTTCTGCAAAAATGGTGTGCAATTCCTATAGCAACATTACAAAAAAGTAGAGAATAGCCTCCCTCTTAGAGTGGCAGCTGTTATTAGAGCAAAAGGTGTCTCAATACCCAGCCGCGGTAGCCAGGGTAAAAGCATAGCAGGCCGCGGTAGCTTATCAGCTGGCGAAGCAAAACATACAGGTGTTCAGATTCTTTTGATCGTGTAGTATATATATATAGGCGATAGCAAACATATTCTGTAGCGAAGTCTTTCAATTCCTTTTGCATAAATATGGGAGCCGCTCAAAAACCAATGCAATTAAGTCAAGGAAATAAAAATTGATGAAATTAATGATTTTTAAGAGTACTTTGGTTTTCAAAGTCTTTAGTTGGTGAATTTGATCAGAATGTAGTGGCCGCGGTAGCCTAGTGGTCATGGTTTCAGATTCGTGACCGGCGGTCTTCAATCAGTCGCGGGTTTCGATCCTTGTCCGCTAAAGACCCACCGTGTAGCCGGGGCTGATGTACGTTAAATCTGTCGGGGCCCAAAGTTCTTCCGTTGGGGTGGTGTGGAAGTTAGGAGAGAGGGCGCCTGCTCATGTGTCGTCTTCGTCACTTGACCAAGGCTCAAAATTGCGAAGTCCTCCTCCAATAGCCCAGGTGTTGCTTTTAGTGCGACGTTAACAAAAGCTAAACTAAACAAAACTTGATCAGAATATAGTCCCTGCAACAAAACAAGATATGTATAGCATATGCAAATAAAAACATAAGTATTTATTTGAATAGAGGCAGTATCTTAAAAACTTTAGGACATACAGCCTTTGACAGCTGAAAGAGATAAATTTTTTTTTTGTAAAAATAGTACAATTTCATTTGCTGTCGTGATATATTTACTCATCATAATAAACGTTTTCTTCCGAGTTATCTAAAACTAAATTTATTCTCCACGTGTTTTCTGACCGTTCTGTTTAAAGTCGTGTTTTATTGGAGGTATATACTTTAAAAAATTCTTTCTCTTTTTTTTCCCCCTCTGGAAATTGTTCTACATTTATGATGCAATGATAATTGATTTATATTTTAAGAGAGATTGCTGGCCTACCCATTTTTACATCAATTACTTGAAAGGCATACTTTCATGCATACTATCAATTACTTGAAAGGCATACTTTCATACATTTTACTGCCGTCAAAATTATATATGAATTTAGTGCTCTTTCGTTTGACCTTAATAATTTTATCCACCGCAATCACACGCCGACCATGAGCTTTCGACCATGACTCCTCGGCTATAGCAACATTTCCAACACGTGTTGAAGGAAGAAGAATAAATTAGTTTTTATTTCAAATGTATGTAAAAAATTAATTGAAAAAATTTGACATCTTCAGATTGCCTTGTGGTATTATAATACATAGTATCAATAAAGGACATTTTCTGACTTAGAGCAAGCGAAGTAACAATTAAATACTTTAATAACTAAAAAGAATATTTATTCCATTAAAATTTGCAAAAATCAGAAAATATCAAACAAGGGACTTAATCACATAGGCTTCTGAGCAACTTATATGTCTCCGCAGTGGAACTTTTCGAAAGCTAAGAAGTAAAATGAAAGTATTTTGCTGTAGTCAAGCATTATTTTCCGAAGATACAAAAACTGAATTCGAGCTGCACTTTTCAATTTAAGTTTATGTAAAAACTTATTCTTTTTAATAAATATTTTCTACTGAGCATTCACATCAGGGGCTTATCTTATTAAGTACGGGAATCGTGACTCTGAGGTATCTTTATGATTTTTTTTCTTTCCCACGCGGTTTATTGCCTTTGGTAAACGCGGGTGACACTCCCCCGGGATACCTTAGCGATCCTTTTTCAATTTTCTTTCTTTATTTTCCCCCATTTCATCCAAGTCTAGATCATAGATACACATGTTTGTCTTACAGCAAAAGTCAGATTTGGTTCTTGCTCCATAAACCTCAACTTTCACTCATACGCCCTACAAAACATGAAATACCAGCTTTTTAACCAACAAACTTTCGGCTATCACTAACAGTTCATTGGAAATAATACTTCTAATTTCATTAAAGTAAATAAAATGTGCATTCATTAAAAAACACAGTTAAATATTTCTTTTCATGGTTTACGCACAAAATCTATATTAATGTATATTATCTCCAGTGCTTAAAGACCACCTGTAGAGGGCGTCTTGAATGGGATGAATGTAAGATGTCACTCACACAACCCCCTCAGATCAGAATCAAAGCAGAGCAAATCGGTGTCAATGTGTAGGCGAACGAGCTGTCACTAGTGAGTAGGGATCGAGTGGTGATTGAAGCACTAAAAGTAATCTGCGCTAATCACCAAGGTAATTCGAAAGAATTTTAAAAAATATAAAGAACTGTTATTATTAATTAAAAAGTTGTAAGACTGATCTCAAATGAAGTTTAACGATAAATGAAATGTGTGAAAATAAATTAAGTTAAGAAAAGATAACTAAATAAGCTAAGCCTAAGCGTTACCAGAGGGGGTGCGAAAGGACATATGTAACCCCCAAGAATTTTTCTGGAAATTAAAATATTTCAAAATAATTATTTTATTATATTATTATAGATATTCTAAACTTTTCAGACAGCATTTTTTTCCCTATCAGACAGTGATCTATAAATGTCTAAAACAGGTCTAAGGAAATGCACATTTCAATATATCACCTCTTTGCGGAGTTGAATCGTCCACGAACGGTAGTCTCGGCTTTCTTAGTAGTTGGGAAACCTGGTCGTTTTATTTTCTTTTGCTCAAATTATTGTGTTTATAATTTTATCGCTTTTAATTCGCCTGAATCTTTTTCTTAATTTTTTTATTCGACAATGAGTAAAAAGAAACAGCAACCACTTTTAAATTAATTTCACTCCGGTGGAAAAAAAATTCCAAACAATAATTTGAAGCAGAATACTCAATAAGTTTTAAAAAGGAGAAGCAAGACTGATGTAGTATATTCTTTAGTTTTTATCCAGTGGTAATTCTAAACTGAGGAAAGAAATTGTTTCTTTTAGGATGATGACAATGTGTACCCCTAAAATTAATTTCTGGGTACGCCACTGAAGCAAAGTTAAGAAAAGTAAATAACAATCAAGGTATTGTTATTAAAAGTTTATTATTGAAAAAAGTAAAAAAAAAAGTACACTGAAAATGAGTTTCTAACAAATCAGAAGTGGAAAGAAAGTTTGTCGGTAAAAGTGAAAAACGTAGCAAAAATAGTAAGGTAGTGATAAGCGAAAAGTTAAAATGTTTTCTGCATGTGTATTTCTAGCAATATTTGAAGAACTCGATTTTATGATTTATCTGTAATCTTGTTTGTAAAATTTCTCAGCGAACGAAATATCCATAAGAGAATAAAAGGTAAAATTCATCCCAAGTGCTACGTTTCATAATTTGTAGGTAGATCTTTTAACCCTATTTTTGTCTATAATTATGTGTTTAATGATTGATAAATTTTTGCATTTTAATTCATTGAATAATAAAATTACATTCTTAAAAGTAAACAATAAAAACAGAAATTAACATATATCTAATAGATTCTTTGTGATTTTATATCTAATAGATTCTTTGTGAACCGAAAAATTTGAGACAAAATGATCTTACATTTTTCGGTTTAATTAGGCTTTCTGAATTATAAATGTCTACTCACGTAAGAAATAAATACCTAAATTATTTACAAACCTGCAAAATTTACGTAATTTACAGTTTTTTAACTCTTGATATAGAACAGTTAAAATATTTTAAAGAGTGTATTTCCAAAGAAATTTTTTGAATTTTTTTTATAAGAGCTAAATTATATAAATTATATATCAATACTTCGTTTTCAACATTTTTTATTTATTTTAATATATGTATTAATTTGTCTTTAAATTATATTACTACTCCTATTCCTCAGTAAAATGTGGCCTTGATAACCTAGTGGTCATAGTCGAGGACTCGCGGCCGACGGATTTCATTGAATCGTGGGTTTGGGCCTTGAAGCCATTCACTACAGACCCATCATGTAGGCGGAGAGCTCATGTACGTTAAATCTATCGGGGTTCAAAGTCCCCCTTTTCGCATGGTGGGGAAATTAGGAGAAGGGGGGGGGGTGCAGCTCAGGCGTCGTCCGCGTCAGTTGACCGAGGCTCAAAATTATGACGTCCTTCGCCAATAGCCCTCCTGTTGCTTCTAGTGCGGCGTTAATAAAACCAAACCAAATTTTAGTAAAATAATGAGGCAAAATTTATGAATACGGATATGAAATGCTAGCCATTTAAATTTTGTTCCCTCATTGAATTATAAGGCCACTACTATGATAGCTATATTGTAAGGGATTCCCAGATATTTGAGGTTTGGATTTCGATAACCTAGTGGTCTTGGCATCCAGCTAGTGGACGACTTTGTCTTAATCGAGTCTTGCTTTCACGAAAGTCCCGTTGTGTATACATGCTTGTTAAATATCTCAGAGCCTTAAGTCCACATGTCGGATGGACATTGATGTGGATAGTGGGGTGCTAATTCAGGTGTTGACTTCGTCATCTGACCGTAGTTTAAAATAAAAATATGAACCGTCGGTTTGTGTAGTTATAGACAGTTGAAGAACATTCTATAAATAGCTAAAGAAAAGGCAATGTATGCCAAATAGTATTCATATCTTGTTCTTAAATTTTGTGAAACTTGAGAACAATTATCTGTAAATAATTACTTTTAAGACGTTTTCAAGGTATCTAAATGCTGTTGGAACTGTGACAACAATCTAGAGTATTAACATAAACTTGGACAATTAAAAGAAATTTTCTACAAGCTGAATTTTCTCTAAGAAAATTCTGCTTGTAAAAAATTTAAATAAGAGCAGCTTAAAAGATAATAACTATACTATAAATTTTTTATATGAAATTATTTTAAATATAATTTTTATAACAGGATGATCGCTTTGATATGTATACTTTATATAATATAAATTTTTCTACTTTTTTTCAATAAATTTTTTTTTCGGTTTCTTTTCCTTTTTTTAACGTAATGCTTACCTCTGGAGTATTTTCGAAAATTTTAATTGAATTATTCATTTTCTGCATAATTTATTTAAACGATTCATATTACAGATATTTTCCATATTCAAAATTTTGAAACTATTAAGCTATAACTTCCGTAAAAATCTCCAAATAACCGAACTGTATTGAAATTTAGCGTAAATAAAAAGGTCATAAAATAATGAAAAAGAAGAAACTTTGGAAACAAGAAAGAAGAGAGGATTGAAGAGAACGATTTGTTTCAATCAAAGTATGATACTTGTGTTTCAAAGAATAATGATTTTCCTGTCATCTTGAAAGAACAGGTACCTTGACTTATGCACCCCTGGTGAGCATCCTTATCCAAGTGACGTTTAATTTTTTTCCCCCGTCCCTTCATACCTTAAAAATTATCCGTGACTTGAAGTGACCTGTTCGCCCACGCGTCTTGTGTCACCTGGCTCTTCACTTTGACATGACGTCGGAAGACAACTGAAATTGTCAAAACAGGTTTGCCAGTTTTATAACTGATCCATCATTTGATTGCCTTTTACGCCAAATAAGGGCGCCAAGTCAGTATTTGGCTGTGATTCTCAAACATTTTCTGGTTGCAGTTTTAAATCTATAAAGTATCTTTTTACCTCTGTTTACTTCTTATAGAGGAAGTTATTCATTTTCCGAATTTTCGCACTTCATTAAATAGACAACTAAAGAGAGAGATAGTTGATATTTTTAGATACATTGTTACTAAAGGTATTAATGTAAGATAATTAAATGAATTTTTATGTTTTCATTAGGTTGATTGATCAACTGAATGTTTATTAACATCGCACTTAGAAGCAACGCGAGGGATATTGACAACGGACCTCCAACTTTGAAGCTCGGTCAAATGACGAGAACAACACTTGATCTAGAGCCTTCTACCTTTCCTCACCCCACCAACAAGAGGACTTTTAGCCTCGACTGCATCAGCCCCGCTACAGATCTGGTCTTTAGAGCCGCCAGGACTTGATTCCATCTCATTGACGGAGACATCGAGCTCGCGACCATGACCACTAGGCTACAGTGGCCATATAATTACATTAGGATAGCAATCATAATTTTTTACTGTACAGCTAACTACTTCCATATAACTGCCTTATTTTTTCAAACTTTTATTTAACTTGTTATTTTCATAGGTATGTATGTAAAAAATGTCTTTCCAAATTTTCAAAATTTGTAATTGAATTTTAACACCCCCCATTGAACAGAAATTTTGCATGTACGTACGGCTACTTGTTTTTTAAATATCCAGACTAAAAAAAAAATTTAAAAAAAAATCAGCTTTTATTTAGAGATTGACAAAAAGATATAAAGTAATTTTTTATTGTAAAATAATAAATAATTTATAAATTATTGACGTGTTAAAATTTCTTTTGATTTGTATGTAAGTAGCTATGGTACTTAATTTATTGGTAATTATTTAGATATCTTAGTTATGTGCCTCAAACATTGATAAATTATATACTATTTTAAATTTAAAAAATTATTTTTATACTTTTTGTCCATCTTTAAATGAAACTTGATTTAGAATGTTTTTCTTACATGTATATATAGATCTCTCCTCGTGTTCATGTTTGGCCATGATGGCTAGGTGGTCACGGTCGCGGACTCGAGGCCGGCTCTTTTCGTCCAGTCGTGAGTTCAAGACTTGATGCCAAGACCCGCCGTGTACCCGGAGCTGATGCACGTTAAATCTGTCGAGGCTCAAAATCCTCTTATTGTCGTGGTGTGGAAGGAGAGGGAGGTGCCTGTTCAGATGTCATCCTCGTCACTTGACTGAGGCTCAAAATTACGAAGTCCATCGCCAAAAGCCCTCGTGTTGCTTCTAGTGCGACGTTAATAAAACAAAAACCAAACAAAAATCTCTTGTTTATGTGAGCAAGAGTTAAATAATGCCAGGTCTGGTATTTTAAATGGTTGATTTTCTCCTATTCAATGTTTCTATGCTTTTTCTTAACAAAGTTCCTTAAGCTTTTTTTTTTACATCTTAAATTAAAAATAGTTTTGCAAAGAACATATTTAGCCACCCAAGGTGCGCTTTTTTTTATAATTATTATTAAATTATTCAATTAAATATTAGAATTAAAGTAAACGATGAAGTATCGAGAAATTGGCAATAGTAAACTTTTCCGGTATTAAAATTAAAGGAAACGATGAAGTATCGAGAAATTGGCAATAGTAAACTTCTCCGATATTAAAATTAAAGGAAACGTTGAATTTATTAAGCTAAATGTAATTAAAACTAAAACAAAAGAGGGATTATTATTTTGAATATTATTTCAGCAACATGTAATTAAAACCATGACAATTGAATATATTTAAGCTAATTTTAATTAAAATTGAAACAAACGGATACAAAATTGAAGAGTGTTATGGTACGACGAAATGTCCCATATAAAACAATAGCTCCTTGGGTGGCTGGCTAATAAAATAAATTATTTTGTAAAATTTTTCTTTTAAACACGAATTTTAAGTTCTTATATTAATATGTATTTTAGGTATTAGTTTTGCTTGTTTGTCTTTTATTTCGCTTTGAAAATTATAGCTTTTATTATTTTAGTTTTTTGAAATTAGAAATTTCTGTGAAAAAAAAAATACTGTACTCACATCGTTGAAAGTTTTTTATGTAAAACTGAAAGATAATAGTTAGAAGAATCCTTTTTGCCCCCGTACCGATATGTTAGATCATAAGTAGGGGTGTACTTTTTTATTGTTAAAGGATTTTAAAATGGATAAATTTGCTGATACATTATAATTTCATTAAGTTACATAGCACTCATTTATAAGGAATCTTAAGCTTGAGCAATACTATTGGTTGCATTTTAATTTGATTAAGCTGCATAGCACACACCAAAAAAATGTTTAAGGTTTCTCATTCATAAAAATTCGTAAGCTTGAATTAAACTATTATTTGCGCTTATAAAATTATTAATAAACTAAGTAAGTCATTTGAATTAAGAACTAGCAATATCAGAACAATCTCTCTATCATCAAAAGTATTCAATATTTCAAATAAAATTATTTACTGTCTAGATAAACATTTAAAATCATACATATGCCTTCTTTTTAACTTTTATGCTTAGTTATTAAAATGCAATGGAAACAAGAGCAAAATCTTGTATATTACAAACATCTTTCTTTTACTAATTTTATTTTTGCAAAGCTATATTCGCTTATTATTAATGCCCAAATTTTTTTGTAGTTTTTTAAAGGATATAAAAATAAAACATTATCCTGCAAAGCATTTAAGAAAGTCTTTGACTGCATTGTTTTTTTAAAACTTATTGCATTAATTTAAATGCATAGAAAAAAAAAATCAAGGAGTTTCACGATAAACTATTTTATTGGAACAAACACGGTCTTTATTTCAGAGTTATTTCATTAATAATTTTTTAAAAGGACAAATTGAAATATTTTGAAGTATAATAAAAATTAATATATAAATAATATATAATTATCTTCACTCTGAAAGGTGAAAAATAATTTCAAATACCAACGATAGTGTTTTGATATTTGCATTTAAATATGATATTGAAATCATACCGTTTTCATGACAACATTTTTCTTATTTTCTTACTACTTATATCATATATTTTTTTTGTTCCAGATTTTTTTACAATTTTTTGAAGAAAAAATTATTATTAAAAGATTTTTATGTGTTAAATAGATGGAATTTAAATACACACACACAATGCAATGAAATTGACCTAAAAAAGTTGAAATAATTTATTTGGTAAATTGCTTATGATTCGCTTATTTGCTCTAATTCATCGTATTATGGATTTCTATTCACTTTCTTTTGGTAATATGTAATAAATAGTGACAAAATACTTATATACTTAAGAATAAAGAATATTGTGAGATGATTCTTATTGGTGTATAATGGGAATGGCTGAATTTTCTTTATTTGTTTCCGCTTCATTGGCTTCCTTGGTCCATATTTGATTAATGATTATCTTATGGAAGAATTTCAAGGATATTGTTCAATCTTTAAGTTGAGAGAGGAAAGAGAGAGAGAGACAAAGTAGAGTTTATATATTCAAAATATTTATAATTTTGTAGAGCTTTGTAAGTCTTCCCCCTTAATGTCTGTGAGATAAGTTTACCCTCTTACAAAAAGGATTTCTCTCAATATTACTTATGATACATCACTTTTATTTGGTAAAAATGGTAACATGTTCAAAATTCTAACAATAAAAGGAAATATTTAAGTACTTATTATTTAAAAATGTACTTTAAAATAGTTACCAGTCTCTTGGCCTCATTAATTTTTTATAGCGTGTTATTACTGTAAAGCAATTAGATGAATTAAATCATTTTGAAAGTAAACGAGGTATTATTTTGTCAATGCTCGTGATAAAATTTTATTTAAATATTTTTCATAAGAAAAAGGTTATTAAAGGCAACAATTAGGGCCTTTGTACTTTAAATGAGTGTCATGAGCTTGTAACTGATGGATAGCGTGTTCGGGTCTCATAATTCCAAACAAAGCCCATCATACGGCCGGGTTGACGCACATTAAATATATCGAAGCTCAAAGTCGATGTTAGCGAGGCATGAATGTTGAAAGTGGTGCGATAGCTCAGGTGTCAACCTCATCATCGATTCAAAGTTATAAGGCATGTTGATTATTCATAACAGTTCTTTGAAACAAAAGAGATAAGTGAAAATGTTCAATAAACGAATAATGAAATTTTAGCATTGCTTTTTTTTCCAGTTCGGTTTCTTTCATTATTTAAATTACACTAATCATAACCTATACTTGTCATATTTTATGTCTTAAATACATAATTTAAGCCGATCTTTTCCTTTATTTTCCTATCAAAATTAGTAAAGGTGAAATCTTTGACATAACATACATTTGTTTTTTTTTTTTTATCACAATAAGTTAATTTTTTTTTTACTTTGAAATCTGAGGGCAAGAAAAGCCGCCTACCTGAAGACATCTCAATAACAATTAAATTTTGACTGAGTTTCATTATAAATTACTTTCCTTCTGAATTTTAAACGAATATCTCTCGAGGTTACCAGAAAATTTTTAATACTCGACGAAATCGTTCAAACAGCGTTCCTTTTATTACTGTCAATCAATTTCTATACAACTTAACACTTATTTTAAAATATAATTAATAAAATTGAACACTTTTTTCATTGAAAATGAGTTGTAGTAATTCTTTGTAATTATGATGCTTTATGGGGAATATTCATGAAACAGAATTTTTCAAACTACTATCAAATTGTTATTTTTTTTTAATTAAATGAATTTGTATGAATTTCAATTGACTATATCTTTTTAATAATAATATTTATAGAATATTTACATGAAATATTTCTTAACTATTTTGAATAAGTAAATTTTTCCATTCATACATACACAAACACAAAAAATATAGTGAATATTTTCGGAGCGATATGTTAAAATTAATAAATTAAGAAAACAGAACTCGCGATTTATTTTATCAAGAAGCTATCTATGGTGGAGCTATAAAATAACTATTGCTTCAATAATAAACTTAAGTTAAATTCAGTACTAATGAGTTTCTAACCATTTATTTGATCTGCAGGAAACAATAAGAATAGTTTTGTATTTGCAATATTAATAGTTTCGTCTTTTAAACAATAGTTTAATATTAATTCAAATGTTGAGACTTATTTACTGGAAATGTGTGGATGTTTATTACTATTACGTAATTCAAATTTTTGTAGTGAAAAATGTGATGAATAGCACAAGTAATAAATAAGCTTGATTCCATTTTAGTGAAATGTTAATCAGATGATGGTGTGATACACTATTTGCTTAATTACTTAAAGAACATGTCACAAAAAAAATCAGATTATCGCGCACAATAAACACGTATAATTCGTAAGTAAGAAATAAATTTGTATTTTCAATAATAGTAGTTTCGTTTTTTGAACAATAGTTCAGTAATAATTCAACTTTTGAGACTAACACAATAAAACTCAAAACAAGTATTCAAAATGCAGTCAACAAAAAAAAAAAAAAAATCAGTAAGGAAAAAAAATAAAAACACACGCATGTCACACAAATTTAAATGTTTAATAAAATTATTATACTATGATAAATAACAGAATGAGATAGGAGAAAAAATGTCTTATCCAATTATCACACACTCATGTATAAATATATAAGGTAAATGTGCAGCGTGTGAAATAATTTAACAACAATAATAATCGGCTCAGACAGTATACATTTATTTTCTGAAGAGGTCTGAAAAATCGATTCCATGATTTAGCATTTTTTGAAAAATCTGCAATAATAATAATAATAATAAACATGTAGCTAATAGCAGATGGTCTCAGTTTTAGTATTAAATTTTATAATTTAACTTCATAATTCATTAGGGTAAATGTAAAAAAGTTTTGTAAAATATGTATATGAAAAAAAAAAATCACTTAAAAATTTCTCTATTGTATTGGAGAAAACATCATAGATCGGATCCTACAGAAGACAACTCTGATCCAAATTTGGCATAACCGATATTTTAAAGAGAATGAAATATTGGAACTGTGAAATTCACTCGATTTTCAAATGATAATTTCTAGGTATCAAAATATAAATGTTGTAAAAGATATAATTGTTATTCACTACAACTAGCAGGTATGATAAAAAAAAAGATATAAAAATAATAATAATGGATAGTTTTTTAAAGATAATAAAGGGAATTTTAGAAAGGATTTTCGGAATATAAAAAGTAATTAACCTTTCTATTTTTCAAGATTTCTTCAATATCCTAAAGGCTAAAATTCTATATCCAGATTTCTTGATGCTTTATTTGTATGAACGCGTTACCGAACTTATGCTTTCAAGTCACTTTAATTAATGTCTATATAGTGTAGACTATCTATTTTTTTCTACCCATTCATCGTACTTCATAGTTTTCTTTTCCATTTTACTCACCAAAACATAAAACACTATTTTCCATCTAAAATCTTACGCAGACATTCATCGCCAAATATGCTTTGATAGCAGAGACGCACCCTCGAGCCGTGGTAATCTCGAAAACAGCAGGGAACCACAAGCCCATTGAGGAGGACAAATTGACCGTGCGAAATGTTAAAAAAATCTTCGGGCCTCTTATCCAAATATTCGAAACGTCTTTTCTTTTCTCGAACCCCGTTCGTTGATAAGAATTTCATTCGAGGTCTTTTATGTCGTTCTTTATTTTTTTTCCTCCTCTCTCTTTTCCGAGAAATTCATAGCGGACGTGTCTTGGTCAACCCCCGTGGAGGACAGTTCCGCTTAGATGGTGACAATGACTGATTGTAAATCGGACAACCTGAGCATTGAAAACACTCTGTTTCAGTGATTTTTTAAACCCTCGGTGACTGTTATTTTTTGACATGGAAAGGTCGTTTTGGTACGAGATCTGTAATTTTTTTCTTGCTTAACACGCAAGTTTTGATTCAATTCACGATGCAAAAATCTATTCGTATCGTTATGCAGAATGTTTCTTGTTTAGTCTAGGGAATTTTATGCGGGAAAATGCTTGCTATTGATTAAATGATAATTAGGCTATTTTTTGTTGTCTCAAAGCAAAAGTGAAGAAACTAAACAAAACACTAAAAATAAACAAATTATAATATTATTTTGGAACAAATAAATGTTTCGGGTTTCTTTTTCCTTTCAAATTTAGCATCTCGTAAAATATAAATTAAGATTTGTGAATTAAATCACATAAATAAGTTTTTTTTTTAGTTATTTAAAGTTTTTTCTCCCGATTCGTTTAAATACTCATAGAATCAAAAATAATTTAAAGTTTAATAAATTATCAATGAGTTTTATGCGTACTCGTATTCTGATTTACATATTTGATCAATTTTTTTTCTCATAAAATTTTCTTTGCTTTGATAGTAGAAGATTAGAAATAAATTATGTTTCATTTAATACTTTGCGAGTGAATTTTCATAGATTTCTGAAATTAATATAAGCCACACAGAACTAAAGCTTCAAAAAAGTATGAAAAAAGTAGCTGGTTTTTTATATTTAAAATAATATAATATATATCTTATTATTTTAAATATCTTATAACTTATGTGTAATATAACATATATCTTAATATTTATCTTATATTTAAATAACTATAACATGTATATTATTACTTATGTGTAATATAATGTTTAAGTAATTATAATTATGTGCAAATAATATTGTAATATATATCTTAACTTAAATAATTATAATTATGTGTAAATAATTATAACATATATCTTAACTTAAAACGTATGTGCACTTTATACGAGTATACAAATTGAGCCAATATTTTACTTTTAATTTCTCTAAATCTTTTTTTCTCTATTTCTCTCTGTAATGGATTTGTTTCTCTCTCTTCATTTTGTATTGTTTTTTTGTACATATGAAAATATTCTCTAAGATGTTTTGAATAGGTAGATAAATTTAATAAACTATAACATATAATTATAGCATATATCTTATAACTTATACAGATAGATAAATTAAATAAATCATAACTTCTGTATAGTATGAAAACAATTTACATTATTTTTCTTTTCAAATTAGATTATTTTTATTAAATATGCGCTGTGTCTTTATATTAAAATAAATATTTTTAAGGGTATCAAATTATTTGAAGAACTATCTAAAATATTGGTGAACTGATTGAGTAAATATTTAAAGAAAAATTTCTAATGTTAAATTCTCTTTTAGTGCTTTTCTTAAAAAAGCATTATTAATATCTTTCACGTGGGCATTTTTAATACGCAACAACAAATTATGAACTTACAAACAGTATAAAAGTTTGTTAATTAAAAATTGCATGCGAATAATATAAAATTACAATTTTGCCATGCTTTTTAATTTATTAAAGAGAAATTTTTAAATTTAACATATTCTATAGAAGTGAGGTATTCGTAAAATAATTTTCAAGTAATCGTATTTACATATCTCTTTTATGCGCTTGAATGTGCTTATTATCTCTTGCTGATATGTTGTATTTACATTTGTCGTCCATGCTAGTAATTATTTCTCGATAAAATAAGTTTATCCGAAGGTTTCTACTTCTCACATTTACCACGCAGTAGATTTCTCACTTTGTGTGCAATGGGTATGATGATAATAAATAATAAATGTTTGTGTGCAATAGGTAAAGTTTTCTGTGGAAAACTCCAGGTACTGTTTAGTTTAGGGAGGATTTTTGAAAATGAAATAGTTAAGTCACCAGAAAAAATGGAGAACGTTCATGTGTGATTTTCGAATTGAAAAAAAAAAAGCAAAATTTGTGCTAGAACTATTTGTAAAAACTGGCCCATAGATTCATTATTTTTAAATGAAATAACCTCTAATTTAAATAAAATAAACATGCTTCTTTGAAATTAAACCCAATTAATCAATTCAGTGTTTCAAATTATCATAGTTTCAGTTTTATTTCAAATAATAACATTCAAAATGAAACTGAAACTATGAAAATCTCCAATTAAAGCAAAAATCTTTATACACTTTTACTTGTTGACTAAATTTGGTCTTGTGAAGTACAAAAAATATGCTGCTATGGTGTTCAGTTTGATACATAAATTTGAAGACAGGTTTCAAGATATCTGGAAAATTCTTCAAAATTTTAGAATATTTATGATTTTATTTTCAGTCATATAAATATATTACTTGTCAATTTTCGAATACAAAGGAACTTAATGGAAAGTTATATCACACATAAGCCTCTCTTTATCACATATTCCTATAAAATACATCTACAGAAAAAAAAATATTATCTTTTTTTTTCTGGATCACATTTCCCAATCCTGTTTTATTTATGTCATCGCTATTAAAAATGAGCATCTACATTTAGGGATGAAGCACACGAAGAATAAAATGCGATGATGAACACCTTGAAAATTCACTGAGAATGTTGTAGCTATATCCATCGAGCCAAATAAAAAGTATACGTGTTTGAAAAATAATTGTAAACAAGCTACTAATTTTATGTTTCTATCTTGTTTTTCATTTTTATAATTTAAAAAATAGTGAATTACTAAAGTTTATGTTAAATATGTAAAGCATATATGTTTTTTTTTCTTTATTCTCAACAGTTTCTGTTATTGCTAAGGTATTTTAAGTAAGTCCCAAAAGAACTCATCATCATCTAATGTGACCCAATAAAGCTAAAAAAAACAGAACATCCCTGTTCTGTTAAATTTAATTTACACTAGGCGTTTCTGATTTGATAAAAAATTTTGGAATAAGAAAATGTGTTGTTATTATAAAAACGATTATTCGGATTTGTTATCACTGAAGATTTTCGATACAGTTCTATAAACATAAAAACGGAAAAATTGATGTCGTTGAAACCTGAAATGAATGTCAAGGAATCGAAGAAATGTACCTGGAATAAATCAGTGCTAAAAAAAGGCCGTGTATATATATATTATGTATTTATTTACTTATCGGAATTCTTTTAGAACTTTATTTTTCAAAAAATGTTGTTTATGTTCCATTCAACAATATATTTCCTTTTTAATTTCGATCAATTTTAAAAGAATATTTCGTTTTTTTTCCCCTTCGTGATTGCAAGTCAATTGAAACAATATATACACAAGTTAAGTCGAAATGGCGATAAACAAATTTCGATATGAAGACGATATGAGAATAAGTCAAATAATATGACTTTCTGGATTTTTTTTTCCCTTTTTGTAATACCTCAAAAATGAGTTTACTTTAAATAATCATGAAATTCATCAATGTTTTGTCAGATACTTAAACGTATTTGGAAGTTGTTAAGATTCGGCTTCATTTTAAGATAATATTATCTTCTAATATTAAGGAACATAATTGATTTTCAAACACAATTTCGAACAGTAAATGCTCCAATATTAATATAAGTTTGTACGGTTATCACATATGTAATAGATTATCATACTGCATGTTGAAAGTTGTGTATTTTTTTCCTTTTCATATATAAAGTTAAAACCCTATTTAGATTTAACATGCAGTTGACAAAAAAAAAATGTAGACTACAAGTAAAAAACACAGATGAATTCAAGTAAAAATGCGTAGAATATTTAAAGACGCCGCTTTCTGTATGTATGCTAATGAATCCGAATTCGATAATCAATGCTAGATAAGTCTTCAGTTTAAAATGTCCTCAGAGATTTATCTTCTTTAGATTGGTAAAAGAATCATGACACCGAGGGACCCTTGTAAATTTTTCTTTCCCGTGGGTTTTGCTGCCTTTGAGTATCCCTGGAGAGCGTTACCGGAATACCCTTGCGATGCTTCTCTATTTTCGGCCCTCCTTCTTGACAACCAATTTATATATTTTTTCCATTTTTTTCGAACATCTAAATCACAGCTACATCTTATTTGGCGCAGCGTAGCCATATCTGGCTCTTACGGCATTACACTCCACCATTACTACCTCACTCAAACTTTCAATTTAAAATAGTGCTTAGAATTTGTGTTCTATTTTATAATATCAGGAGAAATTAGTTTTAAGTGCTGTACCAATAAAATTTAAGAGGGTTCAAAATATTTGCTTAATAAATAATAAAAATTAATTTTTTAAAAATTTCAATTCAAAACATCAAGAAGAAAATGTAAAACTGTATTATACATATTACGCAGCAATATGAAATTTAAGTTCTGAGAACAGAATAGAATCCCCAAGTCAACCAAAAATGAAAAACAACTAAAACAGAACCGACGAGGAGGATCACCACGAAGTAGGGACCTTAACAAAGTGTCCACAAGATGGATGATACCCCGACCCTGAGAGCTGGAGCTCTAAAAAATAAAACTAAGAAAATAAAGTTAAAAAAAATTCTAAAAACTTTCGAACGCGTTACGACAAGTTTTTAAAACGCTATCGTTCTCCCACCCATTGTCATCTGAACTTAATGTAGTTGAAGAGACTCTAAAATACTTGTGCGGTACTCCGGAAATCGAGTTAGGATACCTCACCCCCAGCCCCTGGGCAATTACCCACCCCTTTAGAGTTCCACCCCCTCTCATTTTCGCAGTCATTCGAAAAGCAACAGTTCCTCCAGGAATGCAAGTCAAAATTCGTTAGCTGGAAAGCGATCAAAAATTTTTGGCATGCAAGGGTGCCTTTGCAGATGGTTTCTTTTAAGATAAAACGACAAAAAAGATGTTCTAAAGCTTTCCTTATAGAGGTTCACGATGCGTAGACTTTTGAAAAGAATTTTTCAGCTTTTTTTTTCATTTTTTCCTTGCACGAAGTCTCTTAATTCTTTCTTTTAAAGTTTTCAAGTTTTTCAAGTATGCATAGTGAATGGTGTCATCTGTTTTGACTGCTTAAAAATTAAATTCCGGTTGTATGGATTAGTAACATTTTTTGCTCATAGCAGTTTCTAATAAATGAAAGGGACAGGTAAGATATCTTTTTAGAATATTCCATTGATGTGATATTTATTTTTTTCTTAATTAGTCTGACTTAAAAAATAATATTAAATGATGTTTTGGAATATGAAAATATTAAAATGGTACACATACTCACTATTCGTATTACTAAAGAAATGAATTTCTGTTCATTTAGACTAAAGAATTCATATTGAATACTTTAAACAAACTAATAAAAATTTCAGCATGTGTATTTTGAATTTCTTAATTCGATTGAAAAAAGTTTTATAGTAATCTATTATTTTGTATATTTTATAACGCATAATATGTGAAATATCAGTTTTTATAATTGACTAGATGAGAAATATCGTAATTAGACTTAATAAATTATTTTGTTTTTCTTGAAATCTGAAAGATTTATTTAAAGAAATATTTAACACGTTTGTCTACCTCTTATTGTATGCTATTGGATAAGCATCCATGTGCTTAATTGTAGTATGCAAGAAAGACAGAAGATCATAGATAGGAAGATATTTTATACTTCGCATGAATATTCATAACTTTCAGAATTTTTAGCTGAAATATTTGATTAAAATGAATTTAGATAATATTTTTGCAAATATCCTTGTCGAAATGTTAAATTTCAATTTATTTATAAAATATAGGAATGACAGAAGACCGTAGAACGGTAGCTATTCTATTTCATAAATATATTAACTCCCACAATATTTGCTAAAACATTTGATTAAAATGAAATTTTACGATGTTTTCGGAAATGTCCTTGTCAAAATTATATATGATTTAATAGGCACAAGCTTTCTGGAATCAGCTGTTTTGAGATATGGTTTCTTTTCTTTTCTGTAGTTTTAAGAAACAGACTTTCCCCCTCCACTTCTCTCTTTCTATTGCGTTGTACTTCATATCGTGAATTGTTTCCCAATGCGATGCAGCTTCATTCAACCCCCCCAAACCTCTTCAGATGCAAAAACCTATCTTCAATCTATTACAAAAAATGTAAAATAATAATAATAATTGCGGATTTTTTTATTGCTGTAATTAAGTCTATCATTGATTAAACATTTTAAAAATAGTTACAAAAATAAAAAATACAAATTACAGTATTAACACACACACAAAAAAAAAAAAAAAAAAACGAGTTATTTTCCATTACTTTCGAATTTTCTTTTATCGACAAAGATTGAAATAACAAATCATTGATTTTAGGAACTTATTTATCCTTTAAGAAAACCTCATTAACCCTTTAGCAAAAATATTAATATTTATATTGCAAATATTCAAAAATATTAGAATTATGGGTTTGCATAAATTGTTAATTTATACGTGTTGGCTGTTCAAAAAATTAACTTATCAAACTTTCTAAATGTTAGATATATCATTTCAAACTATCTGTATAACCTCATCGAGAAAATAACAAAATGTTTTGCCGCATGATTCGTTATGGGCAGGAAATAAATGTAATTAAAAATCTGTCTGATTATTTTTCTGTTTTTAGAATGGTATCGTAAGATATTTCAGTAATGATTTCGTTTCTTTTCAATTAAAAAGGAAAATTGAAAGGACTGAAATTTTCAGTGATTGGCAAACAGTTTTTTCCCCTCATTTTTTGTCTTACTTCTCCAAAAGGCATTCCCCTAAGTGATTGGAAATAGATTTTAACAGACATAGTAATATCGTTAGCATTCATTTATATTTTGTATATTTTGATACGTATTGCGGATTTTTTGAACTGACTAATATTTCATTATCTAAAGAACTATCCCTTTTGCTGACGCCCCCCCCCCCAAAAAAAAAAAAAAAAATATATATATATATCTCTTACCTCTTTTACTGATACGGTGTTTTAAAATAAATTTTAAATATCCATTGATTCTAATATTTTAGTTGGAGTGAACGATTTAAGAATTAAACATTGATTCCTTCATTTATGTAATCAAAATCTTTTTCTCCTAATTTTAAGTTAAAATATGTAAATGGTTAATTTAAAGTTATAAGTTAATCATTTACATATCGAAATGCCTCTCAAAAAAGTATAATTTAAGCATAAAAGTAAATGACAGTTGCTATTGAGTAGGCTAACAGTGTCTCTTAATCCTTATAACTGAATTATAATCATTTTCAACCTTTGAAATCATTATATTAAATAAGGCAAATCTCATGTATCTTATTCAATAATCAAACTTGCAAAAATGGCCAAGAATTAAAACTAGAAATAAAGGCAAAAAGGACTAATGTCTAAAGATCTTTTAATCAGGATATTTTTTTGCATTCAGATAGCACTCACTTAAAAATTATTACGTATAAACGCTTCCCATTTCTGCATGAATTAAATCTTGATACGATATTATTATTATTATTTTTTTTTTTGCAAATTAATTATCAGAGAAGATTTTAAGTATATGATAAACTGAGTTTGCAATGCAATAATATAACTTCTGTATAACATAAAAAGGAAATTAAACATCAACTGTATTTCTCTAAACTTAAATGAACAATTGACTTAAGTAATGAATTACATATGTTAGTCCTGAACCTTCATCAGGGATGGACAATTAAAGCTATGGAAAATATTTTACATACTATAAGACAATTATGATATCTGGAAAAAAATTCGCTCCTTGAAGGAACTCTTACTTTAAGTACATTTATATATTACAATAAGGAGAAATTTTGTCTTGTGTATTTGTGCTACTGTTCATGCCTGTTTTCACGAGCTATAAACTTAATCTGTTAAAATGTATTAAAAGTAAACTTCATAGGGATGTAAGGTAAAACTAGCATAAAAAATTTCATATGCTTTAAGCCATGATAGGGATGATGTGTGTGTGGGAATTGTGTGTGTATTGATGTAATTTTTTATCTTAATTCTTTTGTAATCATTTATCTTCAAGAAATTTCTAAAAAGGGGGCCAAATTATTCTAAAAGTTAGACAGCTGAAAGGGTACTCATTTTTTTTTCGAAAATTTCAAATGACCCCTTTTTAATTTAACATTCTTTATGGCATGTTTTTGGGTAAAACGAAATATTTGATATTAATTATATGAATTAAAAAGTTTAATTACATAAATTAATTCAAATACTTGTTGAAGTGTGAAAATTTTCTAATTTAATATATATTTTTTGCAACTGTAGAATATATTTTATTTCATTATTTATAATTACATAATAAATATTTGTACTAAACATTACTGTACTATATGTTTCTATAACAATCTTTACTAATAATATTTTCTAATAATATTAGTAGTAGTAGCATAATTAATCTGAATTATAAATTAGAAAGTTTATGTTTTCTAATAAAAACAGTATTAAATTTCTGTGCAGCACTGTGTAACTCGATAAATAATTTGTAATTAAAAACTTATGAAACGTACTCAGTTTCAATTAATTACTGCTTAAAAAGTACATAATATGATAAGGATAGATAATTTCCCTTGATGTTAAAAATAATAAAAAAGTTAATAATAATGAATAAAAAATTTTCCCTAATGATATTTTTTTAAAAATTTGTATTTTTTTTAAAAAAAATGAATGTAAAGATAATAAAACAAATAGTAGTCACTCAGCAACAATGATTTTAGATGAATTAAAGTAAAACTGATTATTAGAAACATAAACTTTGGATTGGTTTGTGAAAATATTAAGGAAAAAAAAATTAAGGAGTGTGAATTCCCCCATTCCCGTGTCCCCCCCTGATGACCAAATATGAGAATATCCCACTGTAGCTTTAAACCTTCCTCTGCTTCCCACTGTTACCAATAAAGTTGCACCGTTTAGTGGAGCTGATTCACCTGAAATCTGACGAGAAGTCTTCCCGTGGGCTTGGTGTGGATGTTAAGAGAAGAGTGCCAGTTCTGATGTGGCCCTCGTCACTTGACCGAGATTTGAAATTAAGAAGTCAATCGTCAATAGCCCTTGTGTAGCTTATAAGTGCGACGTCAATGAACAGTCAATCAAAAATAAAATAATAAGAGAATTTGAACAAAGTAACTGTGCTAACTATACCACATTCAACGCATAAATATACTCTATAACAAACAAGCAAAATCGAATCACCAAAAAGGAGTTGCCAGATAGGAATTAAATTGTGTATGCAAAGGCATTGGGACCGAACATGCAAATGATTAAACTTTGGTGTCCGATGAATGAATAGCGGGAGCTCCAGGGCATCGAAACTGTGTATACAGCAGTTGTATATAAAGATTGATTCTCAATCGGATGGTCAAAGTTTCGGTTGCATTTCGACTGCGGATATCTTACGTCAGCTGTAACAATGCCTCGCCAAAAGATTCGTGCACATCACATGCAGATGCCAGAGTTTGAAAGTGGTCGTGCAATAGGAATGAAAGATGCTAGTTGGATGAATCGAACAATCGCAATTAGACGATGCTGGCAAACGTGGATCAACAGCAACAGATATCAGCGTCAAAATGACAGTGGTTGACTGAGGATCACAACAGAAAGGGAAGACAGAATGGTTGTAAGAGCAGTTGTCACAGCACCGGATTCGTCATTATCAACTAACCACCGTGTGACCTGCACTCGTGTGTCAAGCAGGACCCTCGACAAACGACTGAGAGAGCGGAAATTACACTCGCACCGACCGTTACGCTGCTTATCTCTCACGCTTGTACACCGTCAAGTCCGATTACAATGGTATGGAGGTCGATCAACTTGGAACTAAAGTAACTGAGGACGTATGGTCTTTAGTCCCGTTTCCAACTGAGTCCTGACGACAACAGCAGACGTGTCTAAAGATGTCCGAACAGTGAGGGGATCTTGCCTTTACTATCGCATGCTACACAGATCCACAACAGGGCGTTATGGTCTGGGGTTCTATCTTTTATGATAGCCGGACTTCTTTGATATTCTTTTTTGGCACACTTATACCGCAGTGATACGTAGACGATATTCTACAATCGGTTGCATTACTGGTCCTTTTGCAACAACCAGGTTGTACTTTTCAATAAGGTAATGCCTGGCCGCTCACGGCACGTGTTGCTATGAGTTTTCTGCAAGCTTTCCTTACACCACCTTGGCCAGCTAGGTCACTTGATATGTCTCCCATATAGCACATTTGGGACATTATGTAAAGGCAATTAAATACACCCTGAAATTTTGATGATTTAGACCAACAGCTAGAGAGAATTTGGCACGAAATTCCACAATACACTAGTCGGGAACTTTATCCGTCTATGTCACGCCAGGTGACAGCTTGCATTCAGGTCAGAGGTGGACTAACGACTTATTGATTCCCTCCCTTTAAAACGGCCAAACTTCGAATTAAATCAGCCAATTGTTCTGAAACATTAATCGTTTGTTTTTCTATGTATGTTCTACACATCCAAAAACTTTTATCGCAATCGGACAATTCTTTCTTGGTGCGTCGTTTTTTTGTTACACAGTGTATTAAAACAGTACGATTTTCCACTTAACTTTATGAAAATGTTTTTTAGAGATTCTAATTTTTAAATACGTTTGGGTATTTAATTTTTTATTTTTACTTAGATTATCTTGAGTATTAAATGCATATTTCATCCTTATATAATTTTTTAAAAATTGATATTGAAACTAATTAACAGTAATTTCTAATTTAAACATACTTTATATTTTCGTTTCCTTTTATGTTTCAAAATTATTTTAATCAAATGAAATTAAGTTAGTTTGAGATAATTTATTCAAAAAGAAAAATTATACAATGTAGGATCAATGTGTTAACTAGATCATTCAAGAACGTGTTATAATCCAAATAAATATTTTAAGGAGGCCAATGAAAGAAATAACCCAAACATTTTTTAAAAGCAATAAGAAAACAAAATAAGCTATAAAAGGCGATGCCTTATTATTAGTGGTTTGCAAGCAAAAATAAATTTAAAAAATCAACTTTAGTTTGAGACAAATCTTGCAGAACTGACATATTGTTTTCGTTATACATGAATTTGTTTTCATTAAAAAGTTGCTATCCTCCGAAGAGCATTTAAATTTTGTTAAAAAAATTCTGATCAAAGCTTTCATTAAACTCTAATCAGAATCATCCTGATCATTTTTAGCTCTACAGAAGTTTCACCTTATATTACTAAAAAAGGTAATTGACATCTGTTAAATATTACTATATAAAGAACGTGATAGAAATCTACATAAAATCTTTGAATTTCTATTCAATTATAAAAATTTGGCTTTTTTAAATCGTTATATTTGCAATCTGTATGAAATTGCGAAATATTTTTCGAAACATTCATAAAATTATATTATAATAATTGCTTTGCTGATTAATCATATGAACAAAGTATATTTGATCTACATTTCTATTTAAATCTTTGAATTGGATTTAGATAAACTTTAAGGCATAATCTATTTAGAACATTCTGTATTCAGTTTTTGAAAAATCTGTATATGTAATGCTGAAATGTTTCATAAAGCAATTAACTATGTTGATTAAATTAATATAATGATTTATTAATTCAAATTTTCTTTTAATTATTTATAACGGAGCTAATTTTGTCCAGTTGCAATGAAAGTTACGGTATTTATTAAAAATCTTTTTTTTTGACGACATGGGGGACAAAATTTTAAATTTCTAAGTTTATTCAGGGGTCAAAATATAAATTTATTTATATACAAATGTATCATTTGGTTATTTATAAATAAACACAGTACTTATAATTATAACTTTTATTTGTTTATTATTGTTTCTTATAATTTGTGTTTTAAATATAATTTCTATAATACCGTGGGCTTATATTTAGCTGTATATTTATGCTAATATCTTATAATTCGACAGGGCGGTTGTTGTTTGTTGCCAGCGAATTAAATGTGACCATTTGAAGATATTAATAGAGAAGATGTTTTTAAGGCATATTGCTTGAGGAGAGGATTATTTACGCAGGGCGCTTTAAATAAGAAAAATCCTTAAAAAAACTGGTTAGGTCTTTCAGTTGAAAAGATTTTCGGTAAATAAGGTATATGAGCATCTTTCACCCTAAGTAATTTTATTTCTAAAGTGACAGTCGGGAATCTTCGAGCTAATAAAACTTCCTTTTTCGGCACTAGAAGTGCACTAGAAGAATTAATGGGGCCCCCCCCCCCTACTTTTTATATTCATTGGTTAACCTCTCAGTTAAACTGAGTTAAATCCATCCAAAGAAACCTGTGGTGAGCTCCCAAGGTGAAGCTAGTAATAAGTCATTGGACCCCTTACCATGTCGAAGCAGCAGGTAGTCTGAGGTTCCGTGGATCTTTGAAGGCATAAATAATGTGTTTCCATTAAAGTAAACAAATGTTTTGGGTGACATATTCGAATATCCTCGATGAAAGAACTGCAATACATGTTAGACCAAAGGAATAATATATTAATTTTTTTTCTTTTGAGTTTGATGTAAATAATAGCAATCATGACACTATAACGCCTTGGCTGCAAAAGCTAATTAATATTACGCCCTTCGAGGAAGCATATTCACACATTTAGAAGTTTTCGTCTTCACTCATAGCCGTAGATAAATGTATTTTATACGCATTAAGTTATAAAAATAAAATAAAATAATATAAATTATCAAAAATTGTTTTTTTCAATGTATTACCTAGTCATATTTTGTACCTCCTTAATTTCGAAATGCTGATTATATTAGAATATATTTATCATTATCAAACATGATTTCAATGTTTATAATATAATTTTACAGTTATTTTCATATGCTTTTAAATGTTCATTTTTATAAGTCATTTTTGCAGCGTATGTAAAAATAGATGATTTTTAATTGTTATGCATTTGCTTTAATAATCAATCTGCCTCATTCTTTTCGAATGAGCGAAAATGTGTTGTCAAAGGTCACTTGAAATTGTAAGTCTTAAGGAAGAAATTATTAATTAGAAAGTTTCTAAAACTATTTTTAATGGTACGAATACTTTAAAATGCGTATTTTAAATATAAGTAATTAATTTATTAACGAAATATTGTTATGGTTTAAATTGAAAAAAAAAATGCAAATTAAATTTTTAAATATAAAAGGTTAAATTAATTAGATGCTGGAATTAAATCAATTTTACTTGTAACAACGATTATGTAATTATGATTTCAAATAATGCATAAAAATTCTTAGTGCCTATTGAATAATAGTATGATATTAGAAAATATTTATTTTTTGAAATATTAAGAAATAAAACACATTCTTTCCATCATCTAACGATATAAAATGTCAAACAAAAAATATTTGTTTATTTATTTTAAAGTTTTACTCTATTTAACACGTTCACAGTATTGATCAAATAAAAATTAAAGACATTATTTACTAAGTGACGGAATCAGCTTAAAATGAAATTGAAAATATTCTATGTTGCACTGTATTTAAGCCGATTGTTCTAATAAAGGTCCAATTACCTGCTAAAATGGACTAATCATTAAAAATTCATTTAAATTATAGAACTAAAGGTTTGTGTATGTGTGCCTTTTCAAAACATATTAGTAAGCAGTTGAGTATTATAAATTTTTGCAAAAAGTATATTGTTAAAAATATAAAACTATGTAAACGTAACGTAACGAAAGTTATAACTCTGTTTAACAGTTATAAATAAATAGCGAAGTAATTCAAATCACGTGAACTTAGAAAAGTATTTTGTAGTACACTTGCAGTGATGTTTAATGCAAATAATGCGTTTTTCTGTTTCTGCCTCCTCTAAAAACTAAGTCAACTCCTTTTCTTTTATTTCGTATCTTTAGAAAACAAGTCTACTGCATTTTTTTTATGTTTTATTTTGACTCAACGAATAAAAATCCTAAGCCAAACTCAAACTCCACAAAGGCCGGTGAAACATACGCGTCTGTATAAAGTCTAGTATAACTTTGTCCTATCTGTAAGAAAGGGAAAAGAAAGCAGAGGAGGAAGGAAGGAGAAAAAATAAAGTCAAAAAGAGAAACTTGATCAAAGTTTCATGAGCGGGGGAATACTGCAAGTGTCCATTACGGAGGTAAAATAATTCCGGGCCACCGTCATAACGGCAAACGTAATTCGGACAGGTAGCGAGAAGATTGCGTAGCCGGGGCCAACAGCCCTGGGACATCGAGCCAGGAGGTTTCTCACTTTGGTGCTACTCTAACGCAATTACATTCCCATTTGCTCGTTTTTTTCCGCTCCCGAGGGAAGGTAGCATCGCGGCAATGTCCATTACTCGCCTGGTCCCGGCATCAATATTTTAACATTGCGCCCCTCTCCCGCCCCGTGCTCGGAATACGACGCATTTGCTTGGATCCAGAGTGTATTCTTGGTCAAACCGCAGCGACGTCCCCGCTCTTCCTGGGAAGGTTGCATTTGTTTTATTTCTTTCGCCCCTGGGAGAGGGGCTTTGCTGCAAGTGCGCTCACACCTTGTCTTCTGGTTCTTCAAGGAAATAAAGGGTTTGGGTGGGAAACCGACGCAAAAGGGGCTTGCAACTTAATAACTTGCGGAAAAACTAGTTGTTCAAATAATTGAGTAATTACAAAATTTTATTAATTTTTGCCCAGAAATCTTCATTTTAAAATACGACGTTTATTTTTAACTGCTAACAAATTTTGGCATCTAATTGTAATAAAAATGTAAGTTTTCCTTCTAAATTTTTTTCAGTTTCACCAACTGAATTTGTGATAATAAATAAATAGCAGTTCTAAATATGAAGAAAGTCTCATACTATATCAAAAGTTAATGTTTTTTTGACATAATGTAATTTCTAAGTTACAATTTTGACATTGCGAAATTTTATTTAATTTCTTCACGTTGCACATTATTTATTTCCTTTATTTTATTCGTAAAAAAATTAACGTATTAATAAAGATTTCAATTTCATTAGAATTGACCCTTAAATTCTGTTTCAAGATAATTAAAAAGGAAAAGGAAGGAGAAAAACCAAGAAGAGTATAATAATAATTAATTTCTATTTGTTATTTATGATTACTATTAGATTTCTCGTTGTTTACGGCCAAGCAATATCTTAGAAATCCCATCTCACCACGAAAATGGTTTTTCTTAATTTTTTTGATACATTTGTGGAGAGGGAGGTACCAGCTCACGTGTCGTCCTCGTCTCTTGATCGAGATTCAAAATTACAAGGTCCTTCACTAATAGCCCTCGTGTTGCTTCTAGAACGACGTTAATAAAACCAAATTAATCAAACGTCAACAAATTAATTTAAATCCTCTTTTATATCTTTAAAAATTATGAACTTCAATATTAAATTTGAATAATCTGGATACAATTTCATTTCGATGTAAGTCCACAGTCTTGAGAAGATTTTCAATTCGACAAATGGTAATTACGTATTTTAATAAAGATTTATTTAGAAGAAACTTCTGTTTTCAAAATAAAAAAAAAAAATCAAATAATCGAATCTAAAAGAATAAATAATCTAAATTAATCAAATACGTGAACAAAGATGATAGATATGGGTAATAGGCAAAATAATGGAAACATTTGGAATTTGAATTATTATTTTAATTAATATGGTGCTCGTCAATCATATGCATTTTGGACAGGACCATTTCGGCGTGGAATCGGTGTATATAAATGTCTAACATAAGATGAAGATATTTTATACAACTACTTCTTTATAACATTTTTAAACATGTTAGTGATAAAGGAAGAGCCAAATTGTAATTCACCATCTTAAAACAACTCGTGCTGCACTTTGTTGTACAGACGGAAACATTATCCACCTGAAGCATGGATGAATGTGATCCTGGAGCAAATTCAAAAAGGGTTGGGCTGTTCTCTGTCCTTCTCAGAGTGACTGTTGGTTCTAAAGATTGTTAAGAAATAGTGCCCCACACTATAAAAGATCCGCTTTCATGCTTTGCATTTGGAACTAAACAGGGTAGAATGATTCGGCGGGAAGTCACAAAACATAAATTCTTCCGAATTGGGAACAAACGGAATAATGATTTTTCGAATAAAATTTCATCTTCTTTCTAGTTTTTTCAAACCAAATTTCATATTTCCTATTTTGAGGCCCTTTGCACCATATTTTTGTTTGCTTTTGAAACTGATGTCAGTTATGAAGAATGTGTACTTTGTAACAGCCGATTCATCCGGTGATAAATGTGAAGCAATTTATGAAGCTCCCGACGAACTGTTCTGCTTAAAATGAAATCTTTTAGACTGATGTTAAAATCTAACAATATTTTTACACCTATGGATTTACTTCATGGGGAAAGATTCGTATTATTTCTCGCTGATCCCTGTCTGATAATTTCTTTTCCCCCGTCTACAATTTCCTCGTTTTGAAGGAACATGTTGTTCTTTTTGATACGTTACTATAATTTTACATACAGTTCTTCTTGCCATTCTCACTACTTCGGATGTTTTAGTGTCTGGACATCAAACTTGGACGGCAACAACAATCAAACTTTTTTTTTTGTGCAAATTGCTGAGAATAAAACTTTTTTTATAATATTTCACAACTGGTGTCTTATTTGTTGATGTAACACTTATAGCAGGTAGCTTTTTTAGTATACATTAAACATCAATGTTTATAAATCCCTAAATATTTGTATAAAAGTTCATTTTTTGCATTTTTTTTCAGTAAGTTTATATATTACTTTGTTTACCCTCTATATATGCAAAAAAAAAAAAAAAAAAAAATGCATAGTTTTTTATTACTTCCGAGAAAATTTCCTTTAAGGAGTTTGTAGCGGTTCTCCTTGAGTTTCTTACTTTATCACTATATTATGAAGTGGCCCGAACCACTTGCATATTCTCAACTTGCCACGGGGCGGCAGTTTAGAACTGCTAATTTTTGCACTCTTGTAATTATGTAAATTGTGAGTATTCTGCGTGAGTACTGTGGTATTAGTTTTTTTTTCCTGAGCAGCTATCAGACGAACACAGCAGCAACAACAACAACAGTAAAGAAAAAGGAGCTTTCTCTTGCCGATCTGCCCGTCTACCGTCTTATTCATTTCCTGGATCTGCGTGGATTCCCTTCTCTCCCTCGACGGGTCAAATCTACTGAGCTCATACTGGATGCGTAGAGGACATCTCGCTACAGTTGATATGTCTTTTTCTGGATGATCGAATTTTGCTTGCAATCGTTGAACACGATGCCTGACAGTTATTCTTCATTACTACCTTCCAGTCTAGCAATATAACGTTGCGATACAACTGCAGATTTCAGTCAATTGAAGTGGGATACATACTTCAGCATCCTTGACATCTTCAAGTATTTACTTTTATTCTTCTTTTACCGTGTGTATTTCTTCAAATCATAAAATGCTATCACTGTGTTGGTATACATTGAATACAAATGCCGAGATTTTTTTTAACAAAAAAGTAAAGTCCAGCGCAATGAAGTATATCATTGATTGGTTTAAATCAATGTTACTTTAGAAGCTGCATAAGGGCTATTGGCGAGTGAGTTTCCCCAATTTTGAGCTATAGTCAAGTGATGAGGATGACAGCCGAGGTGGTATCTCATTTTCCAAACTTTCTTCTTACGTCTTGTGAGGATTTTGAGGCTCATATCTATTTAAAGTGCTGCAGCTCATTTTTTGACTACGCCGATAACTGATTGCTACGCTATCTTTTTTGACTACGCTAATATTGAATGAAACTAAAACTGTCCAAGTCGAGTTCAAAGTTGACATCACCTGCCACGAAGTTACCTGTATAACCATTCAGATGCTTCTTTCAACACAAGTTGCAGAGTATTGAGGTCGATGTTAATGTTACATAGTTGGAATCATCAGAATTTGTAACATATTGAAAAAACTTAGCAAAGATTACCTCTGAGCTCTGAAATTTATTTCTATGATTGTGTGATATTTAGTAAAATCCCGTTGAGAAGCATTTCACCAAGCATCTTCTCCATTGTACAAAAACTTCCAGTCATGGCACGGAATCTTTTTCCTACCCAAATCCATTTCAAAGCCATAATTTATGTTACAATTCTATTGAAATCTGTGAATAATATCATTAATCATTAAAAAATTTGTACCAAAATATGTTTGTTTACTGATTGGTTTATTTATAAACTTTCAAATTGAAACAAAATATTTTACTCATATTAATTCCCTAATTTTTGAGTAATTATATTTAAATATTCTATTGAATAGAAATAAGTAATATATCTTTGAAATAACATAACTTTGTACCTGGTGACTATAAAGTAGCAATCACAGTATTTTTAAATGTAGATTTCCAAAATCCTAAAATATAAACTTATAATATCATTATTCAAATTATCCTGTTTCTTTTATTGAAAGAAGATTTTAATTGGTGATTTTTAACTTAATACACAAAACCAAAAAGTATCTTGTTCAATAATGATTAATATATATATATATATATATATATATATATATATATATATACATATATTTTATATATATTATCCTATTTCAAATAAAATTATTACAATTTATTTTGCGATGAATTGATCGTAGAAATGTGTCATTGACACGTTTCTTTATAATTTTAACACAATGTTTTAGGTAGCTAATTAGAAAAAAAAACCTTTTTAATTGATGATTTTATTATACTTTTATTATATTATTTTTTAAAAATAAAATTATTAAAATCATCGTATGGTGTTTGTTTAATAAGATTTGATAAATGGTAATAAAAAGAGGTTATATATTTGTCACCCTTCAGTGATTCTCACATAAATATTTAAAAAATTACATAATACATTACTTACATTGATTAATTATTATAATGAGACACTACAGAAAAAGTACTAAATAAAAGAAATAATGTCAAGTAACATAATAGGAGTATACGAATAATTCTTAAAATTTTAACTGCATATAATAAGAGCGTCAAATAATTTAAAATGGCATTATTCCAGTTTAGAAAAAAAAAAAAAAAAACTTTTCACAATATTTTAACTGACAAAAATAACTATATTTTCTTATTTGTCAGACATTGTTAAGTGGTTGATCGACTTTCATAGAGTAGGAAAGGTCTATGCAATTCATAATTAGGCTCTTGCGTCATAAAACTCGACTCTCACTCCCTCATTGCATAATTGAAAAAAATGTAAATTCTTTGCAGTAAATTTAAATTTTTATTCTGAGCCTTTCAAAATACACTATATTTTCTTTCAATAAGAAATATACGATAAAATTAATGATACCATAAATTCAAAGTTTGCACGACCACTGAACTCAGCTATTCAGATCTCGTGATCACATTAGCACATACAATCCTGACACACTCACAGTGGCTCATATATATATAACGTTCAAAGATCCTTCTTGGAGCTCTCGCTTTTGTTTTGAGAAATCTAGTTTTGTCGCCAAATGTGCCGATTTGATGACTAAATTAGTCGCCATGGTCACACTTACTATTTATCATTTCTCCTGATGTTTCTCACCTTGACTACAAAACTATTTTTCCTACCACAATAGCCATTCTGCTGGGGAGACAACAAGAGCCGAAATTTCCGAATCACAGTATTGAAATTTCCCAATAACAGCCCCGTGAATAATGTATGTTTTTTTTTTTTTTTTTGAACAATTGCATAATTATTGCCTATCTACCATTCATGTTTCTTCTATTAGCTCATATGCTATAATTTTTTCTTAACTTTTAGATTATGAATATTCAAGTTTTCAACTAATAAATGTTATCTAAGCTTTCATAGTTTGGGCTAAGCTTTAATTGTTCGTAAATTTAGGGCAATGGCAGGTCATGACATTCTAATGTTATGTAAATTATTTTGAAAATCACTGAAATGGCATTAGTTTATCAAAAATCAATTAGACTTGAAGAGCACATGCAGAAAATTTTCCGTTTAAACAAGTTTTAGTGAATAATGAGATTGTTTTTAAAAAAACCCAAAAAAACTATGCATTCGGTATAAATATATTCATTATCATGACATAAATCAGATTTCTTATAAACTGATTCTTGATAATGAGGTAACTAGATGATGACTTTATTATGGTATTTGGTGTTTAATTCTTATTATTGATATCATGCTTCAAAAGCTAAATGGAACTGTTGTAACACGTTACATTTGAAATCTACTAAATATTTCAGAAAACTTTAGAATGCGGGAGTCTAATGAAAAAGATGATTTACATATATATACAAATTTTTCATCGTGTGAATCTTTAAAAGAGGAGAGAGTATCGACATAAGTTCAAAATGAATCTGCAATAAAATGCTTAAATTGTGGAATTGATCATAATGATATTTGAAAATATAGTTATAAATTTTGATACATCAAATGAGTAATACATTGGTTAGGACAAAATTTACAAAGTTTTAATTTTTTTAATGAAATATATTTAAAATTACAGTTAACGCTTTGATTGCGAGTGTACTTGACCAATTTTAATTAGAGAGAGAGAGAGATTTGAAGAAGATACTATTATTTTTTTTATTTTACACAATTAGATTTTATTGGTCATGGGGACGAAATTAGTGTTACAAATACACGACAAACATTAAAATATAGCATTTCAGATAGGTTGCAAATAATAAAACTAGCGTAAAAAGAACTGTAAAAACTTACAAGTTGAAAAATTGTTCCATCACTCTGAAATTATTTTTGTAGAGTCTTTTTTGATCAATATTTATAAAGTTACTGGAACAAACAGCTCATAGAACTCAATCAAAAAAAATGTATGCCAAACAGTTCATACCTATCTGACTGTAACTCCTTTATAAGGCTCTACCAAATTAGAAAAAAATTGTATTAAATTTAATATGATTTGTGTTACATTCCCCCCATAAGATTAATGTTTGGATAAAGATAAAATAAGCACATTTTTCAACGATTATGGAATCTTAAATATATTTAAGAATTTAAAGTTATCAATTCAATTATTAATAAGGACATCCAAACATTTTCATACAAAGTCATATGTTACTCAACTTATCATTACATATGTTTAATACACGGCACCAGTCTACAGGCGATTTTAATTTCGGGAACATAATGTTAAACCTATGGAATCTCTACTACCACACTTAAATCTGTACTATTTTATCAATTTGAATGCAAAAAAGTACAAGTAAAAAGTAATGAAGGTTTCTGCTGAATTATATTTTTCTTCGGATTTTTCAAGACATTTTAGAATATTTTTATAAAAACTGGAAAACCCACAGCAAATCATTAAAATAGGGGTAAAATATTTATAAAAATCGATGAAGGGAAGATGTAATTCCTCAGAAAGATTTCTTGTTTATTGTTCTATTGAATGCACCTGTTTGCATTCAAATAGAAAAATAGTAAAGATTTGAGGACGGTAATAGAAATGCCATAGGATTAACAATGCATTTATGAAGTGAAAATGGCCGGTAAACCATAGCCTTAAGCTCTGCATTGAAATCCATGTATGAAATTGTGATTCCAATTTCAAACAACTAAAAAAATATTAAATTTTTTTTTTAGTTTAGATTTAAAGTTTTATTTTTTATTTTTTCCTCGTGTATATATATATATATTTAAAAAATAAAATTCCTCGATTAAAAAAAAAAGGAAATAACATTTTCTTTGAAATTTTTTCCATGTTACATTTCATCATTTGGATATAAAAAACAAAAGCTAAAAAGTATTCAAGTTGGCAGCTTAAAAATTATTTGTATGCCGGTTTATTGTAGAATTTTGCAACTATGGTATGTTACAAGTGTTATGTATGTTTCCTAAGTTCATGTAACTAAAATTATAAACACAACAGAAAGATGTACATATATCTCTTTAAATCTTTACTAAAAAAAGCACGTGAAGTCCCAGAGTTTAAATTTTAAATGTTTTCATACTCTCATTATTTTTTTAATTGCATTATATTTCATATAGTTTAAATCTCTAAATTTTTTTAAGAAACAAATGTTTGGAAGATATATTAAACAAATTCTCTTTCATCAACTGTATACTAAAAGAGAGTTGTTATCATACAATTGAAAAAAAAAACTCCAAGAATAGAATTTAATCAGGAGAAAAAAAAATTGAAAAAAAATTAAATTTAATTTTGTTTTATACTAATTTTTAAAATAATTTCCTTCTGTTTCAATTAAGATGAGTATTAGTTTTCACTTTAAATTTGTTGTGTATAAAATGGTAAAATACATTGTGTACTGACCTTTTATAGAATATAGTTTGTATGATAATGATTAGGAATCGAAAAAAACCCAGAGTGTTTCAAAATCTTGTGTATGTTCTTTGCAGAACATTTAAGCTGTATTAAGAACCTAAAGAATTTTAAATTTTGTTGGAAATGCATAGAATAATAATTCAGTCAAAAATTATGTTAAAAATATGTGTGGATACACTAGTCCCTATACATTTCTCTCTCTTCCTTGTTAATATTTAACAAACATTCATATTTTTTAATTCTTGTTTACTAAACTACTGTAATCTTTAGAATTCTTTTAAGATTAAGGATCTATACAATTTTTCCATCAAAATAGTATGTTGTTTGTATTTCGATGTGTGAAACTTATAATTTTTTAAGGCTATTAAATAATTTTTATACTCTATAATTTTATTTTTTTTAAATAAAATTACAAAAAAAAAAAAAAAATTAAAATCACTAACTAACTTGATTATTTGCAACATTTTAGAGTGGTACTTAGTTTTTTTTAAAATTTGAAATAAAGTAAATATAATATTCAAAATGTTTTTGTACATCTAATGGTTTAAGTGTCTTTAATATTATGAAACGACGCCAACGAAATTCGTGGAATATATTGATTAAGTAAATTCTTTCGGAATTATAATTAACAGTTTTATTTTCTACGCATAGGAACCATTGATAAAAACACTTGAAGGTTCCGGTTATTTGATGTTTTATAAAAAGTTATTAAAAGAAAATTATAAGGACACAAGTTCCAATAAATGATTAAATAATTATATATCTCAATACGATGGAGTTCTCTGGTTTTCCTAATATTATATTCTTCTTTAAATCGATATTTTTAAAACCTCAAATTCTCTTTAAACTTTTTTGTAGGATATTTTTTGAAATTAGTCGGGGGGATCGCTTTTGTAATTAAATTAGCGTTCAGGGAAAAGAAAATTATTGTACAAAGACTTGTCAAGTAAAGTATTTTTCAAACATTATATTTGAATGCAGCTTAGTTATTTTACTTCTTGAGGCTTGGTTTCAAAATAATTTATCTTTTGGTGTTGTTTGATTCCAAATGTTAATTTATGAATTTCTTACTGCTAAATTTTATCTAAATGATTAAATTTAACATTAAATTCGATTGCATTTAAATTTCTCTCTATAAATGTAAACTTTTTTAAAAAAATAAGAAAAATATTACATACTTTATGAAAATTATAATTAATTCTGAATGTGTGAGTGTATTTTTTTTTAAAAAAATCTCGTTTGTTCCTTTTGTTTATGTTCATTTTCTACAATTGATGAAACAGATGAGATAATAATATTAGATATGGAATGTTCGAATTTTAAATCGATAATTCACATTAATATTTACAGCATTATTAGAACAGCAAATAAAAGAAATTAAACTTTATTGTCTAAACTTTTCATGCAAATTAAATTTAAAAGAAAAATTGTAAACTGAATAAAAAAAATGTATTGATCGAAATGCTGTATGCTTATTTAGTTTTTTAAAACATTAAATGATCGGTTTGATGAAGTAATTTTTTCTGTATTTGAAAGGGTATAATAGCATATCAATGAACCAGAAAAGAGAAAATTATTATAATATATAAGTGTACACACACACACACACACACACACACACACACACACACACACACACACACACACACACACACACACACACACACACACATATATATATATATAATATTTGACTAATTTTTTTCCTGCAGCTTTGTGTAAATTAGGATATAAATATTACGATAGAATGATAAATATTGTTTATAAGAAAACAAAAATCATCAAAGTAAGCTTTTAATACTTATCAGAGTTTTATTTATTCGATGAACTCTAGATCTTACGAAAGATAAAATGTGATTTTGCTAAATTGTGTTCTAGGTAGAAAATTACAGAAGTTTTACTTACGAGTATATATTCAAAATTAATTACTCTAAATGGATTAAAATTTATCGATGGATTAAATTAAAATTTATTGATGGATATTTACACATGATATTTTAAATCAATTTTGTAATAATAAGAAAATTAAATATTGGGTACATTAGGCTTCAATGAGATAATCTTCGTATTAGGCCGTTTTAAAATATTTTCGAAAATGATTCTAGCAAACTTTTACTTAGGGTATAATAGCATATCAATTTATTTACTAAATAATTACTAAATAATTTACTAAATAATTTTTTCTTCGTTCAAAATTTTTTCTGTGAAATACGTAGTGAACATATATAAATTAATGAAACATTGATCTGATTGTCAGATTTCTATCATTAAAATAAAAAAAATGCATTAATTATGATAAGATTTTTTCCTCCAAATTTTCGTTGGAAAAATAATGATGTAAAAAATTATCAACCCTTTTACGTCCCCTTCATTGATTTAGGTAGGAATTTTAGCCATAAAGATATTCACTTTTGTATTTCATGAATTAATAATTTTAAGAAAACTCCTTTGACAGTTAAAATTCTTATTTAATCATTTTAAAATTATAAAATAATTATTTGTTATATTGTAATAAGAGTAACATTTTCCTTGATAGTTATGATGATGGGAAATAAATAAACTTCATATTTTTTTCCAAGCAATTAATGTGTTTACGTTTCAGAAGTTTGTTTATCTCCGGTATAATGTTTGCTTTTAAATAAACTAAAATTTTATAAATAAATTCGAAAGATAAATTATTTTTTGTTACATTATTTTGTCATATGTGTTATACACAAAATCTTGACGTAATATCAATTCACTCAAACAGATGTTTCTCGTGAAATATTTAGACATTATATTCACGATTAGTAGGTCGTTAGATAATTACTTTGAGTGTGCTAGGTTATTTTTCCATAAAGAATATAATGCAATCAAAATTACTGCATAATCTTGGTTTTTTGTTATTATTAGATCTAAATTTTAACTATAACAAATAATTTAAATTTAAATTCTTCAATAACAGTATATTCTAAATACTGCACACAAAGTCCAAAAACCTTCATTTATGAATAAGTCAACTTTTGAAAGGATAAACTATTGGTAGAAATATTTCTTATTGTTGTTTAATTGTTCTGTAAGTATCAAAGCAACCTACTTTCGGTGATTTCCTCCAAGTTAATGCACTTCACCAAACAAATTCTAAATCATACAGCGCTAAATATTTTATCGCTATTTAATGCTCCCGCATCGTAGTTCCGGGTAGCTATGCCACGAGTTTTAGAACCGGTCTACAATAACAAATAACGTTGAAATAAACAATTTTTATTAATTTAACCTCAAAAGTATCGAAGTCCTGACGTAGCACTTTTTTATCTTTTGCTTAGAATTAATTAATATTCAAGTTAAAGCTGCACAACTATTTATCGTTTGACGGAGCTTACACTTTTGAATCATGACCAAGTGAAGAAAACGAATCCAGAAGCTATACTCTTTAAACTCTGGAAACTCTTTAAACTTCCATGGTACATCACATGAGAATTTTGAGAACTACTTAGATTTAAAGTGTAGTACCCTTCTCTACACTTTACACCAGAAATCCTCAAACTTTTTCATTTGAGACATCTTTTAGCAACCAAAATATTTTCACGATTCTGAACATGAAAACTAATTTTAATATTATCTGATAAATCACCATAAAAATTATCTAAAAATTATTTTTTGAAATATAAATGATTTTAATCTTACCATTCATTTAAGGCTCAACCAGAATATTTTTAAAGTTTTATTTTAATTTCTGCGACCCTGAAATTTAATTACGTGACTTATACGAGGTCGTTACTAACATTTTGAGCAGCCATACGATTTACTTCAGATAACCGAATTGCGACCCTGTGACTCTTCAACCTTAAGAACGATATCCTGTTGCCATCTTAAAGCATTTATTTGAGAAGTCTGTTAAAGAATAAAATATTTAACCTGAATACCTATAGTTTAGGTTAAGTCTGAATATTCAGACTTCATTTCTTTTGAATTAATGTAACATTATCAGACCTATGCATTTTTCATAATAGTTTATTATATGTTAAGATTCATCTCCTATCCGGCTTATCCCCTTCATAGTGAATCCTATAATAATCATTAAATATATTTTTTGAGTGGCAAAAATCTTACGTTATGATACTTCCTATATACATGAATTTCCAGATTTTTCAATCTGATTTTTTTTTTTTTTTTGAAAATTTAATTACATCGAACCTATACGTATTTTTATTTCTCTAGTATTACGTGATGAATTACTGAGCATTAATTTCTTTTTAAATATCCTAATACAATTGAATAATTTTTTTTTCTTTGGAAGCTTTTTCAACGGAAAATATGTGGGAACTAAACAGGAAAAAATAAATTAAAACGACAAAGTAGATAGCCTTACTACTTCATCAACCATTGAGGCTTGCATTATCCTGCAAATAAATTTGTTCAATAAAAACATATTGCAGCTGTAAATTTTTTAGTCTTAGTATAATGAATTTTTTCTTATAAAAAATGAAACCTTAAACATTGATTTAAAAAACATATTTAAAAAAACGTTAAAATTCTTAAAAGATATTAAATAAATAGAAATCGTAATACATTCTCATCTATCCATTTATTCTTTCATATTTCAAGATAAGCATTATTAAAGGAAAATATAATTGCATTAAAATATCCAGTGTTACATCGTAGTGTAACATACGTGACTAACTTTACGATCGTGATTTATAAATTGCCGACCCTTAGAATTCTGAAAGTCCCCCTCTTTGAGATTGAATTGAAGATAAAAATATATAATTTTCACGAATCTCTTTTATAAGTATTTAAGATTATTATTTTAAATTCCCTTTTTCTGCGTACGGTATTTTAATTTTTGATTAAATCTATAATCGCGTGTTGGCAAATATACTTCCATCTAATGTCGTCTCCAGTACCAACAAATTTGATCCCTTCTGCTGTATAAAGGGAGAGAGACTTGACATGCCAACGTCTTTTAAGAATTGATTATAGATTATTGGGAATTATCCTTTGTGTAGTTTCGATGCAATCATAAATTCTTATTGTAATTTTATTCAATATGTATTGAAATGCAATTGAATTTTTTGTAAGTTTTTTTTAATTAGGAAGACGATAAAATGATTGACAGAAATCTATTTTCAGTACCATGTCATTATAAAAAAATTAATTTCTTTTTATTTTTTTGCAAGTTATCTGCAGAAAATACACACCATATTAGAATATCACATTTATTTTAGTACCTATTATACTGTATAAAAACAATACGATTTAATAAACAAATATTTTCTCATTAAAGTCCTCATCATTAAAATTTCTTGATCTAAGAACTTTTATTCTTTGATTGAGATAATGAAGAATAGATTGATATGTGGTTTTTATAGCTATATGAACATAGTTTCAATCGTTCAATTTAATGTTATGCACAATATTCACTTAATATTTAGTTTTTAAAAATTAATGTTGTAAATAAAGTAAAAGGGATCTCATTTCACTGAAAAGTTAAGTAAATTTGCTCAAAATATAGTTCCTTTTTATAACATCGTCCAACGTCAAAGCATGGTGAAATAAAATTATTTCAAGTGAAATTGCACTTATAAATAGATTATATTATAATATTAAATGGATATTTTAAGTATCATTGAAGTATCAAATGAAAAAAAAATTAAACTACTCCCACATTATGTGTTAAAGTTTTAAAAAGATAATTAAACATACTTATTAAGTGTATGTGTGTGTGAGTGTTTATTTATACAATTGCTTTATTAGCGCAATAAAACAATATTACCTGTACTTAAAATACAGTAATTGTATTTTTAAAAAGGAAAAGTTGAAGAAGTATAGAATTTATAGTATAATTTCCGGCTATTTCACATCTATTTATTTTTAAGCTGGGAATTAAATACAGTGACAGATCTGGATAAATAATAATGTTACTTATAAGCAGTCAAATGATGCGAAGATGAATTCTGAATATTATTTTATCATCATATTTCATAGAAATTGTAACACTCTGAAAAGTTCACTGTAACCGAGCTCCTTCAATGGACCATTAATGATCCTCTGGGTTCCGTTGGAGATATTTGTAAACTTTCCCTTTCGGCCAAAGTCACCAAAATTGGATTGCTTTTCTCGGGTAGTAGGGGTAGAGACACACATGTCATTTCGGAATGCAACTTTTATCTCTTCGTTCCACTCTCCGTTGCATATTCCGCTCATCATGACAGCAGATTTGGCGGCGAGATACCCGCTTTATTGCTCGTTGAGACGGCCACCTAACGACTGCCGACCAATGTAACGATGTCGCTATGAATAACGCAGCCAAGTAAAAAGTCACGTAACCCAGTGGCTCGTTACAGTGACAGAAAATCGCCGAAGGTGGGGAATAATACTCTTGCATTTATTGGTCCGCTCTTCACTCGGTCTGTGGTTTACTCCGCGAAAAGTTTTTCGAATGTTTGAGTTTCCTTTTTTCGTGTGGGTGTATAATATTGTAAGTGGTAAATAAATGGATCTAAGTGTTCTTTTAGGAGGTGGCTTCAAACATTGGCGGAGTTTAATTAGTGGTTACCTAATCTAGTATTTAAAAAGTGGGAGCGAGTTCATAACATTTGGTTAAAAAGTTATGCATATTATTTATATTTTACAGCAAAACCATTTTCTTTTGTACTGTGTACTGTATTTCATCGCAACTTTTTCTAAAATGCCGTATCAAATAGCTTGCTGAGGAAGTCTGCTATCATTGAATACATAATATCGCAATTTTATCTTATTTAATTTATTTTACTGGACAAGGAAAATAATGTTCTTTGCTTCATAACAAAGCATAAATTTTGTTTATTTTTACTGAAGACATAAGTACATATCAGGGGGAAAACGCTATTATAAATGCCCAATGGATACTTAAGCAAATTAAAATAGTATACCTATTTATTTGAAGAATTATTAATATGTTGAATACACACACACACACACAAATACATACATATATATATATATATAACTCTCTCTTTCCTCTCTTTCTCTCTCTGACTACCTTACATTTAATTTAGATCAATTTCTTACGGAATTCAAAGTTACTTAACTGACTACAAGTTATACACCCAGTAGTTTTGAAAAGAGCAGATTATATTTCTATCATTTCCACTCTTGCATTCACGATCAGGAAAAAAAATTGAAGCCCATTTGGATTTGACGGGAAATAGGATTCATTATCCTGTGCAACATTCTAAGGATATAAAATAGAGACAAATTCAAAACATACCGACTGGAAAAATTTCATCATTTTTTCCAAAAAAAAAAAAAAAAAAATGTCACGTAAAACTTGAAATAATTGGAAAATATATGTACACCTTTATTCTTAAGTTTAAGAAGAGCATAATCTGTACAAAGCTTCAAAGCATTTTTAAATGACTTTATTAAGTTACTCCCCTTTAGTTTTTAGAATACTAAATAAAAACACATACAAAAAAAAATCCTGAAGAAATTATTGATTTGTTTAAATGTGCAATGTCATTCTATTACTCGTCTCGTCTGTCATCTTAAAGTTAATCCCAATGCCTAAATTTCAACTACAAGATCCAAGTTCAAGTACATATTTATTAATTGAAATAGTCAAGTATACACAAAATATCTTTATTTACTAATCAATAAGAGGGATGTCGAAAATACAATTAATACTTTGATAATTAGCTGGAAAATCTGCACACACGCACACACATATATATGTGTATATATATATATATATATATATATATATATATATATATATATATATAGAGAGAGAGAGAGAGAGAGAGAGAGAGAGAGAGAGAGTTTCTAGGTTTATTTAAATTTAACTCTAGTAACTTTCTTACTGGAAATCTATTTTAATTTTTTAATTTCTCTTTCCAGAATTTCTTTGGTGAATTTCCCCAACATTCTCATACATTTTAACATTCAGAAAGCAATGGAAAATCCTGTTTATCTACTCATTGAATTTCTTTATTGAAATAATTAAAATAGAGTTAGTTTCAAAATTACGTATAAAAAAATTATAGTTTCAATACTTAATTCTAATAAATTGCTATATGTAAAATAATCAGGAGATTAATTCGTATTAAATTTAATCAAGTTTTAAAATCCCTTCGTGTGATGTTGGAGAAGAAAAGTGAGTTAAAGTTCATGATAAGCAAAAATGTTGCTTGACCTTTACACGAGTCCAGCTATCTTTAATCAGGATCTTGTCCGGTCGTATGGAGAATCATTAATAAATTTGTTACGTGGGCTCTCTGGAAATGTATACTTTCTAAGTAGATATTGATAGGCTATCGAAATTAGTTGAAAAACGAAGCAATGTTTGCACATGTATTACTTAACTGGTTTAAAAGGTACAAAAGCTCAAGGTAATTACCGAGGATTTAAACTCATTGACAGATGAATTAGAACTTTTAGATAAGAAAGAAAATTATTCAAAAACTTTGATTTAGAAGTAGAATTCATTAACGATCCGGTCAAATTTCAAAACGAACTTTGGAAGAGTATAATGATAAAATATTGTTTGCTATGATTAAGGTATCTGATTTTTCGTTCGGAAGCTTTATTTTTATTTACCAAAAAGCTCTGATGTTTTTTTCATTTTTAGTGTCACATTCCAACACAATAATAAAAAATGCAGCTAGAAATTATATATAAGCAACTATTTTCAAAAATTATATATTACAAAGAAATTTTAATCAAATTTTGGAATTTTTTCAAATGTTCTATATAAAAAAAAATTATCTTAAATTCTCCCCAAAAGTGGTTGAATACATTTTATAAATGCATTCCTAATGAATGGACCACAAACTTTAAATTATTTCCGTTAAATCAAAAGTTATAACCAATTGAAACCGTAAACTACGAGTTTTTTTCAATTTTTCAATCCTTTTAGAGAGAAATCCAAGTGCAACTTCCCTAAAAGTTATTCCATTTCTAGCTTTTTGTCCATTCACTAGATAATACAATGAAAAATATCTCTTTGAAATTTTAAGTAATTTTTTTTTATTCTAGAGATATCACATTTCAGATATCATCAAATTTATAAAAATAGAGTTTTGAGAAAAAAAGGTATTTAACTTTATAAGCAAAATTTTCAAAAGAAATTATTAACAACCCGTAATTAAAACTCCCCAGTTTTGTATTTAACACCTTTACTCTTTGTTATTTTATCAAACTTCTTCTTTCTTTGGTCCTTTTTTTTTCTATCTGATTTTGTGCTAAGCAAAATGGTCAATGGTAAGCGAATGGTGTCAAAAGATCTAAAGTCACTCAGAGTATTGTAAACCGCATTTATATTTCTTTAAAAATACCTAATATACCATTAAAACCTATGTTAAAAATTATAAGAGCAATATAGGTACCTTAAGGGAATGTTTTTTAAATCTACGAAAGTTTCCTTAAGGAACAATTTCCCACAAACTTCTAAATGACTCATTCGCATTTTGAATCTATCAATGGAGGCACTTCTTCAACAACTGCTTATCGCACAATTGCATGTACACATGTTTTCTATGTTCTTACGTTTCTGAGGAAGGTCTGAGCTTTTTTATGCTTACCGTTTATCAGCGTCTATTGTTTGCTGAAATGCATACCAGTTACCACTTCCTGTTGAACACCCTACACTTATTCAGTGGTATACTGTGGATTTCTACCACCCAGTACGAAACCAAAACTTGCCGCCTCGGTATAGAAATAATAATTCGAGATAAGAAAACCCCCCAACGTTTTTTAAAACAACTTTTTTAAATGTTGGTACAGTTTAATAAAAAAAATATATTGAAATATTAAGTAAAACTTTGTAAAAAACCTCATATATCTCTCGTCTTTAAGATCACTCTCTCTGTGTAATTCAATATATCTTCCATAGATGGCGCCAAGTTACTACACAAATTACGTTATTAAAAAAATTTATTGGAATATTAGTTAAAACTTGTCGCAAATGTCTAAATATTTCATAGTTAGGCGAGTAAGAACGAATCCCAACGTTTCAGAGCTCTAGCTTAATAGGAAGTTGTTTAATTAACGATCGAAAATTTAATGACACACACACACCAAGTGAGTAACAGAAAAATGTTTTAATTAAAAAGAAATAATAACACGAATGCATTGTATGCGTGTAAAATTAATTAACTTGTAGTTTAATACGTTAAAATGAATATATAACATTATATGTGGGTAAAACTGAAAAACCATTGAAAAGTTTAAAAATAAGCAAAACAAATATTTACCGTAATACTTCTATATATTTAACGAATTGTATAAAACAAAAAATAAACTTGAGTTTACAATAACTGAAAAATTTAGGTATATGTGATACTTTATCGAAGTATAAAATAAACAATATCAACGCTGCAGCGCTCTTGTAATTAATAAAACAGTTGAAGAAATTAAATTTCCACCTGCCCGCCGTTACGTGTATGAGTTGTTCCAGGACCATATTTCTAAAATTAAAACTAACATAATAATTGCATTTGTGGCGTGGCAAAGGCGGATTGTAGCCGGCCGCATCCGTTTCAAAATTTAAGAAAAATGAAATTTATTTTCTTACTTTGTATAAAATATTTAACTAGTTTTTATTTAACTTCACATAAATATAAGCATGTTTTCTTCGATTTTTTTTTCTTATAATTCTGTTTTGAATCACATTTACAGTGGTGCATTTGCCTTGAAATTCTGCATAAGTATCCAAGTAGTTCCAATGACAATATAACTATCTGATCTAATGGCCATAACTTGATGCTTCAAACAGAATTATTCAGCTCTGCCACTTTTTCTCTCCCTTCCTCTCCCTCATGCATTGAATTTTGACGGTTACAATCAATGGAAAAATGCTGTTACAGCGCTTTGCATTGATTCGATGTTATGACTGTGTTACTTCTAATACCTATGCCATAATATTGAATTTTGCTTATCATAACACCAGTAAGCTTTCCTTTCTCCCCAAGGCTTTACTGGCTTTTCTTAAGTTTCCGAAGTTGGCTACTCACTCTTTTCTGCTTGCGTCCAGTGCACTCATACTAGGTGATACTGCCGACACATATACATCTTTAAAAGCAAGATAACCATGGGAACCACCCTCACCATAGAAAATCAGGAATGTCATAAATATTTAGTACCATTTGTATTCAAATACATTGTGTTTAATTATTAAAAATCAAGTGATATTTGATTATTGTTAAATTGAATTTTATTTGGTAAGATAGCATTTTTTTTACTCAAAGTTAATTCATATACTTGTTTTGCAGTCTCTCAGTTTTATTTTATTTTAATTAAATAAAACCAAACTTTTTTTTATGACATCAAAATTTTATTTCCCAAGGAAATCAAGAATAAGGCTTACCATGGAGTAATACATTTTCCAGATGACAACTACCCTCGCTTTTACTTATTTTTTGATAACATATCCTTGTATCTATCTCATTTCAATTATATGTAGGTTAAATATGCATAAATGACACTATTTTCGCTTTACGATATTACCTAATGCAAATGGCTCTTCCACAAAAACACATTAGATCATCTTCATGTTCATCAGACCTTGAAATGTATGCTTATTTTCATGCTCTATTATCTGCAAATGTGTAATAAAAGATCTAGATATTACATATTCACCGTGTTCTTTTTATTTTCATTTAATAACAACCCATACTTATCCGGAGAATAATCAATTAATAACTTAAAAAGAATGTTTAAAACACAATACAAAGGACACTATATATAAACATTGCGTTATAACGAGATTTATAGAATTAAAAACAAAGACGGAAGCGATTAATTGAATCGGTCATTTCAAAAACCGCATGTCAAGTTTTTTCCAAACATATATTTTTTTTTGTTTAAGGATTATGTTTATAAACTTTTAAGTCTTAACTCTATATTCAGTCTAAAAAGCATTGAAAATAAATGTATTTGAGTATTACAAATATCCCGATTGAATGAAATTATTTTGTTATTGGATTTTTAAAAAAAACTTACCTTTGCAAGCAAAGTTAAGTTTAATTTTTACTTATTCAAACAGTTGCAAAATAAAATTTTCAAGAATTAGAAGGTTATTAGATTAATGATAAAAAGGTAACATGCTTCCATTAAAGCATGAGAATGATTACAATATCAAAGTAGTTATTGAATAGTTTCCCACACGAGGCTAAGTAAAATGTGCGAAAGACTTTTTCTTCAATAATTGGCGTAAGCAACTCTCTGTTAAATTCAAGAAAAAAACTAATAATCAATTATATGATCATGCGGGTTTCAGCTACTATCCCCTTGAAGTGCTTTTGATTTTTGAATTTGTAAAGATAAAAACAATAATAATTGTTGCTAAATGGTGATGATATATGATTCGTCATCTAGTCAAACCTCAGTCATACTCGTATATATAGGTGATAAATTTGACAATCGTCACTGAAGACTATTGATACACCAACGATCTCTTTGGATTTTTATTTGTCTTGTATGAATAAATTCTACTCTGTGGAAATAACCATTTTCCTTGTACAATATGCAGCACATTGAGTTACATAACCGTTTTGATATACATTATTTTATTTGTGATTCTCAAGGTAATAAATAAGGTACTGTGTTTCTTAATATAACACAAATTTCCTACTTAAATCAAAATATCAGGAATTAATTCTTGTATTGGTATTCGATTAAATTAAAAGCAGTGTTTCATTTGTTTTCTCTTTACACAAAGCGATCACTACGACTTCGTTTCAAATTGCTTCAAAAGAAAGATTTCAACTGTGGTTCTGGAAAAGTTGCAAAAATACCTAAGAATGGCGGAGGTTGTAATCAATTTCTAAGAAGCGTCGAAATCTACAAAAGATAGAATCCTGTTTTAATGATGCATAACTCAAAATTGTTGAATTTCATTTTCGTAAAAAACAAAAAGATCACGCTTGCAATTTGGTTTCCTCAGAATTATTGCTATTTGCAATTATTTACAGCCAAAATATTTCGGTTAATTTTTGCGTGATCTGATGAAGAAACAATAGTTTTTTGAAGAATTACTATTCATTTTTTTATATGCAAGCAACATACGTTTTGCTAAGATAATCTACTATCACTTTGACTAGTTACTAACTTTGAAATTAGTTCAAAGCAACATACCTTCTAAACTACTATGCAGATTTATTTGTTGAAACCTTACACAATATGCTCTTCTTTATGTAATTTAGTATTCCAAACAGTATTTGTTATGATTCCATATAGTAACTTTTATAGAATGTTGAAGTATAAGGGTTTTAGTTCTAAAATCTTGTGCACGCAATGTTAATAATAATAGTTAATTGTCTTAAAATAGAATTTTAGTTAAATTGTATTTGTAAGACTTAACTGAAAGTTTTTTAACCTCGAAAACAGTTACCTAAGTATATTTCGGCATTGAGCTTTTATTTAGTTTTACAGCTTGATTATTTTCCTTTAAAAACGGAGGGAAATAATTTTAACTATGAAATGGAAATAACTTTTCCTTCAAAACCATTAAAATTTGCAGTTCATTTTCCATAATTAAATTTTCCTTTAAAATGACAAAACATGTATATTTAAAGGGAGATTTTTATTTTTTAAAAAAATGTGTAAGACTCAGTGTGTGTTGGACCGATTTTGAGTTCTTTTTTTTTAATGATAAAATTGAGATGAATAAATGAAATTGTGTGTATTACGATCTTCTTAACTTTTTTATAATCTTCTGAAAAGAAAACTTTTTTCAATTATGGATTTATTTTACAAATGAAAATTTTTGCTTTTGACTATTGAAATATTACGAAAGATTGTTATATGTGTGATATGTTCACGAATAATCTATGCTCCACAATATTTAAGATATCAATAAGCTTTTTTTATTTGAGCTCTGTGTTGATATGCTCTTTCCACACATACGAAGTAATATTAGGATTTCTAGCATAAAAATATGTGATATTTACGTCACATCATCAAAAATTTTATCAAAAAATTGCCTAACTTTCTTTTATATCTAAAATGACGGCTATATTAAAAAATAGTTTTACAATAGGTGTGACTATGATTTGATGAAGTAGGATATATTTTCTTATATTTTTACAAAAAAGCAATTAAAACGAATTTTGTTTGCACATAATATATTTCTAAGTAAATAAAAAACGTTTATATAACGAACAGTAAAAAACGATATAGATTTAATGTTCAGTTTTTTTTTAATTTTAGTGTCTTCAGCTCGAAATCGAGTCTTTATTTTCTACGTATGTGCATAAAAGAGTTTTAAAACCTTTTTAAAAAAGGATAGAGAATCTTACCAACTATTTTAGTTGTGCAAACCTTAGGAATATTTAAAAAATATACAGCCCACATTGCACTGCAAGACACATTGAAAACGTAATTTTATGAAGAATCAGCGATATTTTGTAGCGAAATTTATTCCCTCAGTGTTCTGTGAAAATAAAAAAAAATTCTAAACATACAAATTTTCAATATTTCAAAAATATTACATCAGAGCTACTACATTTATTTACATAAAAATACTACAAAAATAAATCACTTTATTTTATCTAGATAACAGACAAAATATGTAATGTTATTTCAATGAAAAATACTTATAAGTTGACTGAAGCATTTTTGTCAGTACGCTTAAATTATTGCGGACATTTTCGATAATATTAAAAATCAATCACTAACTAGAAATTCCATTAATGCACTCAAGAAATAACGCAAATATTAAACTAAAGACATTTAGGAATTAAATAACATTTCAACACTTATAAGAACTGGTGAAATACATATTTCATATTTATAAATATTATTATGGTAATAAAATGTTATGATAGTGAAGGTACTGACTCTTCAGTTTGGAGTCAAAGCAAATATGTGTAATAGTGTGATCGAGGAGAGACACCGAATAAAAAAAAAAATCGCTCATTTTAATATTCTGTAGAAGAAATAGTTAGATATATCACTGAACAGTTTCGAAACGTGAATTAAATAATTAATAATTTTTTGACAGTTCCGAAAATTCAGATGTTTCAATGTGACTTAAAAATTAACCACTTAGGCATCAATGTCTCAGAAACAATGTCCAGCATCTCAATAACTTCAGGCTGTTGTTTTATCTTTAACTTCAATGATAAAAAATTATTATTTTTAATAAAGTTTATATTACACAAACAAGTTATCTATACATTATGCATGTGTATATATTTAGATGTATATATAACGTGGCTAAAGATTTAAGGTAAGCAAACCGGTACTGCTGGAAGTGTTAGCAGCCATGGTCCAGGCACTGGCTGGCCCGATAAATCTCATTCAGAATGACTTTCTGTAATTCATCCCTTTCGATGTCGGTGATGGTATTGCCGTATATACTGTTGCAGTGTGTTCAGAGTTAGTGTATTGTTCTGGCATACTTTGCTCTTCAGTTAGACCCATAAATAAAAATCACAGTTGGATAGATCAAGTGACCGTGGAGGCCTCAGATATTTCAATATGCTTCATAGGTTTTAAAACTGAAAGCATTGCTTCATACAGTACGACAGCACGCACCATTTTGTTTTAGTGCAATTTTCCCCCATTTAACAGGATTGTCTCGAAGGATCTACACTTTCTACTGTCGCTCGACCTATTCAGTTGTGATTTTTATTTGCGAGTTTACCTGCAGGGCAAGGTTTACCAGAACAATTCAGGAGCCCTTCACACAAATAACAGGAAATGCGTCAATGCCATCTCCAACTTCTAATGGTTCGAATATCAGGTCTGGCTTTGAGCAGCAAAGCCTCGCCCTAAGGCATTCCAAACAATACAATCGAATTTAAATCTATAGAATGGGACGGCCAGAGGAGGCGTTGAATATCATCGCTATCTAAACAGTTCTGGACAGAGCTTGTTCGATAACATGCCACGTTGTCAGCCATACAACGGAACGTAACACTTAAATCAGCTAGTAAAAATTGAACTTGATGCATCAAAACTCTCTTAATGCATCGATCAGATCTCATTGGTCTAACTGGGATCAAATGTAATGGCGTGCGGCCATTCATCATGTGCCAACCCACACCATTATACTGCAAGAACACCATATCGGTGCCTTTCATAGATATTTCATGATCGATTAGCACTAGCATTCACACTCCAGAACAATTACCAACCACAATCCGATGAACGATTGGATCTACTCTGATCTTAGAACAGCTCTCATACCTGGTAGTGTTCAGTTCAATTTCGATACTTTCGCAACCATTGCATTTTCCAGGATCTAATATTTGTTGGGACTACACTACTTTCTTGTCAGGGGGACACACAAATGTCTTCAGCCGTTTTAACCTGATTACTGCTAGTGTCCAGAAACAATTTTTCGCCTTATCTGAGTACCTGTGGCAGCAAGAAGTTCATTTATCATTTGATTAGCTGTGGTGTGACGATTTCTCTTCGTTGTTAGAACTATATACCTGTCGACCGCGGCCATAGTACTGCAAGAAAAACCTCTCAGCAAGCTTCCGCTGCACATTCGATTTGTTTAAAAGGTTGCTGAAATTCTGGAAGCAACACTGAAGATTATCTGATTTCCCTGACAATATTCGCTATATGTTGCTTTTTTCTTCCATGGGTTTCCGATAATCCTTCTACGTGTAAAATCCGCTTAATGATGACAGCTGGACACATTCAAAATTCCATAATCATCAGTTTATTCCTTCACATTCAGATTTCATTACAACCAACGTTACATGCACGCGCAGATAATCTTCAATGCCTTATCGGCGAGGTCATGTGAGCCACACCCACTCACAAGAAATATTTATATGCATACTATGTTTCCCATTGCATCACGCAATTATGCTAATTTATTCATGTTAATGTGCTTGATTTTGTGGATGTCACCAATGAAACTAAGTTTATTTCCGAGTTTTGTCCTCTAAGGCGATGCTGTTTAATATGTTTTTGTTCTAATTCTTGCATTAAGTGATGAGTGATGCTAGTCTGTTTTCAGTTTTTCAAGTTTTGATTTTATGCCCTATAGGTGTCATAGGTATTTATATTTTTAACATATGGCTATTAACATTATGAACTTGCTTAATATAATGCTCTCAACGTAACTTCTTTTGACAGATCATTTCCTTAAAATCTCCTTGTCTTACTTTTCTTAACCATTTAAATAATTTGAACTATTTAATGCAGATGACGTCATATGCAAAGCCCACATGTTTTCAATGCATTTTATACAAATATGAATTATTCAGACGTTTCAAAATAATTTTATTTACAAATAAATTTAATTTTGAAAAAGATTTCGGCCATTTAAAATTTTCAAGAATTTAATATTTAATTTTTTATGATTTTAAAGCCAATTTAATACTTGTTTGCTTTTGTTGGTATGCTTTGCATATTTTTCAAATGAAGATACCAGTTCTTATATATAGAGTCCGCACTGACGAAACTTAAAATATATTTATCTTTGCACTGCTTTCTAAGCAGAGAGAAATTTTACATGCTTATATACAAGAGCATCTCACATGATAATCAATCACAGTACTCAAAACTAAATTTCAATATCGTTCTTTTCCTCGTGCTTTTGGATGAGAATGAGCTCAGATATAAGCGACCAGCTAATTTATTTGTACATCAACACACGGCCTCGTCAGCCATTGTATCCTTTGTGAATGTATATTTTATCATGGAAAAACTTTTCTCTCTTGTAATTGCCTTCGTCAAAAAAAAAACCAGTCAAATTTTCTTTTGAATATAAATGTTTCATTTGAAATTCAATACCATTTAATAATTTTCAAATAAATTTATATTTAATATCTGTTTGTTTAGTTTAACTATTTTTAATTTTTATTTCTTGAAACAGGAATTACTGTTAGTAGTCCCAATACAATACAGGACGTTTGAAACAAATTAAGTGGAAATTCTTGAATATCAAATAGCACATTTTGCACTTTCAGTTAAAGCTATAAATTCAGCTTCCACCGAACCTCAGGCAATACATTTTTTTTTTTGTTTCTGGTACTTTCAATGCATTGGAATGCTTCCAAAGAAAGCAATGTATCTACTTGTCTATAACTTACAGCCCCAGTTAGAACCCGAATATATATTTAACACAGTATTCCGAGTATCAGATAAATGTATCTTTTAATGTTTGGTTTCAAGTGCATAATTTAATATGTCAGCAATAGAAAGATACACAGTCCAATGATAAGTACATCCCTTTCAAAACTATAACATAGCGTTTACGGCAAATGCAATGACCGGTCTGGATCTATTAACAATAAAAGATAAAACCCATTTAAATGGTATTGATATTATCAATCCCGTTTCTTCCATCTATTTTTTTTTACTCTATCTGGAAAGAAACATTCTAATTCTAAAGGTACTGTAACCTGATTTTTTAGCAAATTTTTGAGTCTTGACTTTAGTTAATTAATGTATCTACTCTGATTTTAATATGAGGCATGGCTTTCAAATAACGAGAGTGACGCTAAACGTCACAAAAGACCCACAGTGGAGCCGGTACTAATGCACGTTAAATCTGTCTGGGCAGAAAGACCTTCCGTTGGCGTGGCGTGGAAGTTAGGAGAGAGGAGGGCCGGTTCCGATGTCATCCTCGTCACTTGACCGAAGTTCAGAATTACGAGGTCCGTCACCAATAGTCCTCGTATTACTTTTAGTATGGCGTTAATAAGAAAACACCAAACCAAACAAACAAAGAAGCTGAATGTTGATGATACAACTTTGACTGTAATTACAAGTGCTATTTTGTTCCTGTACTGCGTCAGTAACTTGTAAAAGTGCTTTGTATTTGATTGTACTGTTATTGTGCTGTTCTGAATATTTTCTAATAAAGTGTTATTTGTCGTTTTCTTCTGTGATGGACTGATTTCACTAGAAAACACCCACACCATTGAGCAATTTTTGAAGCAATATTTAATCACATAAGTTTTCTCATCTTATACGTTATTTTGAATGTTTGCTTGTTTGTTATACAAATCCACATCGTTGATTTTATCGCTCCAAAAAGCTTTTGGATGTTTTACCGATTAGTGAAAGGAGTTGTAAGCATATTCCCATCAAAAAAATTTTTCTTCAAAAACCTCTATTTCCCCATTTTTTAAATTTTTAATAGATGGAAGCATTATCTATGTAACATAACTTTTATTTTTTTGCTGATTTCACTTTACTCAAAAACTTTTCTTTTTTATATATAATTTACTTTCTTGAAAGTAATTATTATTATTATTATTATTTCAATAATTTTTCTACATGGTCGTAAGATTTTTTTAAGGTATTAATAATGTTGAATTGCCTCTTTTCTAGTATTTATGGGTTGGTTCTCCAATGAAACGTTGCAATATTACGATTCTTAAGTTATCGGATGCGTAAATTTTTAAGTCGATTTTCAAAAATAGCGCTAAAAAGCGTCACTTTTGGATTTTTTCATATCATTTCATACAGAAATCTATCGATCTAAATCGGATGGTATTTATTCGATAAAAGGCAATGAACATGTATACTCCTCTAAAAAAGAACAGCGTAAAATATTAATAAGATTTCATACTAGTTTTTAATTGCCTACAACCACTGAGTGATTTTTTATCCCCTTCCACTTCGCACTTGCTTAAGATTTCCATTTTACCAAGCATAGTTCGCTCATATTACTTCACGGTCCGCGCGTATAATTTGTGGTTATTTAATATTCTTCACAGATTGTTTGGGAGATCATTACATATATACATTTGTTTCTACAGATGTGATTTTTTCTAAAGCTTTTTAACTAAATTCTCAATTTTATATCCCGCTTTAATTTCATTTTTTCGTTCCATTTATTTTCTACTGAGAAAATTTGACTTTCATTAAACGTTTTAAAGATTTCAGTCATGTGTATTCCATGTTGAAAAATAATGTTTATTATGTTTACTTCAATTGATTCATCGAGGAATTTAAAGCAGTTTCTTCCTCACTATGGGGTTTCCTTTCAAAATAAGATTTGCAATAGTAGGCTTAAAATTAAATTGATCGAGATCAAATGCTAACTTGTTTTTTAAACACCGTTTGTCTAAGTCGTTCTTCATAAGGGAAATTCAAAATACTTTATTACTTTCTATTCTGTATTTTTCTACCCTAGTCCACACAGGTTGAAATTTGTAAAGGTGACGGTATTTCCATTAAACTAGTTCATCCGTCTTGTAGTTTAGAATAATATCCTTTCCTTATATTTTGATTCAATTCCTTCTAAGCATAATCATAGTATTTAATTTAACCAAATGAAGTATTTATTCCGTTTTTTTGTTTCTTCAATTAACATGAATACTGTCTTCGATTTTATTTTCCTTCGGTAACCTCATGCCCAGTATCTTCTTCTACAAAATTTTTGTTTTAGTTTATAATTTATTCCTATAAACTTTTAACAACGTTAACATTATGCTAATGATTCTAATGTGAGGCAATGTCTAACAAAAGATTTATATTTCGAATACTTTTCAGCGAAAGTTATACTCTATGTTACGTTATGAATACATTTGTATTTAGGTGTGTAAATCTTCGCCGAAAATTTTGCATGTCATTGTTCCCGGAGTATAGCTCTAGCCTCATTCACGCTTGATAGGTCGAACCTTTCAGCCACACCATTAAAACTTGGCTATGTATTTATTTCGAGTTTTCAGAAATCTGGGATTTCTCTTACTCGGTATGAGTAATATAATATGAAAAGAAAAATCACAAAAAAGTCGATGGCCGAGTTCTCGTATGGACGAGGAGTGAGGAAGGGAGGTTTCAGTCCTCGGAGCTGGGGCAGGTAGATATCGTCCAGGAGCTTGATAGTTGAGCGGGTGAGTCCTGCTTGATTCAAGTTTGAATACAAATGTTCAATCATTTTAAATATCTGACTTTTTTTAAAACTTCTGAAATGCTTGATGGAAAAATTCATTCTCCTGTCTGTTGTGTCTTAACTCCCGATTATCTTTCTGCTTTTGATAAGTAATTTTTAAAATTTGTAAATACCGAGAGTAAAATATGCCTTTCTTTGGAAAGTAAGAACTAAGTGTAAACACAATGCCATTATCTTTCTGGGAGTAGACACATATGTTTTTATTGCTGATCATCAATTATCGATAAAAAAAATATTTACTTCCTCCCAAAGAATTAACGGGTGATGGTCCCCATAAATTCACGTGAACATTTTTTTTTCTTATGTAAGCTTAGTTACACGTTTGAAAGCATAATTTTTTTAGGGATATTCTCGTTTCTTTAGCTATGTTACACACAATGCAGAGCTTTGATCATCTTTTTTAATATTTGCTTTTTCTAACTTTTTAACCGATTAATTTCTTTTCCTATTTTTAATCGCAGGAATATTAACAGGGCATAATATTCTGTGAATTAAATTTAAAAATTTAAACTTATATACATTATGTTTTCCACAATAAATGATAAATATATATATAACATAAAATATTTATTTCCGAAAGACAAAAAAGAAATATTCATTGTTAGAATTAAACACACACATTACGTTATTTTTCCGACTTATAAGAAATCAAGCAGTATTAACTCTAGCCCTATTTATTAGATTCCTTATCATAACACGAGTTCACAACACGTCTTTTAAAGTTAATACATTGTTAACTCTGACATCTTTAATTAAAATGTGCTGCAATGTTATTAAAATTTCAGGAATTGAGAAATCAGCTTATTTAACTTGAATTTATGTACTTTTCACTAGCTCTCTCGTAAAAATAATAATGTTCTCTTCTGGGACCCTTGTTTCATCCAATCATACTTGACTCTCTCGGCAGTTTCTTCTATACAACGCTTTTCTTCACCGATAGAAAAATTACAGCCACCTCGAAGAACAATACTTTCATGTCGTCTTTCCATGTAGTATAAAGGGAGGCATCCAACTTCAGAAATACAAATGGTGGATTGGATAAAGTCATCTTGTATTTAGCTTATTAAACGTCATAATCGTTCGAATTAATTCTTTAAATCCTTCAATCTCTTAAATTCAAATACCAAACTTTTTACTGCTCTTGGTGAAAAGGACTGTGTTCATACTCATTGTTGGTATGCTTGCATATATTTCTGAATGATGACACCAGTATAAAAATGAAAAACTCTTTGGTGACGAAACTTAAAAATTAAATTCTACTTAACATTGCCTGTTTTCCTGACAGAGAAAGAGAAAAATTATATACTTACATACAGAAACACTAGGATCTGATAACCAATCATAGAGCTTAAAACTAAATTGAAATAGTGCCGTTCTTCCATCAACAAAAGACAATCAAAGACAAACATTTCTGTAACCAGTAAATTTATCCACATATCTAACAGGTTTTTAATAAAATTTAAAGTATATGTGCTTTTCTGTCAAAATCAGGGGTTGAAAGCGAATACAATTCATAAAATCAGATAAGTTTTCTGATTTAGTGTTTTCGTAATTCCTGTTAATGTTCCAGGAACCGAAAACAGGTAAGCCGAGATCAAGTAATCAAAAAAGAAATAAATTTACAGATAAATATTCTAGATCCTCCCCTAAAAAAAAAGGGCTTTTTGAGCCTTAACAAAGTTGCTATCGTACGCATTATTTCATACACACACACAAAAAAAAATGCAATTTTCTGCAAAATGTTTATTTACATTACTGAAAATTTTCATTTCAATTATTTAAAATCTTTATAGGGGAATTATTAAACATATTAATTAAGAAAAGAAAGGAGGGGGGGGGGAAGAAAAGAAGAAAGACAAAGCAAAGAATCCCCTCTTCTTTAAACAAACACAAATTGGTGTGAAAAGTGTATAGATTATCTTATCCTCAAGCAATTAAAAGTTTTTATTAAAAAATAATTAATACAAATAAAAATATGAAAACGAATTTATACGATACATAAAGTTATTTACATTGCCGTTATTAATTTCATGCTTGCGGCGAAAAACATTTTTTGTGAGGAAATATAAATTTATTAGTAATCAATGACTAGTGCCGAAGTAAATATTTGCTACCAAAGTATTTTTAAAAAAGTATTGGTAATGTTTACTACGTGTTATATATATATATATATGAAACATGAAAAGCGATACAATCAGCTGAGGTATTTAAACTTCTGAAAAGGGAAAAATGTGTTTTCACCCTTAAATTTATTTTTCAAGTATAAAAGTGTACATTTTTTTCCCCAGCATATTAAATTATAAAATGATTAACTAATTTTTAAAAGTATTTATCGCACTATTTGAAAAAAAAAAAAAAAATTTATTAAAAACAAAGTTATTATTGTATTTTATAAAAAAAATAATTTAAAAATTATTAAAAACCAAAAAAAAAAAAAAAAAAAAAAATGCTTTTAGCAAAATTTTAGTTTTAGCATAGCTTAATATTTTTAACTTATGAGGGAGAGATATCTTAGTTTCCCCGTCAATAAAGAAATAAGACAGATCTGCCCACATGCATTTCTGCCCTACTCATTTATTAATAAGAAATTCCTCAATTTAATTATTTGTTAAACGTTCTGATATATTTTTGGATCATTTTACATGAAGCGGGAAATTCTAAATTAATATTTTGTGCAAAACCAGAAAGAGGTGGGGGGGGGGGGGCGAGAAGGAAAAGAAAAAAGAAATTCAAAGATTTGGAAATTTTAACAAATATTTGAATTAACGATTTTTTATTAAAACGTTTTTCTGAATTTCACTTGGTGTGTGTGTGTGTGTGTGTGTGTGTCATCAAATTTTCGATCGTTAATTTAACCAACTTCCCATCAAGCTAGAACTCTGAAACCTTGGGAATCTTTCTCACTCGCCTAACAATGCGATATTTAGACATTTGCGACAAGTGTTTGCTAGTATTTTCTTCAATAATGCAGTTTATCCCAACCACTTGGCGCGATTTCAAAAATTGGCACCAAACTTGGCGATTGTTTTGTTTGGCTGAACGTTAAGTCCGTAAAACGGACCAGGGTAGCCACATTTGGCAAAATACTGCCAAATAATTCTTGTCGCCAAGAGTGATTGGGTTAAACTGCATTCCAACCATTTAATTTACCGGATGAATTAATTAATTTTAGTTACTTTTAACGTTTTTATGTATTTCACTTGGTGTGTGTTTCTGCGTGTGTGTGTGTATCAGTGTGTCATCAAATTCTCTATCGTTAAATTAACCAACTTCCCATCAAGCTAGAGCTCTGAAATTTCGGGAACCGTTCTTACTTGCCTAACAATGCAATATTTAGATATTTGCGACCAGTTTTAACTAATATTTCAATAATTTTTCTTAATAAACTTTGCCACTATATAAAAACGTTGTTTTTAAAAACGTTGGTTTTTATCTCGAATTATTTATCGATGTAGTTTGCTAAAGAAATGGATGACACTGTTCAAAAATTTTCCCGTGGGTGTTCGGTGAAAACAGTCCAAGGTGGAGAATAGAAAATGACGCTTTTTTATTCACAATTATTCATAAAATGAATTAAAGAAATTATTCATAAAATGAATTAAAGAAATTATTCAGGAAATGAATTAGCACAATTAAGGGAAAAAACACTTTTACAATTAGCAATACAAAAGGAACAAAAACAGAGCATGTGTAGATCAGGGAGACAAAAAATACAAAATAGCACTTGTAATAATAGTAATACAGCTTTCAAAAACGTAACTCTCACTCCCAACTTACTAACTCGCACAGCGAACAATTCTCCAAAATAATCCTTTGCGCTTCAAAGACAGGCTCAGACAGATTTTCCGGCATATTGCTTCTGATTCTGTATCTTCGCATATTTAAATTTGCCTCAGTCGGTGGTGACATCACAAGGAAAATTCCTTAAATCTTCTCTTTTCAGAGATTTTAAGAAAATTTTAGCCTTACAAAAACCTTAAATTTTTCCTCCAAATTTTCCAAAATTGTCACCAAGTCATTAAAAGGGTTCCCAAGTTCGTCGCCATGATCGGGTGCGGGAGCATATCTTAAACTTTCCACAGTGCCCAACAAACACCTGTAAATGTCTCTTTTCATTCTTTGAGAAATCATCATAGCAGTTTCGTAAGAATAATGAAAGGGGAAAAAATCTTATAAATTATGCTTATGAATTTATATAGATTTACAAAATAATTTCTTTTAACCAATCTGCGTGGAAATGTTCTTCATGTAAATTTTCAGCCATATTTACAATCAGCAAATTTTATTGATTTATTAATATTGTCCAAAACAAAATAAAAGGATCATTATTTGATCTCGTTTTTTAAGAAATAATTGTTACATTAGTTATCAGCTAAGTCAAGGGCAAAATATTCATATGCTTTAGTGGCTCAATATGAAATATATTCTGTTATTTCGCAAATTTATTGTATTGCATAGATTTTAAAACTGAATAAAAATTCTCTACATATTCAAAAAATTATTCTGTACATTTTGTTTTCAAAATGACGAAATAGAAGATGATATACATTAAATATATATTTTGAGAACTAAATGACAAAAACAGCAACATCATAATTTTAGAGAAATATTTTTAGTTCAATCTTTATTTAATTTGTTTTTGAGGTTCTTGCTCAAATTTAATCGAAAATCAATTAATAGGCGAAAAAAAATCTACAATTTTTATTATTAAATTTACTCTAATCGAACAAAAGCTGTGAAAATAATTTTATATTAAAAGCCAAATATTTTCATATCTACGAGAGAGTGTAAAGTTTACTACATTACAATTTTTTTAAATAATATGTTCTATATCAAAAACACGTAATTTTCCTTTAAATCTTTTTATTGCATTTTCTTTTATTGTATTTTAATGACGTATTTTTATTTTTTAATTAATAAAAACTTCCTTTAGTGTGCATTCTAGCACTTTTTGATAAGACAAGGCATTTGTTCCAAATATGTAATCAATATTAAAATAAATATAATCAGTGTGGTATTGATGTAGAATATAAGGTGCCCGTTAAGATGCTGACCTCATCTTTTGTTAATGATTCAAAGTTACGAAACTTATCGGCAGTGTTGAGCGAACCTCGGATTTATTATTTTTGTAATTAAATTTTGCCTGCTGTTTTTTTCTGTCCAATTCAAAAATCTCTATTGGGAACCAATACTTTTGCGAATTTGAACCAATGAGGCTCAAATTTTCAAATTTCAGGGGGCGAAATCATTATCTCACAAGACGTTTTACTTTCTGCAACCAATCCAAATGAATTTAAGAAGTTTTTAGAAGTTTTTTAAGAAGTTTCGCTTTTTCCATTTAATATGCGTAAGTCAGCGTATGGTTCGCTTTTTCTTTTAGATTTCCCCCATGCCCTAGTCGGCTGTCCATCGATATCGAGTTCTTTAATTTTGTTATTTTTATATTGATTTTTATTTTATGTCAGCTACCCCAGGGGCTATTGTTTTTTTTTAGTTGGGCCGTTTTGGCGTACCAGATCATTTTTACTTTCTTTTATCCTTTGCTTCAATTTTAATTACTTTTAGCTTTAATATATTCAATTTGATAATTTATCGTTTGCTTTAATTTTAATTACATGTAGCTTAAATATATTCAATTTAATAATTTACCGTTTCCTTTAATTTTAATATTGGAAAAGTTTACTATTGTCCATTTCTCGATACTTCATCGTTTACTTTAATTCTTATATTTAATTGAGTGATTTAATAATAATTATGAAAAAATAGCACTCCGTGAGTGGCTAATTCTGTTCTTTGCAAACTTTGCATAGAACTTTTTTTAGGTTTACTTTTATTTTTATATTCATTTATTTTATGTTTATATTTATTTTTAAAATATTTTATAGTTATTTTTTTTTATTTTCATATTTGTTATTTTCTTTCTTTCTTTAATTTTATTTTTAGACTTATTTATTTTTTACTTTTATGTATTTTTATTTTTTATTTTTATATTTATTATACTTCATAATTTGCTATTTATTTTTTCAGTACCTTACGTCGAACAGAAATCAGCAGTTGGAAGACTCGATAAATGTATCTAGTTACATAATGAAAAGAAAAAAATGCTTATTGTATGATACATATTTCAAAATTCCAGCCACGGTTTTACAAAAAAATTGACATATCACTTTTTGCTTTCAACCCTTCTCTAAAATAAATATATATTTTGAGAGTGCTTCATTTACTGATCTTCACAAGAATTTTTGATTTTGAATTTATGCCTCAGATTTACAATTCATTGATTATTAGATTATTATTCAATTAAAATACTGCAACATACTTCTTCTTTAATAAATTTTTATTTTTCTAATTTAGTCAAAAATATCGGTTGAGGTTAAGTGGCTGATGAAAGCTGAATATGTATTTCGGTTTCAAAACTCTTGTGTTGGGTAAAACGGAATTTCTAAGAGAAGCAATCTGATATGTTAACACATTAAATGTACATAAAGGCAGCATACAATAGCGAAATCTAAAGACAGTTCCTTTTATATTCATTCTCATAATTTTAAGGCCCTTGTTACGTAAAAACCATACTTTAAATCAGGCCACAACAGTTTAATTTAAAGTTCAGGTTGTGAAAATTGGCAACAGTGGAAAATTGTTTTAGGGGATTTCTTACTTCTGGGGATGTTAAACTAACCTGTATTTTTAGAGCTGTTTTCTCCTTTGTAAAAGACAAATAAATTACTTGGAAGTGAAATTGAAAGGGTAATTCATCTGAAACTCAACCGCCCTAATCTACCAAACATTTTGAATTCGTGAACGCTATGTCAATTGTAAGGAATTTCTACTTCATTCTTTTGGTATTTTTCCGTAAGCTGCATACCAGACTAAAATCGCAATCTGAAAAGTTGGCGGAGATATCGCCAAGTCTAAATGTTGTTGCGAAAAGAATATTTGACCCTAGTGGATTTTTATTTTTATTACATTTGTATCGCCAAGTGATAATAGTTAACGCTTAGTGATAACTACGCCAATTCTTAAGATTGGCGTTTTTTGTCTGGTACCCAGCTAATGGAAAAGTACCTTCTTTTAATCCTTTTTATATTTATTTCAATGCAATAAAAATGTTCCTTGAACAATAATGAATGTTTCTCAGGATTATATTTTTTTCTATGATTTTCGAAAATATATTTATATCTATCTCAGACATTTGTCAGTGTGTTTTTAAATTTTTAAAATATGTTTAAAAATACCAAAAATCGACAGAAAAATATTAGGGTTAACCTATATTTGAGGGTGCCCCTTGATTCTCGCCAAGTTATGATCGCGGTTGCTCGCCAAGCTCCGATATTTTTTTGATGATGCATGTTTTGGCTGCCATTCCTGTTTGCACGATGTTCCGCGCGAACAGGAATGACGCCAAACAAAAATCGCCAATTTCGCCAAGGGGGCACACTCAAATATATTTTTATCTTCAACAGAATTCTTCATTATTTTTTCTCTTTTTGATACACTTTATTGCATTCAAATAAACTGTCTGGATTTCTGAAGAGGTATTAGGATCTTCCATACGAGTAAGATAAACAGGTACTTTTCCATTTCGCCGGCGCAAGAGATTAAGTCGCCAAAAATAATATAACCGTCGCCAAACGGAATATGCATATAATGTGTGTTATTACCAATAACGTCTGCTTGGCGAGATTTGCGCCTGCGAAATAGAAAAGTACCGATAAAAACGTCATGTTCTCACACGAATTCAAAATTCAAAAGGAATAGTAAACTCGAGCCTAAATTTTGAAATTGAAAAATATATTATTGAAGCCTCTTTCTTCATTTAAAAGATTAGCTATTTCTAACAAGTTTTCCCATTACTTAATCCTAGAATATTTTTCTGTACATATTTCTAATTATATCTTTTTACCCATTTGCATATGTAAAATATATAAACATCTATTGTACTTCGAAGACTGCATTAGATATTTTTTTATGTTTTGTTCAATTTGATATCGGTTTCTCAATTTCCAGACTTTTACTTATAACAGGCATTCTAGGGGAAAAAATGATTATCTTCCAGAGATTTTAGAAACCCCCGAGAAAAATTTGTGCTGCATTCATGTATAGCACGATGTAATTGTCTGTCTCTCTTGTACTACACAAACAAACACATAAAGCTTTGAAATATTTAAAGATTCTTTATTGTGCTGGTAGAAAAAATTAATGTCATTAGTTCTTTATAAATATATAGTAAATAATTGTCTCAGTGTGTATCTCTCAGAACTATATTAAACCATTGTTTATAGTTATGTTCATAACTAAGACCGCAAAATATAATATCCAAAAATAATGAATATTTTTTGCCATTATTGTGTATAAGTAAAGCAGCAAACTAGCTGTCACAGACATTTTGATATATTTTGAAAGTCATAAAGTAAAAAAACCTTTTACGACAAAATTTGGGAAAATGATCAACTGACGTATTAATGCATTAACGATAACAAAAGATCCTTTGGTAGTTAACAACGGTAAATCAGCACTAAAATCATTTTACCCAGAAACATGCTAAGATGGAAGCCAAATTGAAGGAAATAAGTGGAAATTCTTGGAGAAAAATAACTGCCTCACAGCTATCACAAAATTCTGAATAAAGAAATTCAATAGTAAAATAATTCATTAATAGATAAGTAAAAAAAACAAAAACCTGTTGCATTTTTATAAATTGTTCATTTCAATGAATAAGAAATTTAGGAGAAATTCATTATTGTTATGATATAGTTTTGAAAATTAAATTCCTTACAGGAAAGCAGACATCAAACACATAAAAACTAGAGATAAAATTTGAAAAATAAATAATACGCTTACGAATGGATGCAATAACGAAAATAAAAGCCCCTTTGATGGCTAATATAACAACTTTTAAAGATTTATTCAAGAATAAATTAGCAAACCTATGTACTATATCTTCACATAATTTTTTTTTCATTTTCTTCGATTTAATTTTCAAGATACAAATGAAACCAATATTCAGGTATTCATAATTTACTACCCCGTTTATTTTATAACTTTTGTGTGTCAAAGAACATGTCAAAAAATATTATAACATATTCGTTAATCACAATTCAAAGTTTTTTTAATTGTTCGGAATTGGGAAAGGGGGAGGGGTATATGTCAAGGACGTCGTTCTCAAAACCTCTAACTGCATAAAATCAAGTATTGAGATACTGTTGCACAGAAAATGCTGGAAGACTTTTATCAAGAATTTGTAATTAAGTCTCGATGTGTTACATGGCAAGAGAGTCTGCCATGTGAAAACTAGTATATAACTTTGTGTCAATATAATTCACGAATAACTTTTCAATAAAATTTTACTTTTAATTATCGATTGATTATAGTCTTTGCAACTTTACGCAAATGTAACTTAATGTTATTAAAAAAAAATTAGATTTGCACTTAACGATTGTTATAATAGATTTCATCATGATCTTTAATCAAAACTTATTAGGTGTTGAAAACAGAACAGTACTTTATGGATAATAATTTGATTTACTGTTAAAAAGAATCTACTGCATAATTAGCTAAATATTTATAAATGACGGAAATTTGCTCTGGAATTTCAGGCTCCTATCTATCGGCCATTTTGATTTTCGTGAACGTAAAGTTAATCCTATGAAATTTCAACTATTTTCCTCATACTTTTGTTATTTTGGCTATTTAATTCAAAAAAGTTATACATATGCTTCGTATTTTTCTGCTTTTTAGGATGTACATTTTAGCATTCGAATAGATAAAAGAAAAGATTCGAGGACTGTGTAAGTTAGGATTAGCATTACGTCCACGAAATCAAAATGGTGGGTAGACGGGAGCCTTAAGATGAAATATCAAACGTTTTCTTTATTTGCAGACAATTATTTTTTTAAAAAATATTTTTTTTTTTGACAAAGTTAACCCAGAATATATCTCTTTTTAATTTTAATTTTTATGTTTTTTTATTTTTTTTATTTTTGATTGTTCAAGGTAAATAAAGAATTTATTAAAATATATCGGAAACTATAGTATATTTACTTCAATCGCTATAGAAAACATTATTTTTTGCGGAGTTGGATTATTCATATAACATAGTGAAATCTGTTTTTTTTTTGTTGGAAATAATAAATTGGAAGTATTTACCTTTCAAATACAATTTTTTCTTCTTTTTTTTTTGGTGTGAGATGAAAATGAAATTGCAGACACAATTTAATATCAAAATCCTATTTAATAGTATTTCTCATTTCAAAATAAAATGTAAGATTGACTAAAAGAATATTATTATATTCTGGAAATAGAGACAGTTTTAATAAAATTTATTTTGCACATATCTTCTCCGTAAATATTTGTGTGACCATTCAAATAAAAAAAAAATTAACTTTATTATACACATTAAAACATTCTTATAATATGATACCGAATAAAATTACGAAAATAAAACAAAACATAACAAAAGAGGTTAACCTTTTGATTAAGTTCGCATTTATATCGCTCAACATTAGCACGGGTGCTATTGGAGAAGAACCTCATAATTTTGAACTCCGGGCGATGACGAGGACAGCTCCTTAACTATTTGTCCGAACTTCCATTCCACTCAATGAATAGAATTTGATGGACGTACAGTTCCATTGAACTTGCAATAACTCCCATTGTTCTGTCTGACGTGTCTTCAGTGGAATCACAAACGTCAGTAAGGAAACTTTCAAATCTCAGCCTTCTGGTTTTTAAACCTTCCATATAGCGCTTCGATGCAGCCAAACGTATAGCGGAAGATTATGTTTCCATCATAAGTTTCAACTGTTCAGATCTTTTCTTTTTTTTCCTCAGAAAGAGGCCATACAGGAAATTATTAAACACTTATTTCATCAGATTTTATGAATTAGTATCAAAGTTAGTGAAATTAACTGAAAGTGACTGACAATATATTAATAAAATTAAATATTAGGCCATTTTGTAGTCAATTTTTAAACATTCGCATTTTAAGGTTTCCGTCTAACGACCATTCTGATTCCGTGAACGTAATGTTAATCCTATAGAATTTCTATTGCCATCCTACACTATTTTATCTATTTGAATGCAAAAAATGCAATTGAAAGGGCAAAATAATTCGAAATAAAAACCAACGTTTTTATATGGTGGCAAAGTTTATTAAAGAAAATCATTGAAATATTAGTTAAAACTGGTCGCAAATATCTAACTATTGCATTGTTAGGCAAGTTAGAACGGTTCCCAAAATTTCAGAGCTCTAGCTTGATGGGAATTTGGTTAAATCAACGATCTAAAATTGGATGACACACAGATACACACACACAGACAGGCACACATCAAGTGAAATACATAAAAACGTTAAAACTAACTAAAATTAACTAATTCATCCGATAAATTAAATGGCTGGAATGCAGTTTAACCCAACCACTCTTGTCGAGAAGAATTATTTGGCGGTATATTGCCAAATGTGGCTACCCTGTTTCGTTTTACGGACTTTATGTTCAGCCAAAGAAAAATCGCTTAGTTTGGTGCCAATTTTGGAAATCGCGCCAAGTAATTGAGCTAAACTGCATTATTAAAGAAAATATTAGTTAAAACTTGTTGCAAATCTCTAAATATTGCATTGTTAAGCAAGTAAGAACGTTTCCTAAGGTTTCAGAGCTCTAGCTTGATGGGAAGTTGGATAAATTAACGATTGAAAATTTGATGACACACACACATACCCCCCCCCACACACCAAGTGAAATACATAAAAACGTCTTAAAATAATGAAGATTTATGTGAAATTACAATTTCTTCTCGAGATTCAGAATATTTTTTTAAAGATTGGAAACCCCGCAAACGAAACATCAAAATGCGAGGGAAATTTGGAGGAAAATTGTAATTTTACAGAAAGTACCTTTATTTTTTGCTCTTTCGGATGCACTTTTCTGCATTCTATTAGATAAATTAGTAGAGATTTTAGGGTGGTAGTAGAAATTCCATCGGATTGACATTACGCTGAAGAAAACAAAATGGCCATTGGAAGGAAGCCATACCATTTGTGTGGCGTAATGTGGCAAATCCAGTAGCTGCTAGTGATTAACGTAGGTAAAATTCAAGTAACATGATTCGTTTTAATTTAATCATTTGGATTAAAGGGTTTTTATTTTTATTTCCCACACTTAATTTCATATTTTAAATATTATTATAATTGTGAATGAATCATGAAACATTTAGTCAAAAATACTTTCAATGTGTTAGTGAAATGTGTTTAAGAATTTTTATTAAAAATCAAAGCACAAAAGATATTTGTTCAAAAAAAAAAAAAAAAAATCTGCCAACAACTGAAATTAAAAACTTTTGAATCTGCAATTTAATACATTTAAAAACAATGCCATTCTTCTTCTTATAGATAAATTAGTAAGTATTCAATAATTGAATAATTAAAAATAATTTGAAAAAAAATTATCTAATTTTTCAATCATTTGATAAATAAAGGTTTGATAAGGAAGCCCACTGAAAAAAAATTATATGCAATCTGTTGCGAAGAACAGATTTCACAATCAAAATTACTAACTTTTTCAATAATTATTAAATAATATCCAACTAAATATTTGAATGACAAACGATAAAATATTAAAGTGAACAATAGTATTCTTTTCGATACTAAAACCAAAGCTAATGGTTAATAATTAAATTGAATACATTTTAAGCTGAATGTAATTATTGTTGCCGTTATAAGAGTTAAATGCATGTTTTACTTCAATCCAACACAAAAATTTTGGAGAAATTTTCAAACTTTTTTTTCAAAATTAGGTTTAATACTGGGGAAAGAAGGCCTCAAACATATGAGCCAAAACTTTTTAACAACAAATATAAACAACAGTTTTTTTTTTTTTTTTTTTTTTTTGGCATTTGAAGAAAATTAAGTTCTTTACCAGTGAAAGCAGACATGAAACATATAGGCAAACATTTTTATGAAAAATTTTTGAAAAGTGCTGTGATGATTATTGTGTCGTTGACTAACAATATTTCCTTCAGGGGACTAATAATTTAACCAACATAAGACTAATAGAGATTATGACAGATCCATTTTCTGCTTGAATTTTTGATTTACCTTTCTCATAGTTTATTTCTAGTTAGAGACGTGCTGCCATCTGTATTCCACAATAATACATACAAACGACTTTCTGGAAGAATATTAGCTATTATCTTACAAAAATTAAATTTCTAATCCTTAACAAATAGAAAAGAATTTTTTTTCACCCACATACACTTTTTAAGAACTTACACTACTTTGTGATTAAAAATTATACATTCAGGTATGTCATTGCATATTATTTTGAATAATTTCAAAATAATTTTAATAATGTATACTAAAATAGAATTAGAATATGAAAGTATTTCTTTAGAATTCCTTATCATTGAACAATGCATAACAAATGGATAAATTCTAAGCAGTAATAAACTTTTGAAATTTATAATATATATATTTAGAATATATATAGCTCCTGAATCTTACAAAAAGCTGAATGATAGTTAGTAAATATTTGCTTACAGGAATCGTTATGTGGAGTATTTTCATCATTTAATGATTATAAATTAATTTATAATTTCCATAATATAATGTCTATTGAATACGTGTCTCAGGAAATAATCACAATAAAATAAATTTCAAAAGGCCTAAAACAAATGGAAAAAAGTTATCCTTTCACTTTTTTTTTTTTTTTTTTATATAGTTGTCTTACATATGTGTCCCCGCACTTATGAGAAAATTTTGAGACAAGAATTTAAATCAAACTTTTAAAATATTCTTCTTACGATTTGTAATTTTTTTTTTAAAGATTGGATAATAAGTGTAAATTATTTGTCTATTTTGCTTATAATTATATAATTCTTTTGTAAATCTTTTAATGTTTTGCCTAATACAAGTGTCTGGAATAAAAAAAATATTTCCGATTGGATACGATTCTAAGGAATCTTCTTTGTTAAGATTTCAACCGTATGTTTCACGAAAAAAAAAGGGACGCTGGAACTGGAAGCAATTGAGCTTGTGTTGAAATTGTATACATTTTAACTCAAGTGAATCGCGTATATATTTTTTTTCACATTCTTCGGATTATTATTTGTAATTTACCATTTTAAAACTAGATGGCAGCACAATTTAATACTTTACTTGTAATATCTCGCATTCAAGTTACTACCAGTCTTGTCCATATGCAAATACACAATAATTATTAACAATAAACCATCCTTCATCAAAAATATACCGTCGAATTCAACTTCATATCATTATTTTTCTATTTGCAGAGTTTCGTTTATTTCGTAATATTCGGGGTATTTCGTAATTAATGGCCGCAATCGATTTAACAAGCTAGGGAAAAAGTCAAATGGATAGAGTGCCTTCTCTCTTTGGCTAATAGTATTATATACCTACAGTTTTATTTTATAGGATATTTTATATCCTAGTTAATAATATATGTTTCTACACATCTTCATTGAATTGAAATTTAAGCATTGTAGTAACATTATGAGTCTTTTTTTTTTTTTTCATCCAACATATTTTCTACCTATATTAGCTTTCAACCCCTCCCCCCTATTACTATTCTTGTCTTTTATGTTTTCACTTTTTGGTTTTGCAACCTAGCTTCAGGATCATAACTATTTATTTGTTTGTTTTCATGCTTTTGTTGAACGTCAAAAATCTTCAAAACACTGCTAATTCTTCTCTTAAATTCAAACTGCAGTCAAAGGACGAGGTCGATATGTGAACCGATGCCTTACTGTTTTAATTCATAACATGTGAACGCAAAGATTTTCAGACGCGACAAATTTAACTTACGTTAATTTTTGTATAAGGAGGATTTTTTTTTTTAAATTATGAGATCGAATTTACTGTCCATCAATTAAAAGTCTAGTTACAGTGCCAATCAGTTCAAAGTAACTCGCAGAGTAGATTATTAAAAGTCTTAAGATAGAAATCGTGAAAAAAGACAAAAGATAGAAAGAGAAACCATGACGTTTGTGGCCCAGAGAAAGAACACTATAAAAAATAATGTATTGTACTCGTGCCCTAAATGACTTTATTGTTATAATTCGTATAGTTTATTTTGTGATGACAATAACTGCATTAAAACAATGCATCATTTTTATTTATTTTACGATTGCATAATTAGGTTTCACTAAACAAAATTATTACGTTCCCTAAATTTAAGCCGAGGTCGACTCATGGATTGGCATCTCATTTTCCGTTACCGTATCTTGCCGGCACTTTAAGGACTTTGAATCGCAGAAACATTAAATGTGTGCAAAAATTCCATTATCTTCTATGAATGTATCGAAGTAATGAGGCTATTTTATGTAAAATTGATCCGAGCCTTAACATCCGTTAGTGGGTGGTGTGGAAATTAGGAGTGTGAGGTGCAAGCTTAAGTGTCATCCTCGTCACTTGACTGTGACTCATTAACCTGCGTGTTACTTTAGAGTGATGTCAATTTAAACCAACCAGTCTTGAAAATGATGTTTCATTTATATGAGGTTCATTGGTTTGAACTAATGTTTTGAGGGCGATGGACCATCGTGAAAGGATGAGATTAATTTATTGGTTTTATTAACGTCGCACTAGAAACACCACGAGGACAATTGGCATCGGACCTCTCAATTTTGAGCCTCGGTAAAGTGATGAGAATGACACCTGAGCTGACCCATCTCAATCCTAACTTCCTCATCACGCCACGGTAGGACATTGAGCAACGACAGATTTAACGTGCATCAGCCCCGGCTACGCGTCGGGCCTTTAGTGGCATCAAGACTCGAACCAACGACTCGACGAAAACGGATATTGTGGCCTGTCAAAGTATGAGAACGAGACTTGATACCTGACATCTCATTCTCTTAAATTCCACACCATACCTCTTGAGATCAGACAGAATATTTTTTAATGTACAGCTGCTTTCATTATTCTGTACGATTAGTTCTTATGGGGAAACTAGGACTCAAATACTGGTTTGACCTGAAGATCGCCACTGTCGATTCAACTACTCCAGATTCAAGATAATTGGGCTGCCATGATCTTTTAAAAAGTATATAGGCTGAAAATAATAATAATGAATCGCATGATTGAAATACTATATATAAAACTTTTTTTTTTTGGCTCAAAATATTGAAATCGTTATGTAATTGTTACTTCGACACTTATAAAAAATATTTGACATGTAAACGAATGATTTTTCTGTTTCATTAAATCTGAAATAGAGATCAAAATGTCATGGTATTTTTTGATCCAATGCTAAAATATTAATGATGCGTCAAGTTAAAAAAATATTTTGAAGCGATATTAAAGATTTAAATTAAATCCTTAATTAATTTTTTTTCACGTTCATTTGGAAATGTATATGTCTTAGATATCAGTGAGATAATCGCGTGAAAAATACACACGGAAATAATACGTATTAGGTATTAGTTTATCGTATTCTAAGGTTTGTTTTTGGAAATTTGAATATTTATGACATCTTGTTAGTCGTAGTTTCAGTAACATTTGCTGTAAAATGGAGGAACATAATGTTGTAGAAAAGACAGTTGATTGTATTTCCGAGCAGGTTTTGAAACTAGAGATTTTGGGAGAAAATAATGAAGTGAATCGAAATGATACCAATGAAAATGGAGATCAGCAGCAAGAATGCGAGAAGTGTAGCTCAGCTGAAGAAACCGAAGAGTTCAAAAATAACGCGTTAAAATATATAAGAGAAAATTATGATGAAATTGAAAAACACGGAACATTTGACGAAGAAAAAGTGAAACAAGAAACATTGTTTTCCTCTAGAGATTTACATGAAGACATTTCAAACCATGCTGAAAGCGAAAAGAAAGAAACATTAGTCAATACTGAAAATGGAAGCGATTCAAAAATTAGTACAAGCTCTGATGATAGCAACAAAAAAGGAAGTGCATCATCAGTTGACGATGAAAACAAACTAGAAAATCTGATCCAACCTGAAGATTTAGTTCTTAAAGATCATTTCAAAATTCCCAACGAAGCGCTTATTGATAAAATTGTTCGTCAAGCAGAATTTTATTTCTCCGACTTTAACATTTTGAAAAATAACTTTCTTTTGAAGCATGTGCGGAGGAACAAAGAAGGGTACGTGAGCTTAAAATTAGTGGCATCATTTCGTAAAATTAAATCTATGACTAAAGACTGGAGAATTGTTGCTTATAGTTTGGAGTCTTCGAAGCTATTGGAACTGAATGTTGAGAAAACTAAGATACGTCGCATAGAGCCTATTCCAAAACTCGAAGAAACAAATTTAGGTAAGACTATCATTGTATTCAATCTACCGTTTCAAAATCCAAATTCCGTAGAGCTCAAAGAAATGTTTTCGAAATTCGGAAATGTTTTGCATGCTGAAATTATGACACCAAAATCTGAAAATTATAATACTTATCACAAAAGATGCCGATACTACAACCAAGAAATAGCCTCCATGGTATTTGCATCTGTAGAATTTGAAAAATTCGAAGATGCTTTAAGTGCCCTCAAGGATGAAGAAAGTCATCTGCCAAAGGAAAATAAAATGAATGTCGTACCTTTAATGCCGCAGATTTACAGAACTAAAGCAAGAAACTCCAGAAGCAATCAATACGGACAATTCTCTCGAAGGGGAAGTGGAAGATTCAAATCAAGACACGATTTCCAAGGGCATCAAATGAGTAACATCGTTCCCTTTGACGATGGTAGATATGGAAGACCTCCAATAAGTGAGAAATACTACAGGAGATTTTATAGAAGCTATAATCCACATAAGATTGTTCATTCTTCGCGTTCAAGCAGTGAAATTCCTGAAAAAGTATCCAGGGATGCGTATATCGCCCAAAATGATGATGCTAGAAGTGGTTCTTTCATAAGAAGCAGACAACTGAAAATGAATAACAGCATGAATATTAGTAAACCATTTGTGCCTCGACAACCAAGATACCCAGATGGAACTTTCGGTTTTCGAGAAACTTATTTTGATGGAAGATGACTTTCTTAAGAACATTTATACTGGATTTTTTACTTCGAAAGAAAAAGCAATTATTAGCTGCTATTCATATCTCTAAATTGAATCGCAAAGTATTTAAAATGAATTGGGAGGAGTACAAACTGATTCCATTTGAAAGCTTAGTGGTGTTTATGCTTAAAGTATGATAGAATTCGTGAAATAAATATGTATTAAGGGAAATGAATTAAACAAGGTTTTGTTATTGGAAAAGAAAAGGCTGTTTTGTAAGCTTCAGAAAAGCTCAAAATTTAGAAATGAGTAAAACATAGTTTTCTTTTGGAAAAGAGAAGTTACAACTTTTTAAGACATTGGCTTTGGTTTTATATCTTTATACTAAGTCACATCTTATCATGGTATGTTATTTTGGGAAATAAAAAAAATAAATATTTATAAAAGGTGTTAATATAGTTTTGCATAATTTCTGTTATTGTTATTAACTTTAAAAATAAATATTAATCTAAACTGTATCTATTAAATTATGTTCAGTAAGATGCAAGACTTCGATGTTTTAATCAATTAAGAATCTATTCAGATTGTCTACATTATTAAGTCTTATTATATAGTCATATTGCTAATGAAATTTAATAGTGGATAAGACTTACCAACACAATATGCAGAAATAAGGCTATAATATAGCCGAGTTAAGTTTTTTAGTCGCCATATTAGATGTGAGTATCGTAAAGATTTCTTTACAATAGTACACGGTAGTCGAAGGAACACAATAAGATAATAAGATGGGAAAGAATTACTGAAGGTACAGTTCAAGTATTAGTTTCTAATTATTCTTTTCAGTCATGTTCCTAGAGCATTCGTTTCATTTCAATCTGGTAGTTTCCTGACGAAGCTAATGCCTCAGTTTCAGCTAGGCTGAAATAGGTTTTTTGAAAAGCAGTAATGCTTATGATCGTGTCGAAAATCGCCAAATTAAGTAGAACAGTTAAATTCAGCTCTTTTACGTCAATTCGGTAAGTCCTAATTAAGTATTTAAATTAAGAATTCATAACTCCACGCAAGGAATTCTTTTTAATTCATTTGTTTATTTCATTGAAAACATAAACTAATTACTTCAAAACTTTATCAATCACAATAATTTTTTTATGTCAGCAGATATAAATCTGCTATACATATGCACAGTTAACCTTTTTATAAGGCAGTTTCCCATATTTAAAACAAAACCCCTTTCATTCAAATTCAAGATCGGCAGAGGAAACAAGAATGTCGTCTCAATATAAGAAACAATTTAATCCTCTTAAAGCTTCATTGATGCAATGTTAAAATTTTTGGTTGCGATTTTATTAATACCAAAAGGTATATAAAATTTCAAACAAAACGCTGACATGTTTATTTGTGTAGTTTTCAGAAAAACTGCCTCTACCATTGATATTTGTAAATATGCCCTTCGAAAATCTGATCTCGTAATTTTGGGATTTCTTTTTTCCCTCGTATTTTTGTAAAGTCTAAATTGGAACATTTATGTGGAAAGGATCGTTTAAAAAGGCTATTAGTATCGATGTCGACGCGTCGGAAACTTAGTCTATAAGAGAAAATACAGAGCTGGATTTTTTTTAGTTTAGTTTTTATTAACGTCGCATTAGAAGCAACACGAGGGCTATTGGCGACGGTCCTCGTAATTTTGAACCATGGTCAAGTGACGAGGACGACACCTGAGCTGGCACTCCCCTCTCCTAGCATCCACACCACGCCAACGGGAGGAATTTGGGCCCCGAACAGATTTAACGTGCATCAACCCCGGCTACAAGGCGGGTCTTTGGCGGCCAAGGATCGAACCCGCTACTGAACAAAAACTTCCAGCCGCGAGTCCACGACCTTGACCACTAGGCTACCGTGGCCCACAGAGCTGGAAATAGCACAAGGCAAAGAATCTACTTCGCTAACGGTATATAACATGCGATAGTCTTTACAAATGCGCCTCATACTGTACCAAAAGAATCGGAGTAGACAAGGGACTCTTAGAAGGTTTGCAAATATCTTGGTCCACAAAGCGTTAAAATGTTTTGTGAATAGCCTTCAACTAATCAGGAATCAATCAACGGACGCATGAAAAAAAACAAATAAATCTCTAATAAGAGTACAGCGAGTTATTTTGTCCTGTAGGTATGACGTTTAAAACAAGATTTATTAAGTTAAAAAATTTTGATAACAGCCTATGAAATGGTGAATTCCCATCCATAGTTGTAATTCCTGAAGAACTATTTCTTATGTTATAGTGAGCAGTGCACGATGTAGATATATCTATTAAGCGAAGCTACTTAAAGTTAATCAGTAAGGGTGTGAAACACCGACTATAACAAATGTCCGAATATATTTTTGACGTAAATTAAAGTCTAGTACCAAATTTTGCGTTCTATTAATCATAATTTTTTTTTAGATAGTAGCAAATAATCTTAAACTATTAGTTTTACCTTTTTGTTTACATAACGTACGGGATATACTGAAACAACAATATCAGAATCAACCGAGTACTTACCAACAAGCGACCTAATTGTTGACCAAAATTAGTTTTGCTGAAACTCTCTCTCTCTCTCTCTCTCTCAGGTCTATCAGTTCCCCCAACTTCAAGGAGGAATGCATTTATTACCTTTTTCGTTAAATGCTATATAATACCAGTAGACATTCTGCTTGTCACGTGAAGAGCTAAACTTAAGATACTACGCTACGTTTATCAAATCAATTTTAACGACTGCGCATAAACTTGCAAATTTTTTAACATTACCGCTTAATTCTCACAACTAAACACTCTAGTTTTTCAAAATGTGACACATCAATAGAAGCAATATTTGTAAAATTTCAATAAAAATTGTATTTAAACTATTAATCGAAGAAGGTACTTCCGATACTTCAGGAAGTTCATTCCTAAGTTCCAAGTTTAGTTCCATGTAGATGTTAACCCAGACAATATGTTACTAGTGGAAAGAATTTGATGACAGATAAGCATTGTATCTGTAACATTCGAAGAACAGACACTTCAATTTTAACAGAAGCTAATTCTAACGAATCATACAACAAATATGACGCTTTTTTCCTGTTGTAATACTTCATTTATTCATGCAAAATTCTATCGAGACAGTTCCAAAAAGAGGCGCACACCATACGTTGTTGGTATATTGCAAATGGAAAGACGACACAAAAATGCTGCTAGAGTACACTGTACCGTAAAAAAATCTTAAACATCTTTTAAATCAAAAAATGAAGGTACTTTTGGTTGTTTGTTTGAAAATTGTTACTTGTAGAGTTTCGAGATCTGGCATTTGAGCTTTGCGAACTGTACAAACATGGGTGAGTTTTTTTGTGCAGTTGTTTCATGATCATGATACTCTTGCTTCTTCTTGTACTACAATATCTTCTTTTTTCTCTTGAGGATTGAATTTTCGATTATTTTGAATAATTATAATGATTTTTAAAGTAAACCCAAACAAGATTCTAAAAAAGAAGCAACAACAATCGAGTAATATAATACACAAATTAGTTTTTAATGCAAATTTAATGCACAAATCATTAACTACCAAATAAACAAATCTTTAAATAACATCTATCAATTTTAGTTACGACCCTTAACTAAGTACACTCAACCATAATATTCAACAAAATGATATAAATCTCAAATTCGTTGATTTATTCACCTCAGTACACCGAGCACGTATCTATTTAAAATATCTGGCTATACGAGATTTTCAAATTATTTATTTCTCATACATTAGGCTGATATTTAGTTCATTATTGACCATTTTGATTGATAAGAATAATTTGATATTCTCTTTCTCCAGGAAAGTATACCATTACACAGGAAAATATACAGGAAAGTATACCATTTGTCTAAAAGGTATACTTTTTAAGAATTTGATTTTGGGGAAACCAATGTGAAAGTTACATAACCTCAGATTTTGTCTGATGGTTTTTGACATCAGTACCTGGGCACCTCAACAACAATTTATAAGCAAAAACATTTAAAATAATTTTAAATTAACAAAGAAATATCAGCAGATATCCTAAGACGCTGAAAGAAAGAAATGGGAATCGGCGTCAGAGTTAAGTTGTACTTTTATATATGTAAATAAAAAATGTTCACAAATCTTTTGGAAAATAATTTTTTATTGCATATATATATTATTTAACTTACATAGTGAATTGTTATATTGTAAATGGCTTCAATCTACATTAATATTTTGTGGTAAAATCTTTAACTTTCAAAACTATTTTATATCTTTTTGACTTGGAGTTGTTAATTGGTTTATAAAGTGATCGCACTGAGAAGAAGCTCAAGGGCTATTGGCGACAAGCCTCGTAATTTTGAACCTCATCAGCCTCAACCTACAGCTTCCCATTCATAGCTTAAAGCGTAATATAAATTATCAAGATTTTGTGAGTTTCCTGATAGTTTTATCTAGTTCTCACAAATATTCTGTAGCACTAAAGTCTGGATTTTTTTTTGTCTCGTCCAATTTAACGCTTGGTACTTTTCCGTTATACGTTCGCTCCGAAAAAACATTGCTAAAAGGCGTGATTACGTGCAGAAGATAGCAGCATTGTGATCAGTGAGCCATCTCGCTTTTATGAGTGAAATATAATTCAATATTTACGTTTTCTTTGTACTACTAAATAATAGGTATTACTAAGAGTTAATAAGGAAAAGATCAAAATTTTATTTCTTGCGTGTTAATTATTCTTTTCAAATCACTGTTGAATTAGCACAAACTTGAAATGATCAACACATAAAATTACGAATTTTTGCAGATTTTTAATGACAGGTTAAAGAAGTGAAATTGCAGATCATAAAATCATGCAAAGCTTATAATCATAATAATTAATATACTTGAGCAAAAACGCCATTTGTGTTATTAAAAGACTTATTAGCTCTGCTGTATGAAAGTATGATTGTATTTGAATTTTGAAATGGATTAAGCTCCGGATTCTATAAACTTCAATTTTTGTCTCAGTTGTTAGTCACCCAAGGGGGTATTGTTTTCGGTGGGGTGTTTTGGTGTACCAGATCGCTTTTGGCACATCAGATACCTTTTCAACTTTAAATAATTAATTTTTTACATTTAGCTTAAATATATTTAATTTCATAATTTATCGTTTGCTTTAATATTAATTACATTTAGCTTAAATATACTCAATTTAATAATTAATAGTTTCCTTTAATTCTTATATTTAATTGAGCATTTTAATAATAATAATTTTATAAAAAAAAGCGTTCATTGGGTGGCTAAATCTGTTCTTTGAAAAACTTTGTATAGAACAATTTTTTCTTTTTTATAATTATCATAAAACCTTGTTTACCATAAATGGTTTGAATCACTATCTGTTTGTTTCAAAATAAATTTTATCGGAAAAATACATGATATATATGCTCAAAAAGCAGTAGTATTTCCTAAAAGATGTTCAGTATTTAAATTTCACTTATTCGCATTCTGTTTTGATTTTTAAACTGTTAGTTATAACTTATTTCCTTTAATAATTTATTAAAAGAAGTATGAAAAATTATGAATTAAATAAATCTCATTCAATATAAAAATTATTGCACACTAAGCAAAGTGGAGCAGATTAGAAAATACCTCATTTATTCATAGAAGGATCATCTTCAAATTAATATGAGTTGAATTCAGAGTTTTAGTTATAAATCTAATTTTCAATTTATAATTCACTGTGCATGTGTCAAAGAATCAATATTTTATCATTCTTACTTCATCACATGAAGAAACTATTTTCTATTAAGAAACTTTACATAAGGTCACATTTTGAAAAAATAACTGTCGAATTTTGGATGCGATACAACTTTTACAGCTCGTCATCCTTTTCACTAGTTGAAGGCTGCTTCGAAGTAGAGTTTTGAAACGAATAACTTGTTGTTGCTGAGTTTTCTGGAAGAAAAAATATGGATTGAAGCAATATTTAGTAAAAAAAATGACGAAAGTTAATTTTAATTCCTGTGTGTACACAATAATTTTTAATATTAATTAAAATAAAGAGAATCTACATGGCAAAAGAAAACTCTAGAATAAAGCTTGATAAAAAGGTAGTAGAATTTTGATTTTTTTAGATAATGAGCTATCTCCTTAAATAAGACTCTGAATCTAAAAATGAAAAAAGAAAACAGACAATTCGTTTTCTAAATGAATAATTATTCTTACCAGGTGCATAATAATCAAATACTTTTGCTGAGCCAGGTTGAGGATTTTTAACTTCGATGACTCGTTCCACATCAAATGAGAATTGATTATCGTTGTTGGATATCTGAAAGTGAAATAAAATCTTTTTGAGTAAAAAAAAAAAATGCTAACATTTGAAAATATGGTATTTTTACATACCCTATTTTCTAATGTAGTTAATTATTTTTTAAACCTTCATGAACTCAAGACTTTTTAACCGTTAATTTCTTACTTAAAACTTTTATTTTAATTTTAACCAAATTTCCTGTGCGTTGGACTTATGTATGAAAATTATAAAAGATTTCACAATTCTCCGCCAATCAAAATTTTAAGCATACCTTTTAAAATTTTTATTTCCCTCTTATTTATACTCCGTATGAGTAAACTTTAACATCGGAAATTAAATATATGACTGATCATAAGCTTTTATAACATATTTAAAACAATATTAGATTTAATGTTAATACAATTATTAAAATAACTTAAAACCTTATCTAACCATTAAGATTTATAATCCAGAAAATATTTTCTTCACTTTGATTTTTTTCTATATTATAATTTACTTCTACCACAATTTTTAAAAATGCTTCGAATTGAAGATTTGTGGACAATAATACATTCCATAATTATAATGCTACATAAAGTTTTGAAAGAAATCTGTGTCTTTTGACAAAGTCGGAAATTTACGGAGTTTATAGAATGAAAATACTCTGCGCTCCTCTTTATAATATTGGTTTAAATTAATTAAGCTAGTGTTTTTATAATAAACTTAAAGAGAAAAAACTATTGAAATTTTGATGAAATACAATTATTTTTGCAATTATTCAGTATTACTAATAATATAAAAACTTATCTTACATTACCTAGATTTCTTATCTTATATAGATTTTTTTATAATCCAAAAAACATTTTATTCATTCTTATTTTTTTCTATAATTCACTACTACCATTGTTTTACAAATACTTTCAATAGAAGATTTAGGGACAATAATTCTACATTCATAATGCTACAAAAAGTTTTGATAGAAATCTGCGTTTTTTAACAAAGTCGGAAAACAATATTTATAGAATAAAAATACTTTGTACCTCCCCCTCCTGATATTGAATTAAATTAATTGAGTTATTGTTTTATGATAAATTTATGGATAAAGCTATTGAAATTTTGATGGAATCGAGAGAGGATAATAATTTTCCCGAGAGAAGGTAATGACGAGCAAAAACTGAACGAGAATCGAAGGGAGAGTAGTGAAAACCATGTCAAACAACCGATGCTTGAAATCAGACATGACATCCACCTCAGATGGGGGGAAAGGGCGCAAGGTTTCAGAAGGGTGCGGCAGAAAAAATAACGATCGAGATGAATTTTTTTTTTTTTTTTTTTTTGAAACTCTTTGCAAATAGTTTAATAAAAGTAGTTGCATTATATATCTACCTGGAATGATTCGATTTCTGAACGTTATAAGAGAAAAACTCCAGATTAGTCGATTCAGAGACTTCCGACTTTATTAACTCGTGTATAAAATTTATATATTATTTTTTTAAGTGTCCTATAAAATTTTTCTTCATCTAAGACGAAATTGATAGAGGTAAGACATTTCGTGACTAAAATTTTTTCTTAAGCTGAACTTTGCTATTTTTCTTAAAAAAATCTTGACATTTGTTTATTTATTTAAGAAGGAAAAAAAAAAAAAAAAAAAAAACCAGGATCAATAATTTATTTGTTGAAAAGTCTTCCTTCCTCTCAGAATGTAACATTAAATTTATTTTTTTTCTACTTTTTCCTCACAGAATATTTTCTTACTATTACAGTATATTTTCTGAGTTCATTCATATTCTCATTTAAAAAAAAGAATGTAAATTTCCTAATCATATCTTTTTCTAAATTTAAACTTGGCTCGTAATTTTTTCACAATCAGTACAAGAGTATTTAAAGATATGCCCCTCCCCTGGTTATCCTTCTATTTTTTAAATCTTATTCACATATTCCCCCTCCCTCCAAACATCATATATGGATTTTCAGACCATTATAAACGTGCCTATTTCCTTTTATTGTTCCAATTTTCTAAGTGGATATAAATAAAGACATCTAATTTATTTCCCCTTTGTTATCAACAATACAGCTTTTTCTCAGTTTTAGGAATACCACATTAATGGTTTCCGCATCGTATTTTAATTGCTCATTTATTTTACAGAAAGAGCAAATATGTATTTCCAAATCAAGCGTCTTTGAGAACATTATCGAAATAAATATGTTTATGATGTACACAAATTCACAGTATGCAAGAGGAATTCTTATCAAAAAGACACAAAATGTTAAGCTGTATTCTTGTGGATTCATGCCCGAGAATCATTAAAAGTGCCAGAGTTAAGGAAGTTGGAGCCATAGTTTTCTAATTAATTTTTTGTAAAAGAGACCTTTATTGAACTCCGTTGTTACATGCATTACTGGACAAATAATTCTAAAAGCTCAAAATAAAACATTCGGTGGGTGCAATCAAAGTTTTTAATTAATATTTTATTTGCGTTAATCGTGTCTGGTTTTTTTTTTGGTGTTTTAGTGTATGTTATGCAGTTTTTTTAAAAAGTTGTGGATGATATAAAAGTTCCACTGTAGGTTAACTATTTCGAAACCCTGTCAATTTGTGTTAAAATTCAATGCAGCATTAAATGTATGCATAAAAATGTGATTTATCCCTATCAAATACAATATACGAGGGTGGTTCAAAAAGTACTCGAATTATGATTTGGGTATTAGGCATGGGCTATTGTAGTATCGTCAAGTGATCCTTTCCCCCTTTCTAAGAAGTCCATGAGTAAGACGCCCTTTGCATCTCAAAAATTTGTCACCATAACTTTTTGAGCAGATGAGACCTTCTTTGGCGTCTTTATAGCTGATTCGCTGAAAGCAACCAATTGTTTTGATTGTTACTAGGTTTTTGGTATATAATGATACATCCGAGTCTCATCGATGATAACAACTCGATTCAAAATGAAGAGGACAACTCGATAATTTTTCATTTGTTCAGTCAAATTTTGATTTGGCAGTAAATGTCTATTAAATCAAAACTTACCTCTGAATTAAAATCAGATTTGTTTTCACTCCGATTAATAAATGGCAGAAAACAATGGAAAAACTAGCGTATATTTTCAATGTCACCTATCACTAAAAAAGATAATTCTTGGGCCACTCTCGTACAAAATTTCATTAAATATATGTTATTAATCTCAGTGCTGTTCCTCTTAACATATATAAATATAATTTGATCCATGACACTTTCAATGGTTAAATCTACAGACATCGTAAATTATAATTAAATAGTTAATAAGATTCTAATTGAAGATATGTCAACAAAAGGACAAACACACTGTATTTGGTATTTTCGCAGATTAAGCAAGATCACTCTGTCTCATAGATCTCAACTGAATTCTAGCTTAGAACTCAACAATAAAGTTTTAGCTCACCAACTCACTGGCATCGAGTGAGACACTTCCTGAAAACAGCGAGTTTGACATTTTGTTTAAATAGGAGTAACCAATTATCCCCTCTTTTTAACTAGAAGTAACCAATTTCTAGTAGTATTCCTTTCTCTAACCAGGAGAAACCAATTTTAATTACAAAAGATCAACTATAACAACTAACTCCAATTAATTTACAGACATCTATCGGCTTCTCATCTGGCCTCTTCCTTATTTCTTTTAATTCTGTTTTGGTTATAAAACAGTATCCTTAATTCAACTCATTATATTTCTTATCTACTCTATTAGATGATACAACCAGTCTTAAAAGTTACGAAGTGGGAAATATTGCTTTCGACTTCATGTGAACTAATTGCAACATGTGAACTAATTCAAGAAGTCTTGAGGGAATACATCAACTTAAACGATGCAGATAGAGCAAGAGGACTTGTAATCTATTGCGACTCCAAAGCTGCTTAAGGTAATTTTACAGGGATGTTCAAGACAACCGCAAAATGATCATCGACTCTTTGATGCAATAAACCAGATGAGGAAGACATGCTCTTTACAGTGGATACATGCACTTGTAGGAATCGTTGGTAATGAGGCAGCAGGCGAACTGGCCAAAGTGGCAAGAACTCTTAATTTTACCAACTCTAATCTTGTCACCCAAGATGATGCCATTGCAAGATACAGACTCAGAGAGAAATCTATCAAGAGGACTCATCAGATTTGCGAAATTAATGCAAGCAGAGAAATCACAAAAAACTATTACTAGACTTAGAACTGGTCACTTCGGTGGCATGGAAATTAACGCAGATGACACCAGAATTTACAAGACATGCAGAAATTGTCCGGAGGAGAAACTTTCTCCAGAATACATCTTCACATGCTTTTCAGTTCTTGCCCCTCTGCAGTGGTTGGGAGAGTTCCCTTTCGAAGGAGAACTGTACTGTGATAGGATCGTGGAGCTTGCGGGGACTGTAATACATATACATGGATCCATATAACGACTTCTAGTTGGACACGACACCAAACAATCAGCCAATATTTCTTATCTTCATTTAATTTGTATAATCACGTTTCCTTTTTTTTGGAAAGGAGTTGCAATTTTATACTATTCAAATTACAAAACAACCCCAAGGTTAGAAAAGAAAAAATCGTGAATAGCCTAACATTTTAACACATACATAGAATACAAATGATATAACACAAAATACAGAATTAACTGTTGTAGCTATAAAAGCATAAATATAAAGTATAAAATAAATACCCTTTTTTAACCTGCAGTGATAAGAGAACTCATTATAAAATGTTTACTCACTTCATCAAAGTAACAAATAACTTTATTATCTTCCACGTCCACCTTTAAAATCTTGTTTCGCCTATTAGATGTAAGCTAAAAAATAATTTTTTTGGTTAATTTTGATAAGATAAATTAATTTTAAAAGTAGCCATTATTAATTAAGTGCATAACATAAAATTTGACACTTAAAATTCTTACATAGAATAAATAATAAAAATTATTTAATTAATTATTAAAATCTTTAATTAAAGTTCATAAAAACGGAATTATATGACACAAATTTAAACTTTGGATAAGATGCAATGTAGAAATAAAGTAAGATTTTAAAAAATGTACATTGGAGATTTGTTTGACTAGTACTTTTAAAACTTTTATACGAAAAAATACTTTCAATAATATTAATGATTTCTCAAATAATTTTCAGCAACTTATATTAGGAAATTTGTCTCATACTTATCCATGAAAAATGATGAATGAAGAAATCCATTAATTTGATTTAGAAAACATATATATTCATAAAAATAAAAAAAAATATTTAAGTTACTAAAGTTGTACACAATTTGAATACAGAAACTTTGAAACTTTTTTTTTTTTCATATTTGATGAAATATTTAATGAAAGGCGATGTTTTAATACATTTGATACTCAGTAATTTAAAAAATAGTATTTACTACAATAAATATTAGTTTAATCCTTTTAAATGTGTAATTAGAAATATGTATATTAATATATAAATATTAGTTTTATCTATATAAATGGCATGTATAGAGATCGTATCACTAAAATTATTTCAATGAAAGAAACAAAATACAGCATGTAGTTTTTAACTCCATTCCTTACCTTGTCGAGACTTTCTCTCACTGGTACTACTCCAGTAATCATTTTAATCTCTACAATACTCATTCCAGCAGCTTTTCCTTGAGGTAGATAACTAAAACAGAAGCATTATATAAATTAAAGTTACCACATTCCAGGTAAACTTTTGTAAAAATAAAAATCAGTAAATAATCTTGATAAGTTATTAGAATAAAATATGTGTTTTTAAAAATATGCACATAATAAAACAAAATAATACGTTGACAAGGTCAAATATGAGGAACATAGTATACCTATAATCTTTGAATTTGTGACAATAAAGGCATTGAAGACTTTAAAATTTCGTGAAGACATTGAAGAATATTTCGTGCATAGATATATTCCCGTACACATACAAAAGTAATATATCAATCGAAATATAATAATTCAAGAAATAAAAATAAAAATTTCAAAAATATATTTTTGGGGTACTGAATTTCTTTAAAAGGAAATGGAAAAATATTAAGTTTTGAAATTTAATGAGTTCTATATTAAGAAGTTAAAAATTCAAGTAAAAGCTCTTTAACACTTGAACTTTATCTTCTTGCAAAATGTTTTGAGAATTCAATTGTGCTTCGTATATGTATAATTAAAGTTTACGTTCTATGAGTCATTTTTCAACTTCTCTTAGAGCACAGGATAAAAATTAACATATTAGTTGAAAATAAATATCATAAAAATCAAATTTCATTTGGTTTAGACAGTTTTAGAAAAAAGAAAATTTTTTAAAAAATATCTTGTCAGTTATTAAAAGTATTTCTTATAGGCTCTGAAAATAAAGGATCAAGACACATAAAAATTCATCATTAACTTTAAAGTTAATTAAAATTTCAAAACTAAGCAATAAACAATTTAAGAATCTAAAAATCACAGGAAATGATACATTACCTTACATCAGTTGTTATCTTCCCTTTCTTACAATCTGGACTGGTGCATCCACCCAAAACTTCAAGATAAAATTTCTTCTTTTCGGGAGGGGTATTTGTGTTGTACCGAAGATAAGTCTAAAAGAATATGAGGATGAAAGAGCGCGCATTCATCAGTTGTAACCATATAAAAATAAAATTGCTAAATTAAAAACTTTCAAGAGAGTAAAAGAAATACACAGGTCACGAAATTGATAAAAACTCGATAGTGTATTCTAAAAGTTCTTGGATTGATCGTTCACAGATCGTATAATGATAGGAATATTCTAACATTTGAGATATTATGATTTTAAACAGTCTCCTCAGAATTAAAATCTGTACTTTGAACTGGTATAAAAGGTCCGTAAACATCTTTCGAAACACTCTACTGCAACGTTATTCAGTTCCGATGCCATTGCCTATCGACAATCTCTTCAACCGATCTTCAATTTCAACTCGGGAAATAAATTTGCCATTTTACTAAAATATACTGCATAAGGATGGATTGTGAGACGGTGTATTGTTGCGCAAGAGGCATTAATTTTCATTGAACAACAAATTTGGCCTTACTAACCACATTCAAAAGCGCGTTTAAAACATCTTTGTAAAATGACTGATTCACAGTGGAATCTCGAAAATCAAATTCTGTTACACAGACTCAACATTTTCACCATTTCAATTCTAATATAGGTGATCTGATCTCTCATTATCTTCGGTCAAATCTCTTCCAGATTTAAACCTCGAAAACCACTCATTGATATATGCTTGAGAATGACTCACCATAAGCAGAAATAACCATTTCGTATCCAATTTAAAACAAAATTTGATGTTCGCTCGCTGTTCTATTTTTTTTTTCATGACAATGATGCATACTCACCCTCAATGCAAAGGAACGCTACCAAGACGGAACTAGTAAGAAATCGATGCAATCACTTGATACACATAGTTGAAGGTCGTAACTACATCGCATCTTCGGTTTATGGAGATAGCGCCTTTTGTACCTTTTTACAAATGGGTGTCCTAGATCATTCATACATTGTATATGTAGTACTCAGCCAGTTTGAATTGTAATTTCTAATAATTAGTTAAAACGTATTGACTTGGACGAGTTCGGAGTAACATCATACAAAATTTAAGAAATTTGACGCGCGCGCGCGCACACACACACACACACACACAATACGGACACATTAAATAATATCATTACGCATCAAAAATTTAAAAAATATTTTACAGTATATATAATACCTACAAAAATATAGGCATGTAAATTTATTCAGATAAGAATGTAGGTGTTCAAATTTGAAGTAAATGTATAAGAGCTTGTCTACAATTTTAATAGTTTTGTTTGGAAATAGATTAGAGAAATTTTAATTTTAGAACGCCTTCATCGGCAGATGAATGAGATTTAAAATTTGTAATAACTTTATCCAGTTTTTTTGTTCTTTATCATTTGAAATAGTAGCTAGAGATTTCATATTAGTAAAAATTATATATATTGTTTTTGTTCTTTATAATTAGCAACAGTCACTAGTAACTGTACAAAAGAACTTTTACAAAAGAACGTTGTAAAATTGGCGGATTGAAAATTCAAAACTGAATAAGAATTTTTTTAAAAAAATTAAAAATAGAATGTGTTAAGTTTAACTGCGAGATTTCGAGTTTGTTTTTCTGGAAAATGTTTCATTGCTAGTAATTACTAGTATTTACAAAAACCACTTTCTTTTAAAATTAATTATGAAACAGTTTATAGATAAAAGGCGGAATTAAATTTATTTTTAATGGGTACATTGTCAAATTATTAAAATATTGTTGTTATCAAAATAAGCAACAACGTTATTTTATAAATGTGCGGTATCTGCCGTTCAATATTCTTAAAATAGTTAGAAACTGTTCATTATAAATAAATGTATTACTACAACATAAATTATTCGAATGGATCATTATGAATAGCTGTGGAATGTAAAAGATGAGTAAAAAAAATAAGTCATTTTCTGCAATGCCTCTTCCGCTGTCCTAATGAAAATGGGCATCATCGATAAGCCTCATACTGCAGATATCTATACATTAATTTCAATATATACCTTCAGACCTCTTCTGGATCCAAATTCAGTCGACTGAATGTCGAAGAAGTATTTGAAAGGTTCTTTAAATAATAAACAACTTCATATACTAGAAGAAATCTAACTATTCAACAGTGAAAAACGAGTTCATTTCCATTAGGAAATTACAAAAGATCTTCACATTTCTCTCTCCTCATGCCATCTCTATGCTTGATATCCTTTTCAAACCTACTATGATGAGACTTTACGTTCCATTAGTAGTAATTTTGCAATAGTTTTTGATCCAATGTATAGTTAATTTTATTAAAATTACCACAATAATATAATTTTTTGGCTCATTCATTGAATTAAATTTATTTTTACTATAAAACAATCGAAACATTGATTACTTACTTATATAATTTACTTTACTGATTTATTCAATTCAAAAGAGCTCTGAGAGTTATATATATATATATATATATATATATATATATGTGTGTGTGTGTGTGTGT
>BMAW01004634.1:108522-159255 GCA_019974015.1 Nephila pilipes | reverse complement strand
ATTTAAAAAATATTTTACAGTATATATAATACCTACAAAAATATAGGCATGTAAATTTATTCAGATAAGAATGTAGGTGTTCAAATTTGAAGTAAATGTATAAGAGCTTGTCTACAATTTTAATAGTTTTGTTTGCAAATAGATTAGAGAAATTTTAATTTTAGAACGCCTTCATCGGCAGATGAATGAGATTTAAAATTTGTAATAACTTTATCCAGTTTTTTTGTTCTTTATCATTTGAAATAGTCGCTAGAGATTTCATATTAGTAAAAATTATATATATTGTTTTTGTTCTTTATAATTAGCAACAGTCACTAGTAACTGTTTTACAAAAGAACGTTGTAAAATTGGCACATTGAAAATTCAAAACTGAATAAGAATTTTTTTAAAAAAATTAAAAATAGAATGTGTTAAGTTTAACTGTGAGATTTCGAGTTTGTTCGAGTTTGTTTTTCTGGAAAATGTTTCATTGCTAGTAATTACTAGTATTTACAAAAACCACTTTCTTTTAAAATTAATTATGAAACAGTTTATAGATAAAAGGCGGAATTAAATTTATTTTTAATGGGTACATTGTCAAAATATTAAAATATTGTTGTTATCAAAATAAGCAACAACATTATTTTATAAATGTGCGGTATCTGCCATTCAATATTCTTAAAATAGTTAGAAACTGTTCATTATAAATAAATGTATTACTACAACATAAATTATTCGAATGGATCATTATGAATAGCTGTGGAATGTAAAAGATGAGTAAAAAAAATAAGTCATTTTCTGCAATGCCTCTTCCGCTGTCCTAATGAAAATGGGCATCATCGATAAGCCTCATGCTGCAGATATCTATACATTAATTTCAATATATACCTTCAGACCTCTTCTGGATCCAAATTCAGTCGACTGAATGTCGAAGAAGTATTTGAAAGGTTCTTTAAATAATAAACAACTTCATATACTAGAAGAAATCTAACTATTCAACATTGAAAAACGAGTTCATTTCCATTAGGAAATTACAAAAGATCTTCACATTTCTCTCTCCTCATGCCATCTCTATGCTTGATATCCTTTTCAAACCTACTATGATGAGACTTTACGTTCCATTAGTAGTAATTTTGCAATAGTTTTTGATCCAATGTATAGTTAATTTTATTAAAATTACCACAATAATATAATTTTTTGGCTCATTCATTGAATTAAATTTATTTTTACTATAAAACAATCGAAACATTGATTACTTACTTATATAATTTACTTTACTGATTTATTCAATTCAAAAGAGCTCTGAGAGTTATATATATATATATATATATATATATATATATATGTGTGTGTGTGTGTGTGTGTGAGTGAGAGAGAGAGAGAGAGAGAGAGAGAGAGAGAGAGAAAGCATTTTGCCTATGTCTCAAAGTTCATTTTTGAAATAATAAAACCAGCATGGTTTAATTTTAAAAATGTATAAAAAATATAATTAATTATAATATTGAATATAAAGGCATGGAAAATGAGAGCTTACAACACACATGCATTTAAGGCAAAAAATGAGTGTTCACACACACAAACAGAGACAAAAGAGGAAAAGGACACTTCAATATTAGTGCTTATTGAGTTACTCTTATTTTTGAAAAAAAAAATGCATTGAAAATAATTAAGCAATTAAAAGGCAATGCTTTTGCATGCTAAGTATTTGTTTGAAATGCTAATGTATTTAAGTATATCCAAAATGATGAGCGTACCTGAAAAAGTCCACAACCAGTTCCTGAAGCCTGAATTTTAAGTTGGCTGGGTACCTGAGAAACCATATTGCGTTGTACTAACAGTTTGTTATCTTCGGTAATTTGTACTGTTTCTTGAAGGCCACCACTAAGAGAAACTTGGATATTGATAGGATCTTTAAAAACTATCTTTGCAAAGTTACTTAGAGCATGTAAACCTACACATGTATCCTAGTAACAGAAGACAAAAAAAATTAATAAAACTTGTTATGTTAGTTTAGTTAAAAATCAAAAACATTGCTTTTAGTTCTTAGTCTAAATATAAACTTTTAAGATTTCAAGTTTGCCAGTTAAATAGCAAAAAAAAAAAGATACATTTTTAATGTTTTATGCGATAACTTATTTTGTTATATTAAATCATTTAATTTTCTTACTTACTTTAGAATTATTATCAAAAGTAATTTCTTTTCTATTCGTTTTTGATTCTGATTGCTACACAATTAGCATCTTGATTAAGACGTACTTAATTGCTTGACTATTTTAATGCATAGTTCTTAAGTAAATAATATGTTTGTTTTGAACAAATTTTAAGTGAAAAAAATACAAAAGCAGTTAATTTTGCTAAAAGATTATGTAATTTTAGAGCTTGATGCTAAGTTATAATTTATTAGAATTATTAATATTTTTTCTTCCCTAAAATTCAATTGTAGTGTTTATTTCTTTATCTTTTTTAGAAATTATTAATAATTTTATTTTTTCGTACATCGTCTTAATTGTTTTAAAAGTTGCTTAATAGATTTAAAAATTGAAGGATTGGTTCAAATATATAAAAAAATGATTTTTTTTAAAAAAACCCCGATATTCTAAATACATAAAAAATTCTCTACAACGATTTAAAAACTTTTTTCCCTAAGCACTTCATGAGTACAGCAGTTGCAATCTAATACCCGTTTTGATCCTTTTATACTGGTACTTATAAAAGACCTCGATAAATGGATTTTTTCTGAAGAAAATTTGTAAGAATTTAATCATAGTTAGCATATAGCTTCGTTAAAATTTATGAACTTTTTAATGCATAGATCTTTAAATTAAATATTCTTCGTGGGGCTTAAAATATAACAATAAAGAACCTTTTTTGGTATTAAATAAAGAGTCTACGCTTTTATTTTTTAAAAAATAAAAAGAAATATATTTCATGATAGATTTCGAGTAACTAACACAGTTATGAGTTTCTGAGCACAAATGTTGTGAATTGTTATTTTATATTAATGTGTTTAAATTGTTTTCAATTAAGCAAACCTAAACATCATACTCAAACGTAGGACATGTCATACCTGAGTAGAATAAAATCCACCTTGAGGATTTAAATTCATTGACAAATAGCGAACAAGCGGAAGTACATCTGAAGCGCTGTTTCCTACTTGGAGGTTTGCTAACACAGCGTATGCAGCTGTTTCAATGTCAGTAGCCTGAGTTCCATTTGGATTTCTGTAGAACTCAATGCCTTCTAAAAATTGAAATATAAAAAAAATAAGAATTATATTTATTCAGAATGATTATTTTAAAACATAATGTAGTAATGTTTGATGAATTTCAGTAATATTTCTTGCAATTGCAATTCTTGATACAAGTTTTTAGCAAGCATACCGAAAACTCATACGCAATGGGACAAAACGTTTAATTTTCTTAAATGAATTACAACTAAAGTTACAGCCATTTTTATATAAAAATAATAATTTGAGAATCTTCGTTTGCTGGAAAAGAAAGAAAATTTTATAAACATCATTTACTTTTCTATATATTCAACAATAGAATGAAAATGAGTTAAGAGAAAAACACGTAAAAGTAATTCGGATAAAGGTACTACTTAAGCCAAGCGTAATACATCACACGAATATCTCAGAAAAGTAATAAGAAGGAATGAATCATTTTTATGAAATGCCTTGTTATAAGTATAACATGATACTCTTGTCTCACCTGTTGTGTTAGCTCTTGGTTTTATTTCATCAATACTTTCTTGAACAGCATCCTTTTCACCTGCAAGAGCTTCACTGTATGCATACAAGAATGTTTCATAAGGATTTAAAGCTGGATTTTTATTTAAGCATGACATAGCCTTCGAAATTATAGTCTGATTTTCATATTTTGAAATGAGAAGTGAAGCAACAACGTAGGCAGTAATAGCTCCTGCATTTTGCTCTCCTTCAAGACTACCCTGGAACAATAATATTATTATTGTGACTTAAATTTTGATTTTTTTTATTTATGAATTGAGGTATCAGAATTATTTCTTAGATTTCAGCCAAGAATCCTATTAAGTAATGTGAACTCTAATAAAGTTTTTCTGATTTTCCCAACGATATGACGATTTAAAGAACAATATTTCAATTCTTGATCTACTTTCTCCATTAAGGGTCGAAGTATTTAGAAAACATTTTAATTATGCGTTCATATACAGAACAACCTTTGTAATTTGTTTTGCTAAGTTATATTGGAACAAACTTGAGAGAGTTTATAAACATATTAAACACAGTTGAGTCAGACTGAGAATACAGAGTAACTCAATGCATGTACTTATTATTTTTGTACAATTAAGAGAATATAAAAAAAATCATACGTATAAAAAAGTCAGCAAAGTAATTTTTACATTAAGATTCAAAATAAGTCCAATTATTATTTTATCTTGCAAGGTGATCGTAATTAAACTTGGCCTATTCAGAGCATTCTGTATCTGTAATTAAAATGACGATTTATATTCAAATTTGTTAATAGACAATTCAAAGGAGCCATCAAACGATTCCGATAAAAAAAACCCATCTCTGCTAGGGGTGCATTACATCAAAATAGAAACAAACCCCAAACTCCAACGCCAACATCGTTTATTTGTTACAGACTGTTCAGCGTTGGAATGCATATTGTTCAATGTGGGCCTCCTCATAAGGGTGTAAAATGTGCAGGTGATGAACAGTGTATTCAACAGCTGATCACTAGTTATCTATCACATATGCAACTATACAGGATCCCTCAGGCCAGTCAAAGTTGGAACAGTCCCCTGATAAACCATTCTCTTTAAATAGTCCCATAATTAAAAGTCACTCGGAGTGAGATCGGGGGCAAGGACCGTGCACGGAGTGAGAACCGAAGGACTTATAACTCTATCATTGGCAAAATGCTGCCACAAAAATCTTACATTATGTGGATGGGTATCATCCTGCATAAAAGTGGTAGACGTAAGGAATTGTTGCAGATGTTGAGGTAAGACAAAACTGTTGAGCATGTCACGATACATGATGGCAGTTACAGAGTGCTTTACAAGGCCAGTATTGTACTTTTCTCCGAAGAAATATGGTCCAAGGATAAATTGGGACGTGAACTCACACCAGACGGTATCTTTAGACGAGTGTAATGGACTGTGTGGAAGGCTCGTGGATTTTTCAAGACCTTAATCCGACAATTATGGTTTAACCATTCCGTTGAGATAAAAATATGCTTAGGATGTTCAAAAGCCATTGATTACGGACTTTTATCGGGTAAGAAAAGTCAGTGCAAAAGGCTTGCGACAAACGTTGTCGATAACAAGCATTGGCTGATGTTATACGTAAAAAAGAATACTTTATTTTTCATTATCTTCCACTGTTCTTTATGATACTTCTAATTATCGTGACATCGCATGGGAACTAGTGATGCCATAATTATTTGTCAGGGACTGTTCGACAACGGTCATTATTACTTTTGAAACGACTTGTGCCCCGATATTCTTTCTCCCTCTGCCACGTTGCGTTTATAGCTGTCCAGTTCTCTCGAATCGATATATGTCTCCCACATCTTGTGCAGACATTGGTCTCCAGAGCAACTTCTCTCGATATCGATATTCACCAACAGCCTATATTATTTTTCTGCTTTTTGTAAAACAATTTCGCGATTAAAGCATGTTCTGGTACTCTAACAGTCATCGTAAGTGAAAGAAAGCTACTCACTCAATCTCCTTTTTATACCCGAAATTCACGCTCAGTCCACATATTTGTGCAAATCAGATCGTTTTCTTCATTTGCAGTGCCATAATTACTCTTCTTCTACGGTTACAATACTTGAAAATGTAAAAAACAATCTAGTTTTAAATGCCATAATGTTTGAAAATGCAAAAATAGCTTATAGTTATAGCTTATACTTGTCTTTCCAAAAATTTTGATGATAGTTCGTCCCTTAGAGGATTCTGTTTTGTGTAATATTTTAGCACAACTTTTAAATTATCTATCTACAAATTTGCGAATCAATCCATATTTTAGTTACACCTTCAGAGTGCTCCGAATAGTCCAAGTTTGTGATAACCATAATCTCTTACATTAATCCTTATTCTTGAAGAAACCCTCCCCCAACAATATTAATATGTTTCTAGTTTCTATTACAGTAGTAAGAAAAAAGAAAATTATCAATTAAATAATTATGATTACACTCCTTACAATATACATAAATCTATTTTTAATTTATAAAATTTGAATCAGAGATACATGACCTTATAACTCCATTTGAATTTTTAATGTAGACACTGACGGATTAGATCAAAAGGAATGATTTTATATCTGAGAATATTTTTAATCTTATTATCTAAAAAAATATTCAAATCGAATTCCTAGTGACAGATAAGCATCACAGAGTTTTATATACACATTGCAGATCTTATCTATTTACTTGCATGGCAAATTAAATCTCTGTTGTGACAACAATAATTCTCACTTGCGTTTACATTTCAGCGTCACTAATAACAGTAAAACAAACATTTTTGGTAAAATAATACCGATTCATTTCAATTTAGTTTACGCCATTCAACCGACTTATTTCAATTCAGTTCACATTCTTCAAATATTACAACATAAGATTTACACAGAAGTATGTGAATTATTCTCTATCCTCTAAAATTAGACATTTCGTTTTTTTTTTTAATATTACGTTTTATTTCGATTATAGGAATTATCTTTTCTTAGTGTGACCAGCTGGCTATTTGGTTTTTTAAAGACGCGTTCTATGTGTATTTAAGATAATTTAAATTCTTACTTGTATCCCAGTGTCAATGATTTGGCCAATGTTTGGAAAGCATCCGTTTCTCTTCTGTTTGGATATAATCCATCTCTGCATATCAGTTAGAATATCTTCATCAATGTTAATGTATCGTTGTGCTTCATAGAAAGAGCGCAGAACGAATGCAGTAAGAAACATGCTTCCTGTTTTATCACTTTGTCCGAAGGCGCTGAAAGATCCGTCATAATGACGGAAATTCAATTCACGCTGATAACCTAGAGTGAATATCGTCATCATAATTTAATATAGTAATTAGATCAGTACTGGTTTCTGAAAAATTATTTTAACAGTTATTTGGAGAAATTATACGTTCATATTAATAACGTATATATATATATATATAAACACATTAGTTAGATAAAGAAAAACTCAAGAAATTAAATAATTGAAATTTGAATTTTTTTTTTTTGAAAAATTAAGAAAAAAAAAATTTTTTTTTAAAAAGACAAAAAGAGAAAACATATAAATTTTTTAACAGGCCTTAGACTGTTCTGCTGAGTTATTCTAGAATTATAGGCCTTAATATCCTCATCAGCATATTTATTATTAAAAATTGTTATAACAATAGAAATACATATTGAAAAAAAGTCTGAAAGTTAAAATCCAAAAAATAAAATTAAAAATAAAAACACACAAAAAAAAAACACAAAAATCTTAAAAAACCAAAACCTCTAAAATCTTAGAATCTTATATGAAGTTAATCAACTTCAGAGAAAAATCAAAATTTTTCATGTATAACTTTCCAAGTGTATTAATATTACATTTAAGAATACAAAAAAGTGGAAACAAATTTAGAGAATTATGTAACAGAAATCAATAAAATTTAGAAAAAAGACTCACTCACACGTTCTTGTGTCTGTAATTTATATATATATATATATATATATATAAATTACAGACACAAGAACTCATATTAATAAGAACTCATCTCTCTCTCTCTCTCTCTCTCTCTCTCTCTATATATATATATATATATATATATATAGAGAGAGAGAGAGAGAGAGAGATGTGTGTGTGTAATTTCATTTAGAAACATATAAAAAGATTTTTTAAATATTCTATTTTGATTACCTGTATAGAGATTCTGAATGGCTCTCGATTTAATATCATCATCGAGTTTACCGATGTCATTGAGGTAATCTAAAACAAGGTAATTTGGTGTAAATTTAACCATATTTTGTTCACCACAGCCAGTTGGGAGAGATACGAGACTGTCCAAATTTTGTATAGCTGGTCCTAAGATATTTCCTGTAAATAATTATAAAATACTCAATAAAGTAATTTAAATTACTAGAAAAAGGTATGTATATATAAAGATATGTTATTTGATTCATATCGACTAATTGCAAAATTCTGATGCGTGTGAAAATTCCTTTAATGTGCATTTACCATAAAACTTATATTTTTAAGTAAATGGGAATGAAAATAATATGGACGTTTCTCCGTTTCTTAGTTTAATGTTACAGGTACTTTTGGGTGAGGTGTATGGAACACTATAACGGACAGAAACTGCGTTTCGCTAAATAATTCTATCTTTTTCTTAATATATCAATATTTGAACTAAAATGTAATCGGAAAATTGATAGAGAAGAGTCGAAGGAGAATCATAAAAGTACTAGCATCAGAATTATAATTTTACATTTAATTCTATACTCAATTATATCGCAGTTTCCTCTTTTTATTTTTCTTTTATTTTCAGGAGCGAAGTAAAAATCAATTGAGCTAGTTTCAAACTTTCTATTTCAAGTCTTTAATTTTTGACCTTGCTATTATTTAATATGTATTTCGAATAAAGTCTCCCACTGGTCAGTGTTAAGAGCATATCTCCCTCTATTTTTGTATAATATTACCCATATTATTATTACAAAAGTTCTAGTAGTATGCTTGGGAAAATTAGTCTAACTAGGAGGATAATGACAAATAAGGCTTATTCACAAATAATCAGGATGACTCACAAGTAGTGGAGCTTGTATAGTAACAGCACAAATACACAAAAAATTTGTACAGATAAGCAAGACAGATATAAGAACAAAAACAGAACTTGAAATGACAGTCACAATTGTATCAGTAACTTTCAGTTCACCGGCGTATTAGTTAGCTCTACGGACGAACTTCCGTAGTGTTAACTTCCCTACTTAAAGCCCGCCTCTAGAGGGCGTTCATTTGTAAAGAAAAGAGTGTTTGATGTCACACGATCCCCTCAGACGGGACCTGACCGAATCTTCGAGAGGAGCTGTTGTAAACGAGCGGTAGTAAGGAGTGTAAATAAATTATTGTTGTTATACAACCTGATGTGTTTTTGTCTTAGGACAACTGTGAACTGTAATCTAATGATTATCGACTAAGTTAACAAAAAGTATAAGTAAAGGAAGTGTATGTGTAAGGATGACACACAGTAAAAAGAAGCTTTTAATAGTAGTAATACTCTGCAACTTCAAGACAGGTATCGGTCGCTTCCTCAAATTCACTCAGCCATGTTACTGTCAGCTCCTCGGCAGAGCCATTCGTCCAAATGCCAACCGCTTACCAATCGATCTCATAAGTCAACTCTTCTGTTTCACTCTCTCAGCGTATTTATAGATATTCCGGCCAGGTATCACACGGAAAATTCAGGAAAAGTCGGAAACTTTCTTTCCAATTAAGATTTCGTTAAGATTCCAGCACTTTCTGGAATCTTGCTTTTGTCACCAAAGTCGCCAAATCCAACTCCAAGGTTAAGGAGTCATTGCTTAAACTTTCTTTGGCTGACTGATGAAATCTCTTAAATGTGTTTCTTTTCTATTTTAAGAAATCCATTGCAGAGAAGCGTCAGCTAGGATCCGTAACAATATCCTGAAAGCTTACATTCACTCACTATAACAAATCAAGAGTATACATTTAACAATTATACAGAAAAAAATCTTAATTACAGTAAAAAAACATTATTCAGTAGATTTTATTCATCTGAGATAAAAAGTGATTTTGTTACTTATTAAACACCGTAAATGACACACATTGCCTTAAATTATTTAAATGTAACTACACAATTCATTAAAAAATATAAAGAATTATCTCATTTCACACTTTCTGTAAAAAATTTTGCATCTAAAATAAAATATTCTTCACGTAAATCCATATTAAATCAATAATATAGAATACAAAAATTACAAAATTCAATTGATATAAGCAATATCATATCAATTTTTTAATGCTTTTCTCGATATCAAATAATTGAAATTGAATTTCACAAAATTGTTGTTAGGAGTCATTTGGGATTAATATTAGAGAAATAGTTAAAAAAAAATACTTTGTCCAAAATCTCTTACATTAACTTAATCAGAGTTTCTTAATAACAATTTAAAAACTAACTTTTTGCATAGAAGCGATATGCTATGGAAAATAATTTATAATACTTACAACTATAGACGAAAAAGAAAGATATTAAATATTTACCTGTGATATCAACAAAAGCTCTTGCAGATTCAGGAACTACATCTTCTGGTAAACTTAAGACATAGGATTGCGAAAACATTTGATTTTTTTCATCTATTAAAAAAAATCCTCCATTTAAAAAAACGTGATAAATGTTCAAAAAGTATTTATGTCATTTAAGCAAATCGTGGTCTTATTCCAAAAGTACTCATATTTTACACTCTACGAGCCAATGGTTCATCAATAAACGAGATTACAATTCCCTTTTCAATCTTCATCAATACTTGAAGTTAAGAAAGTTGGACAAAAGTACCGATAAAACTTCATCTAACATCAGAATTTTAGAATAAAAGTGATTTAACATTACACGTTTAAGTAGTATGTTTTAAGTGACAGACGTGACACACTCGTTTTTAAAAATGCTTATTTATAGTATGACATCCCAGCTTATTTTTTTTTTGAGGTGTAAAGCTTTAAAATATCGGGCTGAAATTAATGCATTGAATATAAAATATCTAAAATTAAAAATACCATGAATAGAGAAATATATTAAGAATGGTATTAAAGTAACTTGAATTGTTATTAATACAAATATTAATAACAACTCAAAAATTGAATTTTAGGTGGCTTTCGATTTTCATAGAACTTGCAATTTGGTTTTGTATATCTGTCTTTGAATGACGATTGATTTGACTTTGAGAGATTCCTGAAATCATCACAACTGAAGTAGTTAATGTAATTGCATTAATTGAATCTATGATGAACAATGAACTGAACAATGAAGGTGGTACTGACTAGCTAATGCAAAGCTTTTAGAAGCTTTATAATTCTCAATATTTGTTTGAAAATACACCTAATGAAATAATACATTTGAAAATTTCTAATATAGTACAAATTTTTGGAACGAATTAGCTACGAAAATCGAGAACAATTTGTAATTAAGTATTTACGTAATCAACCTCCACACAGCACGCAACTTTAAATAAGGTCTATAATAATATATATTTTTAAGACTCCTTATTAGAACTTACGACAAGTTAATTTTATGATTGTAGCCATAAGTGAAATTAAAATATCTATTTTTTTTAAATAACAGTGTGCTATTCAAGTAGCAAATACCGTTTTCATCCAAGCAATAATCATATGCTGTTTTTAAAAATTTAGAATACAAATACAAAATTTAGCTATATAATTAACTTAGCTTTAAAAAAAATGTATGAAAGGATTTTATTATAATGCAAAGTAACAGAAGAATTAACTCGGATGTTGTTCCGTTTTGTTACAAGCCACGAGCTGAGGAAGCGAGGCGGTTGCAGATGTGAAGAGAAAACATATGAATAAAATTAAGAGAACTTTCTAACTCATCGGTTGTGCTTGTCTTTAAGCGCAATAAAATTATCCTCGAATTTATGTAAAAAATGTGGAAAATGTAAATAGCTTCATTTCAAATCATCATTTACCAAAAATAATCTGGAACTGTTTAGAATTTCATGTAGAGGAACAAATTTATCCTCTCGCCTTGTGGATTTGAAAGCGAGGTAAGAGTTTTGTTGCGTCTTTCTCCCCGTCTCTGATTGGAGACTCAGTTCGCGCATGCGCGTGGAATCTTCTTACGTAACAATTTAGCTTTGTTTTCAGTCTGTATATGCTATTGAACGTCGTAATATCGATTAAAAACCTGTAAATATTTTCATTTTAGTGTTAAATGTTATCTGCATTTAGCCAGGTCAAAAAAGCTTTCTTGTGGATTAATCCGTTCTGTGAAATCTTTCGACATATTACCTATTAATCCCTTCAGCTTTCCTGGAATAAAACTCTGCAAATCAGATAAGTAACTTTTTTGATTATTCACATGTATAAGAAAGTGTAGAGTTGTGTTATTTTGAATTGATATACAAGAAGGTTTAGTTTTAGTTAAATTTATTTCTGTGACACGTTTTACGTTATTTATTTATTATTTTTATTTTCGAATATTTTAACCGTACATTATATATTATATATATTTTTTGGCATCTCTGTCGAGATGGATTAAATTTGTATTCGAATCAACCGAGAAATTTTGAAAACGAAGTTATTGAATAGTTTACTATTGATTTTTATTTGTGATTTGATACATTTGAATGATGATGACCGACGAAAAAGTAAACACGTATAAGAAAAATGAGCAGTTTTAAGGACATCCTTTATTAAGTTTATTTCTAAAATAAGAGATGAGCTCCATAAATCAGAAACGGATGAAAGTCAAATTGAATTATTGCTTGAATACCTTAACGATAAATTAGAAGCTCTTAAATTGATTGATAATGAACTGGAAATTGTTTTAAGTATCGACGAGCTTGAAAAAGAAATAGAATCATCCGAAGAATATCGCGAAAAAAATAGTTGCATGTGAATTTAAAGCTAAAGAAATATTTACAGAGATTAACAGTGATTTATTGGAAAGATAGTTTCTTGGCAGAATCCTCTGCTAGTGTGAAGATAAAAAGAGTTATAAACAACATGAAACTGAGTGTTTTTGCGGTTTTACCAGCCAATTGCTGACTTTATTGAACCCATTCGAAACAGCGATACACAATAACGAACTTTTAGATAACATAGATAAATTTAATTATCTAAAGGCTCATTTAAGTGGAACAGTTTTAAATACAATTGGATGTTTATATATTTCTACAAAAATTATGTGAAAGCTGTTAATTTATTGAAAGATTGTTTTATACGTAAAAATATTCTTGTTAACACTCATACGAATAACTTAATGCATTTACCACTCCTTAAGAGTTCTAATGGCATTTGATAATTGTCAAACCAAAATAAGAAGTTTAGAATCACTTGGAATTTTGATTGAAAAACTTAGCATTTTAATGTGTCCGATATTGTTAAAGTTACTTCCATATGATTTGGTATTTAGTTTTAATAAGTTATTTGATTCAGAAACAGAGTACAACAAATAACTTAAACAATAGAAGATTTATTAGACTTTTTACGTAAACAGTTGAACGCTTTGGAAATGGCTAATACTAACACACATGCCAAAACGATAACTCCTTTCCCCCTTCCTCGAATCGATTTTGCCGAAAACAGCAAGAGATAGAATGTCTGCTGTTGGAATGAAAATCATAACTGGCCATCCGAAAAGAACAAAACTAATATAAACACAGCTGCTGATCTTTTTTGTTTAGAAATACAAAAGGAAAAAAATATTCGACTTGCCTGTTTTGTTCTAAACATTCTGATTCGAATGAATATGACTATGCTAAGGGTTTATTCTATGATGAAAGAAAGAATGCTTTTATTTAAAATGGGCTGTTGTTTTCGATGTTTAAAATTATGTCATCTATTTGAAAATTGTAAAGTTTTTTGTTCAATTGTAAGTTTATTAGTTCAATTTTTGGTAAAATACATTTAAAAAAATAAAACAAGTCATGTTCTAACGAAGTTCATTTGCAAACTTTAATTGTCGGAGTACTAGGAAAAGGTTTAAAAGGTTACTTGACAGCTCTTTTCGATACTGAATCCTAAAATACATATATAAGCAAGTATGTAGCTAAAATGTTAAAATTAGAAAATTTAAGAACAGAAAAAACTAAACATGTTCTCTTTGGAGTAATATCAGAAAATCATAACCCCTATTGACTTAATTTAAGTTGTATAGATGGTAAATATAATTGCCCAGTTGAAGCTTTAGATCAAACGAAAATTTGCTCTTCAGTACTTAGGATTAAAAACGACAAATTTTCTAAAGTATTAGAAAACAAGGGAATATACATCAGCAACGTTCTTCAGGATGGGGATTTTTGTTTTTATGAGGAAAACCCGAAAGAAATACATTTGTTGTAAAGAGCACAGACACTGCTGCGTGTTTGTTTATAAAGAGCTTTGATCATTTTCTGGGACATGAGATAACAACCTCTGAAACTAAGTTAGACTAGTCTTTAATGGGGAGAATAAAAAGTAAAAGTGAAAAGAAAGATAGTTCCTTATCCGTTCATCTCTTTCTCTACACGTTTCTAATGCAAAATTATCAGACCTTTGGAGATTGGATACTAGGGGAATTTTGAATGAAGGTAACAAAACAAAAAGCATTTTAGAAGAAGAAATGCGAAAACTTTTCTTAGAAACTGTAAAACAGGGGAGAGCGACGGGATATATGAAATAACTTTATCTTGGTCTGTTAACAATTATGTTCTCTCGAGTAACCGGTGTATGGCCAAAAGGTATCTTTATAAAACAGAAACTAAGCTGATTAAAATTATATATAATAAAAGGAGAGGTTTGGTTTTATTAACGTAACATTTTGGCCTATATACATTTTAATTTGAGATGTTGGCAATCAAATATGAATCTTGAAGACCTTCCATCCAAAGGAAGTTCTTTTAAAACAACTGCAAAAATCAAAATGGTGGGAGGATCAATTATGGTTGTACTTACCTAAGAAGAATGGCCTAAAACCGAAAAACACCATATGAAGAAATTTTAAAAAAAGAAACGAAAAGAAAAAGATTTTAAGCCTCTTGTTCAAGGAAAAGGAAGTTGATTGGTATTGTCATAAGTTCTCATCTTTTAGAAAAATAGTAAGGCTTTTAGCCTGGACTTACAGAATTTTGTACAACACAAAGAATGTTGAAAAAAACTTTTCTGATTTCTATTCATTTTTCTGATTTTTTTCTATGATTTCTGTATACAAATTTGAAAAGGCTGCAAAAATACTTCCCAAATTAATTCAAAAAGAATCATTTGTAGGTCTAGAAGATCCTAATATTCACTCATTGAGACCTACCAAAAATGGTTATGAAATTATGAGTCAAAACAAAAATTGTCCACGTGAAGATAGCGAAAACTTTCGATATCCTGTTATTTTGTTATCCGACCACCCAGTTGTACAAAGACTAATGTATGAAAGACATCTAGAGAATTAATATGCTAGAGTCATTAATATTTCATCTTAGAGAAAATTTTTGGATATAAGAATCAAGGAAAAACATTTTAAATTATAGCAGGAAATGTGTTAAATGCAAGAGATTAAATGTGCAAGAATATAAGTTCTACCAGAAATTCCACATGAAGATAGAGTTTGAGACGAACCCGTTTTTGAAGTCGTTGAAGTTGACTTAGCTGGTGCGCTTCATCTCTCTGATGGATCAAAGTCTTGGATAGTTTTGTACACTTATCGTGCAACTTATCAAATATATTACCCTTATTTGCAATTTATCGTGCCATTCATCTAGAATTAGCAACCTCATTGTCCACTGAGACTTTCATCCAGTCTAGACGAATATTCATTGCCAGGAGAGGCAAACCTTATGTGAGTTATTCAGAAAACGGCACTAACAGATCTCTTGAAAGGGTAAATTAGAATTCAATATGTGCTGAAGCCTCCTCACAAAGAATATGTTGGAGGTTCAATCCACCTGTTGCATCCTGGTGGGGTGTTTGGTGGGAAAGGCTTATGCGAATGGTTAAATAGATCTTAAAAAGAGTCCGGTTATCTTTAAATTACGAAAAACTAAATATCATCCTATGCGACTCTGTGAACAGGTGATAAATTCTCAACCTATCACCTACGTTTCAGAAGACAACCGAGATTCCTCTCCCCTAACCCCCATGATGTTCCTGCAAGAATTTCCTTAATCAGGAATTCTTGATATCAAATCTGTAGACTCGAAGCTTTGGAATCGAAGAGCGAAATACAAACAAAGAATTAGAGGCAATCTACGCAACAGATTCAGGAGTGAATTCCTCGGACAATTACGACAGTATGCTCTGAAGAGAGAATTGTTTCAAAAATTGTGTTTTGGAGATGTTCTCGTGGACGACATAAATAAATGGCGCATTCACATTGGCCTCGAGCCAAAATAATAGAGATATTTTCTGGAAGGGATAATGTTGTTCGACTAGCCAAAGTAAAGATAGGCAGTGGTATTTTCCTCCACCCAATACAGAGATAGTTCCCTCTCGAGATCTTTCAGTTTGAAAATGATCTTCTTCCATGAGGAGACCTACTTTACAAGCAAACGCCTCAAAGACAGTCCGGTTCCCCTGCTGCTGACCCGGAGCGACCAATCCAGGATGCTGCTTCTGAGTCTTCGGTTGTAGCCAGGACTTGACGAGTGATTTAACTACCTCAGAAATTTAACTTGTGATTGAGCTCCTCTAGAGTTTCGGACCTCAGTGATGGAAGTGTTCCATTCTGCTACAAGCCAAGCCATCGAGCTGAAGAAGCGAGACGGCTGCTGATGTAAAGAGAAGACACATGGATAGAACAATGCAGAACTTTCGAACTCATCGGTTGTGTTTACCTTTATACGCAATAAAACTCTACTCAAATTTATGTACCAAATGCAAAATACGTAAATAGCTTTATTTCAACACATCATTTACCAAAAATAATCTGGATGTCCTTTTTCCAAGTGGTCATTGATACAACGGCTTAGAGTTTCAGGTAGGAGAATAAATTTACCCTTCCACCTTTTGGATTCGAAAACGAGGTAAGCATTTGACCTTGTATTTTTATTTTCGAATGTAATAACTGCAAATTATTTATTATATAGTTGTAATTACTTTCATTACATTTAATGACAGTTAAAAATAAAGTAATTAAATTATAGATTGTTAATCGAAACACATATGTTGTGTTTTAAGATCAGAATATAGGAAATCCTAAATAGAATTTTAAATAATTACCTGATGGGCAGAAAAGAATGCTGTGAACGTTTTCGTTAGGAAATCCTTCAGCCTGTAAAGGATTTTAAGTAAATAGTAAGTAAAAGTAAATTTTTGATATGAAGTAAATTTTAAGTAAAATAAGTTTTTGATATAAAGGATTTTAAGTAAAATTTTGATAGGTTTAGGTCTTGAGAAAGCTGATTTAAAAGATTTTATGAGTGTGTGCTCTAATAAATTAAAGGATAATTTGGAATTGGATCAGAAAATAGGAATGAAATTCTAATTAAAGTTACACTATTCAGAGGCTTGTAGAACCTGTTCTGCTTATTGGATTTTGATGAAACTTGGAATATATGCTATACGGACCATGGAGAAAAGATTTCTGCAATTAAAAAAAAATTAGTACCAATTTTGACCACCAGGTGGTTTTTTTTATCGAATATTCCTTATACAGATCCGTAAAACCTCTATATAAACTTTCAGTCATATCCAGAGAATCATTCAGCGTGCGTTTGTCATCGTTAATCATGCCCTTACAAAAAAACAAAAAAAAAAAAGATCGAGCTGTACTGGTAAAATTGTTTTATTAGAACGACAGCAACCACTTAGTTGCTCTGCAAGAATATCGTCGTTTAAAGGATCTGCGAAAAACCCCATGTCGAGGATTGGTTTGAAGAAGATGATCATGAAATTTGAAGAGACGGGCGATTTGGGTGTGCTGCCCGGAAGTAAAATCCGTCAAAGGAGTAAAATCCGTCATTTGATGATGTTCGCGTTCCCTTACACCGCAGCATATCTTTCTATATATCACAGCATTAAATTTCCTTAGATGGTAAAATATTTTTTGGAAACGACATCCCTAGCCTCATGGCATCTTCAGATTTGTATCATAAACAAGAGGAATGGCAATTTTTTATTGATGCTTCAGAGGTAATCTTAAAAAAAATACTTTTCCACAATAGAAATGAATATAACTCCATTTCTGTTGGATATTCAACATGGGAAATGAAAATCGGGACACCCTGAAAAAACTATACCTGTGTTAAAATTTGATGATTTTAAGGGGTTAATCTGCGTCAAATTTCTTTTTGATTCTTCTGAAAATGCAGCAATGCCATACAAAGTATTCATGCCACATGCGAGGATGTGGCCAGCCCTAAAAAAGACAAAATTAAGTACAAAAGTGGCCTTCTCGAATGTCTATGGAATCTTGTGATAAAATATAGTTAATCGATTAATAATATCACCAATAGACTTTTTCCTTTCATTACTCCGCATCAAGCAGAGACTGTTGAAAATTTTCATAAAATTTCTCAATGAGGATGGTAAGGCATTTGCGTTTTATAAGAAACTCTCTCCTATCAATATTTGGGGATGGTAAGGTATTTGTGTTTTATGCGAGACTCCCTCCTATCAATATTGAATGTTAAAATAAAAAAAGGGTACATATAGATCTAGAGACATTCGGGAACTTAAGAAAAATGACCAGTATAAAAGTATTCTGAATAAGAAATTTTCAAAAGAACAAATAAGCTACAAACTACAAGAGTATAGTTAAAGTATGGCGAAAAATTTTATAAGTTTGTCATATAACATTAAAACTTCATTTTTTACTTTCTTACTCGGACTTTTTCAAAATAATACTGAAACAATTAGCTCTAAGGATTGAGAATGATCTCACCAACATATATCTACTCTGAAGTCTCGATATTTATCGCAATGGAATTTGCTGTTGGCTCTTCAAGATACTATGAACCAACAATATTGTTACGAAAATTGTCCGGCGTGTGTAGGTGAACAGTCCGACAAGCAGAATACTAGAAAAATAGTAGTTTATCCTAAATAATAATAAAACAGGCAGCACAGACGACAACAAAATCGTACTTGCACAAATTTGCAGCACTAAATAAACGGCAATCCACAGCTTAAACAAAATCACGCAGTTTGCAAAGCAAGCAAGATAATCACTTTCTCTCCGAATCAGCGGCTCTGTCTATTTATAACCTTGAAGACCGGATGTGACGTCACATAGAAAGTTCTCCAATGTTTCAATCCGATTCTGGAAACTTCTCGACGAAACTAGATTTTACTTGAAGATTCATAATGCCTTTTGTCACCAAATTTATCGCCAAGTTTCTTGCTAAGGCTGGGGGTCGAATTCCTGCTTCCCCCTTGGCGTCCAGAAAGCCTGTGAACTTCTCTTAGCAACCATACGATCAGTATTGCTAGGAAGCAACATTTCATATTTGTAACAATATTAATGAAAAAAATATTAATATTCTTAAATTAATACACTAAGAATGTTTTCTGATGGGAAAAATTAGTGAAGTATAACTCCAGGTAAGTACAGCCTTTTATTGCATAATCATCTAAACTGGTATAGTTATAATCCATAAATGCATATCTTACATTTAACAAAAAGAATTAACCATAAGTTCCTATTATCTTTTTTTGCTCACTCAAGCGTGTATCCAACTAAAATATTAGCTTGAAATTTAAGGAAAAAAAATTAAAAGTTTTTTTATCAGTGTTTACAGAATATACAGGTTTAATGAAAAGTATATTCTGATGTATTAATGCATATCCATTTTGTATTTTTAACATTATTTTATTACATATATTTACAATGTTTATAATTTGCTTCCTTTGATTTCTTCTCAGCATAATCTCAGAAATATTTAAGCTTTATTGAAGTTAATAGATTTACGGAAATGAAATCCTACCTCAACTTCGAACGATTGAGTGATGGCATCTCTTGCCGGGGCATCATATGTAGGAGAGTTGCCACAAACTTTACTTGAAGATGCAGTTTCTGCTTTTACAGTGATGTTAACTTTACCAACTGTGGTTCCTTTTAATGTAAGTCGAATACTATTACTAGTATTTGGTTGGACACATAAATCACCACTTGTGGAATCGTTAGCAACTACAAATCCCTGAGGTTGATCTAGAGATACTGTCACCTGTAACAAAGAAATATAAATTCGTATATTTAGCATGTTAAATAAACTTTCTTTTGCTAAAAATACATAATAACCAATATAAGTATGGCTAGGTATTGGAAATTATTAAAACGTTTACTGTTAATAAAAATTTATGGAAAAATAATAGAAATATATGCTTGATTTTAAAAAATAGACTTTACTTGATGTATTGTTTTTTAAATATTAATTTAAGGAGCATTTTTAGCTCATTACATTACAATAAAAGATATTTTTATTTGAAAAATCCAAAGAAAAATAAAACAACTAGTAAAATGGTGGTGAAATTTGCGAGAACAAAAAGTTAATCGAAAGTCCATTCTTTCGATTATTTCGACTTTTAATCTTTAATGTTTATAGAATAATTTTATTTTTTAGTTATTAATTTTTTGATTATGAGATTTGAATGTTATAAGATCAAATTAACTTTATTCGAGTGCAGTGTTATTTTCGTTTCAGGTTGCATATGCATCAATTAGACAAAATTGTATTAGAAAAAATACACGCAAAATATTTAATAGAATTTTAACCGAAAAATAAATATTGCTTTCAATTATTCTAAAAGTAAGTATATTAAAATCAACCAAATACTCTATGGTCTTAATTACAGGAAGAGCGGCATCCACATAGCTGAAAATCGACGCAACTACAACAAATTCTTCGCCTCTGATAACACTGATGGGGAGATTATATGATATGAAAAAGGCTTGGAAACCTTTGATAGAGGCTGTGCCTGATAAGCCAAGTCCATCTTTTGGACTAATACAAACAGCACTGCCTTCCCATTCTGTTATTGTGTCAGGTAGAGTTTCTTGCGACTCGAATATGCCACTCGGTCTGCGAAAAAAAATTGAAGAAAGTTTAACAAGAAAACGAATTTTACCAGTATAATTAATACATGCATGATTAATATACTTGTATATACAGATGCCGACTTGACATGATAAAATGGGCATTCGGTGTTTTAAAAACTTTGATTTATACTGTTATATATATTATTGTATAAAATATTACAATATTAATGTTTTGCTTTGACTCTATACAAAGTTTCAAAGAAGTTGTATTTTAATTTTCCTTTAAACTTTTATTTTTAGTATATAATTGGTCATAAAATAAACCTTTCCATATCGAGATGCGAAAATTGCTACAGCTTTTCATTAACGTGGTGCTCTTAAAACTCGCTATTTTCATATAACAACAATCCAACAACTCTATTGGCTTAAAAAGTTTAATCTATAACATTAATTATTTATGTATTACATTTTTGTGGTTGGAATTAACGGAGAATTTTTTTTATGCTTATAGTATATCGCTTTTATTAATTTAATTAAAAGAAGAGAGTTCACTTATGAATAAGTAAATGATAGATAAAGCATTGTTCTATTTTAATTTAGTACAAGATTGTTTTTAAATATGTTCAAGCGTGTGTATTTAACGTTCTTTTGGCTCATTTAATTTGTGTTATTCTAACTAGACAATATTTTACGATATACAGTAAGAACATTTTTTTTAATTTCATGTGATACTTAACTGAAATTAATATTTAACCCTACGTTTCTGTAATGTTTAAAAAAATGAAATCAAGAAACAAATAATAATAAAAAAAAGAATATTTTCCTTGGGGGCAAAATCCAAATTTTAGTTTGAAAACAAAACAAATCAGTTTTGTTTCTGTAAGATACCAATATTTGATTTTCAGGAGAAAAAAATTATTTTAGTTGTAAATATGAGCTTCAGAACTGAAACTAAAGTGCAAACTTAACGCCGTCACGGATGGGTACATAAAGTTATCAAGATGTATAAAAAATTTAGACTAATAACATATAAACCTGGAATAATAATAATAAAAAAAGAATCTTTCAATTCGACCACCTAAATAAACATCTCTGTGTGTGGATAAGTACGAAAAAAAATCCTAAGCTGAGTGCTGTAAAAATTCTCTCAAACTACTTCTACAGCAATAGGAAGACATGTTTCTGTAGAAATAATTAGAAAACTATTCCGATATGCACGTAGAAGGAAGCCTTTCATAAACAAAGCAAATAAAGAGAAGTAGACAGAATTTTCTAAAAATATTTCAAAGCTTCAAAATTTCCGGAGTAACATAGTAAATATTAATTCTGAACTATTCCTATATAACACCATCCTCACTGATAAGTATAAACATGATTTGTACGGAATTGTATGTTTGCAAAAAGATATTAAAAAATTAGTTTTTATTCATTGCGTCGTGGATAAAATGAAATACTTGAATATACTGAAGAATAATTTAAAATTGAATGCTTAGAAATTAGATTTTTTTTGTGATCGCCCTTTATGTTGCAGCAAGATAGTGAGTCCAAAATATAGAGTTAAAACTCTTAAGTTAAGCTGTTATTCAGTTGTAAAATGCAATAGCATACCTTAGTTTCTCGACACAATTGTGAAGAAAAATTTGTGATCTCAGGTGGAAAAGTCTATACGAAAGAATAATAGGAGCAAAGAACAGTTATTTTTAATATTACACGAAAAATTGGCAAAAATATCCAGTGAAACAATACAAACACTTTAGAATCAAAGCACACGTTTTGGAAACTGTTCTAAATGTTAAAAGATATGCAACGTGATAGTACATTTTTTATTTCTGCCATTTTTTAAGGAATTACTTGTTAGGTTTTTACTCAACTTTATAACCAGAAAATCTGTAACTTCAGCGTAAAAATTATTTTAATTAAAGTATTATCGACCCTTCATTATTTCTTAATTTAATGCATTTTGAATGTGCATTTTATTGTTCCTTTAAATACTTAACTTAAACTAAGATTTAATTATATTGTTTTTGGCCTTTGAGAAAGAGAGTGAGAGGTGTATTCTCAGTTTTTGAAGCTACTGTATTTATGTAAATTTATAATTTAGGAAAAATCCATAAAGTGAAAGTTATTTTCATTTTCAATAGTTTCCTGTCATGTTACTGAAAAATATGTGAATACATTTTGGAATTTTTTTTTGATATTTTCGTTCAAAAATACACAAGACTATAATAATAACTTTGCTTAATATGAACATTTGTAAAAAATATGTAAATACTTAGATGAAAAAATTCCGGAAAGGAATTTTTTAAAACTCAGCTACGATTTTAGTTATTTAAAGTACGCTGCATCGCATCCAATTAAAATGTTTAAGTGTTCAATTGTGGTATTTTTTAAAAAGTTATTGATACTTAACATTTATTTTAAAAATATTTTTTAAATGTTTAATCCTAAAATGGTTTTCCAAAAAGAATTAAATGCAAAAGTAAGTGATTCTTTAAAAATTGCAAAAATTAAAAGAATTTGTACAATGAATTGAATTTAAAAACCAGCAGTTAAGAAACCCATGATAAAAGGAATAATGGAAACATTTTTAGAGATATTAAAAAATGTTTCTTCATTCTTTTATTTAATATGAAGTCATTTAAGAAAAACCTAGTAAATTTTTTTTTCCTGTTATCAAACCAATTACTTTTCTAGTAAAATTCATTATTTTTTGAGCACTTAAAAGTACATACCCAGTCATTTCCATCTGGAATAACCATGTCTCTGGAAAGTAATCTCTCACATTTTTAACTGATGTGGTGGCAGCTGCTGCATTTGGCTTTGCAATGAAAGCAGCAGGTGCAGCTGGTTGCGCACTAATGGAGTCAGATTCTGCAATAAGAAATTTTTAAGATTAATTCTGAATTGTTTTCTCAAAACTGTTATTCTTTTGAAATAATTAGAAATTTTACTCATATACTTTTTTTTTGTTGTTATTTAGCTTAATGATGAATTAAAGTTGTAAATGGGAAGTGGAGTCAAGGGCATTGGAACATGAGGAAATACCTTAATTTTCTTTGAATATTAGATGTTAATTTAGTGTGATTGTCTTACCTAAAAGTGCATATATTTTCATTACCTACTCACCAATAAAATAACTCTATATTTGAATGTTGTTCTGACGAGCTGATGGTGAAAAACAATTCACTTATTGCTACGAATGATAACATCCACAATATTTGTATTTCAATAGTTCTCTAAAAGTATGTGTAGTTTTTAACTGCATCTAGAGCTTTATTTCGTTTAATTTCGGTCTTTCGTATTTTATAATCAAAATCAAATGATGCAGACTTGAATAATCATTTAGAGACAGGCTTGAATAAGAACTACACTCCATTTAAGAAATCATTTCTCATTGTTGTATTTACTCTTATTGAATATTAGCTTCTTAGATCTTCTAAAGCCAGAAGACAAAATTAAAGATCGATTAGTAATATAAATACTAAAATTATATTAAAAGAATAAATATTTTTAATAATTGAAAATTATTTTTCTGTTTTAGTGCATTCTTTTAAATGTAAGCGCAGTTAACATAAAAGCGTATTGCAAATAGTAGGAAGTTAAAAAATGAAATTTTGCGGAAATTTAGAGGGAAATGTAATTTTTTTTGTTTGTGGTTCCAATAAATCAGGGAGTTTGATGCGAGAATTCTCTGGATTATTTTGTTTTCCCTAAATTAATGTTAGAAATAATCAGACAATAATTTTACGGTGGTTTGAATTCAAAAATATGATTTTGTTCTCATAAAACTAATCAATGCAAACAAAATTCAATCAAATAATGAGCTTTGGAATATCTTAAAAACATTCTGGTAAAAATAATGCTAAAATTGATTTCAGAGTTAAAAATTAGGCTCTGTTTTTTTCTGTAATTATTTTTGAAACTTAAATTTTTGTTCATTTTTCAAACGTTTTATACAAGATACATCACTCGCTTTTCCTTTTTTTAATCTAGTGAATAATTCTTTAGAATCTGGAAAAGTTAAAATCGGCACAAATTTTATTTCCTTTAACTAATTAGTATAGAAATTTCGGCTATTTTTTTTGATTAACAGTGGAAGTTAATAAAATAATCATATTTTAATAATCAAATAACCACTTAAATAATCATATGAAAAGTAAATGCATGCACGGGATCGGTATTTTTAATATTTTCCAAAAATATTCTAATTAAATGCATACTAACATTTTTGAATTATTTGACATATTTTTACATTACACGAAAAAATTTCTAGTATAAATTTATCCTAATATTTATTTTTTTAAAAAAATATATTCGCAGATTAACAGTTTTTAAAATAAAAATTTAGAAGAATCTTCAACTAAATAATTTAATGAGACCAAATCTAATTCTAAAGTCATATTCAGCATATGATTTAATTTATATATAAGGGAAACATCGAAATTTTCCATATTTGTAAGCTAAAAGTGATACGCATATATTTCTCAAAGTAATTAAATGGAAGTAAAGTCTAAGAAATCCGAATTTTTAAACTGCGGCAAAATATTTCTTGTTTTTGTTAATTCACCAAAATGTGTGTACTTTGAACATCATTTTTGTATTTATTTAAATGTAACAATAAATATTATAAAATTAAAAAAAAATTAATAGACATTTTTACTATTAAGAAATTACAGAAATCTGAAGCTTAGTGAAATTCATTGCTGACCCCGAAGTTTGAGGAGAGAATTGAGTTTCACAGATATACATAAGTAGTGTATTTAACCCATTAAAATAATTTAATGGGTTAAATACACTCTACGAAAAAAAAAAAAAAAAAGACATACCAAGAAGGAGTTACCAGATTGTAATGAAATTTCGTATGCTAAGATATTTGAACCGAACATGCAAATGATTGAAATTTGGTGTCCAATGAATGAATAGAGGGAACTACAACGCATCGGAACACTCAGCAGGTGTATAGAAGAAGCGATTCTCAATCTGATGGTCAAATTTTCTGTTGCATTGTGATTTAGTACACCTTTCAATGACTGAAAAAATGCCTCGCCGCAGGATTTGAGCCAATTACGAGCAACTGGAGTTTGAAAGAAGTCGTATCATTGGATTGAAAGAGGCAGGTTGGGCAAATCGGAGAATTGCTCGTCATATGGGTCGATGCGATGTGGCGATTATAATATGATGGCAAGAATGGGTAGACAATGGCAGATTTCAGAGTCATGATGGTAGCGGACGTCCTAGGGCCGCATCAGATAGGGAGAACAGTGTAGAGTTACGCTCTGTGACTGAACAATTCACAATATTAAAGTAGGGCTGTCATCTACCCGATGTCGGATTAATTAAATATATACTGAATAAAACATGATATGACTCGTTACGACATTTATTACACACCACACAGAACAACTCTACATTCACAATGATAACAATATATAAGTAGGAAATAGGAACGTCATCACCTCACGTTAGCCAGCGCTACTCCTCATTGGTAGGCGAAGTGTAGCTATTTGCAATAGACAGAGTGATTGTCTGATCAGCTTTTCCAATGCCTGATTCATCGTTATCAATCATCAGACGGGCGCCCGCACACGAGTGTCCACAGTGACCATTTACAGACGGCTGAAAAAGCGATATCTACGCTCATACCGACCGCTACGCCACCTGCCATTCCCACCTGCACATTGTTGAGCCAGAATGCAGTGGTGATAGGCTCGATCAGATTGGAATGATGCTGACCGGGGACGTATAGTGTTAAGCGATGAATCCTGCTTCCAGCTGTATTCTGACAATCCTCGAAGACGTGTTTGGAGACGCCCAGGGCAGCGTGCCAATCCTGCTTTCACTATTGCATGCCCCCTCAACCATGAGTTATGGTCTGGGGTGTCATTTTTCTTGATAGCTGGACCCCTTTGGTCGTAATTAGATGCACAACAAAGCGGAACGTCGACGACATTCTGAGATCTGTTTTGCCACCGTTCCTTTTGTAGTACCCTGGCCTTATTTTTCAACAAGATAATGCCAAACCACATCCGACACGTGTTGCCATGAACTGTCTTACAGCTTGTCAAACACTTCCCATGGCCAGTCAGACCACTCTCTCTCCAATGGAGCATGTCTGGGATATGATGGAAAGGTGACTGCATCTACCAGGGAACGTTGATGACCCAACCCGACAATTGGAGCAAATTTGGTAAGAAATACTACAGGAGTCCATCAGGGAGCTTTATCACTCTATGCTACGTCGTGTGGCCAAGCTAGAGGTGGACAACACCTTATTAAGCTCGTTACTTTGTAACTATGTAACTCTGAAATAATTTTTTTTTCTGAAATTTTAATCATTTTCCATTCTGTACATAATTTTCCTATCAGCCGAATTTTTGTCTCCTTCGGACAACTCCTTCTTGGTGCGTCGTTTTTTTTTTTCGTACAGAGTGTATATTTGTTTCAAAATAGCTTTAAACTAAAACATATTTATAATTTAATTTAAAAAAAAATTGTTTAATTTAAGTAAATGCAAGGTTTTGCAATGAGCTTAAATATTGTAAAAATTAAATTCATTTCAGAATTATATTACTTTATATATTAAATAATTTGTATTTAATATATTATAAAAAAAATGAGACCATAAGTATCATATTCTCCTGTTTCATATTCTGCTGTTAAGTACTCTCCAGTAACATAATCTGATTCATCAAAATCTCCAGCTCCATTTCCAGAACATGGCCGAGAAAATAGTATCAAGTTACTTATTACTAAATAGCCGGCGTCCCTAGAAATTATATAAAACACATAAAAGCTCTGTTTTGAAATATATAGAAATATATATATAGATATATATATATATATATATCATTTCTTCGATTTATACAGTTATTTTAAAACATAATCTTAGATTAGTATAATGGAGAAACTTGTTTTTAAATCTGGATCAATTTAAAAAATTATAGAATTGAGAGAAACTGGAAGGAATGTATATCATGTTACTGTGTTGTTTAGTTTCATATTCTTAAAGCTTTTTTGAATTGAACTGTATCTCGAAAATATTAAAATGAGTATTATTTTCAAGGCAATTTTTCAGTTAATAAATAATAGAGTTTATTTTAGTTAGGATTACTGTTGAAGTGTTGTGACAGCAATACGAAGCAGCATTTACATGAAGTCACAAAAAGTTGTTCATAGGAATCTAAAATCTGTTAAAAGTATTTTCCTTCTTACATTTCATACTTAAATTGCTGAAAAATGTTGAAATGATTTCTAAATAAAATTTCTTTCAATGACACTTCTCTAAACAAAAAGACATTGACTAGTTTCTTTCTGATATATATGTTTACGAATTACTAGGTTGCTTGGACTTATAATCAATCTTTTGCTAGATGAATGAATATTAAATCTAATATCGACATTTTTCGGTTGTCTTCTACGGGCACATAGGATAGTATTGTTGTAAACGGTCTGGGAGAACCTTTTATTTTAGAGGTGAGGCCCAGCAGACTGCAGTATCATGATTTCCTAAGCGGTCACTTGAGGTGTCCCTAAATTTGACCAAGAGAATAAGGTCTTCATAGTCTTTTAAATTGCTAATTCGAATATCTCTCTAACATCTTCGTTTCTGAGAAAGGACTTGAAAACTCCTCTTCTGATTTATTTATTTCTCATTGTTTTTGAGCTCATCTGATTTGGTAGCTATTTAGATTAGATAGGATTAAACAGCAACATATGAAAGAATACTTTATCCAATTATAAAATGTAAGTTGTTACGAGATTTTCTTAGCACTGAGTTTTTTTTTTTTGTGTGTATTTTAAATAAACATAGTGTATGTAAAGTGATTTGGTAGTAAAAGATTCTGGCTCAATATTTTATAATAATTTCCCATTCATTTATCTATTTATTACATTAAAACGAGGACTTATTGTTTAACTTGCTCTAACACTCATCACCGCATTTTTAAACAAGTGATTGTTGTTTGTAGTAATTTGAATTATTCTTTTCATTTTATACATGGAACATTTGCTTCCAATGAGCTAAATATTTCACAATTAAAACCAAGTCTTATAGCATTAACTAAACTACTTTATTTTGTTATTGTTTGCAATAAAACATTATTAAAAATGTATTTTAAAAAAATAGTACATAAAGTTCCAGTAAGAATCTCATGATGTAGAATAAGACTATGAACCACTTCCAGAAATTGAGTTTTGATGATTGTAATCCTATAAAAATATTGCTTTTTGAAATTTATATAACTTTAATTATAATTTTAATACTATTTCAAAAGTAACAAAAATATATACTAAACAAATTAAGATCATCTATCGCACAAATCTTAAATTGAGAATAGAGTTTTGTTTATGAAAGAATCAATGTATATCAAAATTTTTGACAATATGTAATCTCGCCAATTAAATATAATGAAGTGTACAAAACATGCATTAGAACGAGACAATTTAATACAGATTTTTTTTTAATTTTGAAACTCACGGTTGAGATAACCGTGTAGTACTCAGAACTTCTGCAGTATGATTTAAAAGTTTTAAAAGATCTTTAAACTCACACACATGCGTATCTCAACAGAAATGACACTAACATAAAAAAACAATCTTATCCTTGATATTATAAAGAGAATATTGATTTTATTATAAGCATATATCATGAAAAGAAATTGATCTAGCACCTGAAAATGGTAGAGAAGTTTCTAAATGTTTTAAAACAACATAATTCTTCAGTTGCTTCATATATTGAAATCAACTGCTGTATAATAAAATATCTGGGACAAACATAATTTTAACAAGTCTCTCAAATTTAAATTCATTATTGAGAAAATTTAAGACTAATTGTCTCAAGGTGAATTTTCGTATTCAGTTGTCGAATAAATTATAACATGGAAAACACTTGTGCTTTCTTTTAATTTAATAAAGTTTTAAGATCTAATTTTTTAATAGTTTTTACATGTAAAAATTTATAAACATGAACTTTATCTAATGTGAATCAGCAGGGAAAGGGCAGAGGAATTTTAACACTATTTGAAGTTTTATCTAGAGTATAATATTTCTCTTGCAAAACTTATATAAGTCAACTTTATTCAATTTCTGGTTTATATCTGATATTTCAGGTGACAAACCTTCAAAACAACATTTTTTGGTCCTGTATTCACAATTCAATCTTTCGTTCTAAAATCTGTTGAGTTGTTGTTTCTTTTTTTAGACCGATGTAGCTGTTTTAATGTGTACTTGATCATAAATTTCTCCTGACCAAGAATAGCTCTAAAGCCATATTTTCATTACTGAAAAAAAATATCTCAAAATGTGACATCAATGGATCTGAAATTATATAAAATACGTTTTTTCAATTAACTATACATAGAATAGACTTTTCTTAAGATTTTATATTGAGTAGCAGTTTTTTATATTTCAATAAAGGGAAATTTACAATGACTTTAAAAAAATGTTAGTGTTCAGAACTCGAACTACCACAGCTTCCAACATAAGGGATAAATTATTAAAATAACAGTCTATTCCCTAGAAACGGTTATATTCTGCATTATTCAATTTACAAAATGTCAATACATTTATTTTCTTTTGAGTTGCCATGTTTTGACGAATGTCTAAATTTTTGCTGATATTTGTATAAATTGCCCTTTTGACAGTAAAAGACACTAATGAAACTTTTCTTGGGTTATTTTTAACTTTGAAACCCCATAAGGCCCTAAAATATGTATTTGTAGGGAAATTTATGTTAATTCAATGTTTTTTTAAAGTTGTGCTATTACCTTAAGAAGAAAAGTTTTGTTTGAAAAGACTGTTTCCTTCCCTTTTATATTAAGTATAAAGATGAACGTACCACTACACTGTGTTCCATTTTCGTTTCTTAATTCCAGATGTAAAATTGTTAAAAGTATTCATGATGTATTAACTTCCTCTCTGGAATTTTTTTTTGCTTTAATTTCTTAAGACAAACAAAACCTAGGTAATAGTTAATGCTTCATTGAACCTTAAAAAGCCAATGAAAATGAATAATTTCAGGATAAAAAGACAGATTGAAGTCAAATATGAATGCTTTAGTTTGTATATACTATTTATTGCATTAATACGTCACGTTTTATGTAATTATACAAGGTGTTTCGAAATTCATAGGCAAAAAATTTCAGGGGCGATAGAAGACATTTAAACAAGCAATTTTCCCACAGGCAGTTCACAGACGGAGAGCAAGCGAGGAACCCCTAGATGATGTTGTAATGGAAAGCATAAATTGCGATTTTTCTTTCACAACGTCATCACTACCATATATTTCAAGATGCATGGCCTTTTCCTGGTTACTGTACGTCATCATGCCTCCAGAAACCATCAGAAGACATGGACAACACTGTTCTTCTCCATTCCTCTTAAAATCCGCACAAAAAAAATGATAAAGTGTAAGAAAATTCGAGTTTATGCTTTCCATTATAGCGCTGTCTGGCGGATCATCTCTAGTTTTCTACTTATGAATTGTATGGTGAAAATTGCACATTTAGGTGATTTTTATCACCCTTTAAATTTTTGCCCGTGAGTTTCGAAACACCCTGTATAAGCTCAGGAAATATATAAACCCAAAAATCTCTCCTAAGATAAAAATAAACAGTGAACTATACTTAGTTCAAATTGATTTAACTTACCAGGTTGAGGAATGTCATCATTGCAAGGATCCGAGTTGTAATAACTATCAGTATTACTATCTTCAATGAACTGGAAAATCTTTATAAAAATAAGCAAAATAATTTTTTAAATTTTACACATCACAGACTTCAAAATAATTCTTAATTCACGCAAAAAACAAGTTTTTTAATATTTACTTTGTCTTTAGTCAACTGCTCGCTTGAATCCAAAATAGAAATGCTTTTATCTACTATTTTCAAACCACAAAGTGAGTTCGGAGAAGACATGACTCGTATTGTTGTTTGTGTGCCAGGTTGTTTCTCCTCATCTCCGAATTCAAAATACACCTATATTTAACAGTATCATAATACAGATGCATAATTTAAACTAGAAATATTTAATAATGCATAATTTATCGATAATCTAAATTTTTATCATAATGTGGCGCCAGTGCCTATCTTTCCTAGACGACGTAAAGAACTGCTATTTAAAGGATTGATAAGTGAAAACCTAGTGGATTTCGCTTTGTTTTCTTATTCTTATTTAAATATATCCTGATTCTAATTCCAAAGATGTGTTTATTTGTGCGTGTCTAAATGTAATATATTTTTAATCTCTTTCTAATAAGTGATAAATAAGTTTTTTGCTAAACACTGTAGCTTTGAGTCATTTATATACACGCGACTTGAATAACTTACTGGAAAACACGGTGTTGCATCTAGAATTGGGGCATTGGTACTTAAATTTAGACCTTCGTTTCATCGCAATGGAGACGCGTTTTGTTTGAATTAGTTTCGATTACACTTCAACCAAACTCTGTATATTTGAAAATAATTGAATAACTTTAAAAAAATTAATAGGTAAGGTTAGATAGATGAACAGTTATTGGTAATTGGCAAAATATTTACAAATAATCAGTTGTTTTAATAATAATTCAAACTTATTTCAGTATTATCTTTACTTATAACAGTAGTATTTTATTAATCTCTTTTGGATTCCAATTATTATATCACAAGTTTCTTTCTAATATTAGTTAGTTTCATTCTAACAGTAGTCTCATATTTACTGGTGGTTAAAATTTTCCAAAAAATCCAATAAATATCTTATTTTGAAAACTCTTGTGAATTATACCTTATTTTTGAAACATTTTTCGACTTCAATTTTCTGAGCGTCTGCGACTGTTTCTTTGTCATCTCGAACATAGAAGACAAGTAGGGTAAATGATGGTGACAGGGAAGTATCCACATCGATAGGAATGTGCACTTCTCCGATAGGTGGTGTATATCTGATATAAAAATAATGGTTACATATACATAATAAGCTACTTGGTAAAATAAAAATAAAACAATCTCAGATTAAAATAAATATGAGTGTTTTTAGTTATTACAAGTCAATAATAATAATAAAAAAAACTACTACTCTACATATTTCGGAATATATTTATTACATTTATTCACCAGAAAATTATTTATTCTTCTCATTATAGGAAAAAAAAAACGCTTTGTGAGATCGTAGAAGTATGTAATAGGTATACATACTGAATGGACAATACTTAAGTTATTTGTCAATATTTATGTATCATTTTGGTATCAAATTTAAATTTATTTCTCTGATTAGGAAATGAAATTTAGTCATTTTTTTCTGAGATTGTATTTAAAATATTTGTGGCTAAATAAGAACTGTTTTTCTTTCATTTATAAAATCAAATTTAATTTCCATTTCATTGACGTCGCACATACTAATTGTAGAAATAATTTACAGATTATGAACTTGTGATTTGAAAATTTTAATCAGAATGGTATCGCGTAACTCTTCATTTTCATGTTATTAAATCAAAGGTTAATTCATGAAATAAAAGTACGTCTCTTATTTGTTCAAACAAACTTTAATAAATTGAAAATTAGTATTTTTGAATCAATTTTTTTATATTTCAGTTGATCGTTTGTGTTAACATTTTATTCTAGTTTAATTGTGATAGTACTTTTGCAAATTGAGCCTGTTTGATTATATTTATTCTTCAGTTTTCGATTATAGAAACTAGAATAAATAAAATAAACTTTATTAAAAATTAAATGATAGCTGCTGACTAAATTAAAGAAAATACATTCCAACTTGAGTTTTAATTAAGTTCATGGGAGCTGATACTTATCATGTAATAAAATTTTCATCATCATTAATGGTATAATATTTTCATTAATTTGTTCTACATACCGAGCATCCCTGGCTCCTGGGCAATTCTGCTCATCGGAGGAGGAATCCGAAGATGATGAAGAAGACGAAGACTTTGGGGCAGGAAGAAGTTGAGTTTGTGACTCATTAATAAGCTCATTATCATTATCGAATTTTCCGGATACATCATCCTCAATATGAAAAGAAACTTTTTTGGTACCAGTGCTCACGATCTTTCCTTGTGTTATTATCTACAACAAATTGCAGTTGAAACAATATTTCAATCTGGTGATTAAAAAAAAAATAAATAATTGCTGATTTCATTTCAAAAAACGTGACGGAAAATAATCACAACTGACGCATTACACATACACATACATGCACGCATACACACTTGGAGTTTACTGTATATCGCATGATTATTTTTATTACAAATAAACTGAATTGATTTTTTTTATTTATAATCTAAAAACTGAAAATCTTACCTCTCCATATATGTTATGGGCAAAATTGACTTACAAGTTGCACTTATTTGGATTCATCTGATTCCTATAACCTCACCAACACGTTTAACGCCTTTATGAATTGTGTGTGTGTGTGTGTGTATGTATGTATGTATAGTCGATCGCATTTTGTACACATGTTGGTAGATTTCCTACACGGGGTGATATGAACATACGAAAAAGATTCTTTTTGGTTTACTTTTTCATATTTTAGTAATATTCTATTATTATTTTAGTTTTTGTTCATAAGGACTTAATTGGGCATTTTGTTTTTTCGTAGCTGCTTTTTTTTATTTTGATTTTGCCTTAAACTTCCATTCAGTTGTAGTTTTGGTTTCCTAACTAATATCAAAAAAAAAATATTCTGTTGAGGGGATAATTTGGCCGATGAATTTAGAATAACCCATCTTAACAGTAAGAGGTGTGTTACAACTTTAATTATGTTATTTTCCAATTTTTCTTTTCTTCAATTGTTTTGTTTTAAATTTTTTTTCGATATTTCTGACACATGTCTATTTATTTTACATTTGATTTACTTTCTTTTGAATTTTATATAGTTCTTATAGTCGAATTTGATTAATAAATTTTCATTCATTTTTCTGTTTGCATTTTTATCTCTCTATTTCTATAGTTTGATTTATGTCTTAATGTTTTATTTATAATTGGTTAAATTGTGATTTTTTTGCATATTCATAATTTTAATTTTTGAAATAACTGTATAACTTTCTAGTACATTTTTGATTTAAAATTTTCATTGTTTCATAATATATATATATATGTAGCAAATATGTCTTTATAAGTTTGATCTCTTAACTTTTACCAGTTAATTTTGGCGTTTATTTATTCTATTAATTGTAGTTTTGAACTATTTTTACAAATTTTTATATGATTCTTAACTTAAGTGGTAAACTAGTGATAAATTAAAAGAAAGCGTGATCATCATATTGAAAATAAATATTTTTAAAAATCATTAATTTACTGAAAGTTGAAACAAAATACTCCTTGTATAATAAAAATACACAAAGTATTAATATTTTATAATACTTTTGATCATCAGTCATACTGCATTTAGTAACAGTTTCATATTGTTCTATAAACACTAGTTTTTAAAGTTATGAGTTAATCTCTATTGCTTTTAAAAGGAACAACGATATTGAAGTTATGTAGTAATATTTCCAAACCATATCTTCTTTCTCTGAAAGAGATTTTAACATATGTATGTCTCATAAAACCTTTCAAATTTAATAACTAATAAATGCTAATAAGATCTGCAAAAATTGTTTTTCAGTACGAAATAGCATTGTCAAGTTAAGATTTTTCACTAATGTAATTTAGAATATAACAAAAACAATTTAAAATCTGACTGTGAGCAAATAAATAAATTCATTAAATCTTATTTTAATCTTTTGAATTATATTTTGACTGTATATAAATTTGATTCTTGTTTATTTAAATCAGCAGCATAGGTATAAAATCGATTTGCATACTTTATATAAACTTAATGTTTCTTTATTGTAGATAATAATTGTTGGCAGAATTACAGATTTTCATTTTATATCATGTTTTACCTGTTAAGGCCTTTCAGAAACCTTCGTTTGAAGGATTTAGTTCATAACTTTTTATTTACGTCATTGCAACCACGTATCGGTACAGACACTTAGATGTGATTGTCTGATCATAACGCTCATGAGTTTGTGACGGTTAAATATTTATAAAAAGATGAATAATATTGATAAAATGAACAAGAAGATAATGTTTGTAATGACCAATTATTTTTAAATATTTTATTGAAAATTTTAAAAACTATTGTGAACCAAATCATTTGATAATGGATAATTTTATCACACGCTGAGTAAATCAATAAAAATAAGTAAATTTGACTGATGTTCAATTTTAAGTCATTTATATTAACTGATTATGTGATGATTGTATTTTTCAATTTTCATGAATCACTATGAGTTTTATGATACCATAAATGATGAATTTTATTAAAACAGAGCAACTTATTGTTTACAAAAATATTAAAAATTATAAAAGGATTTGGAAAATATTTTTATCTTTTGCCACTGAAGTTTACATTGACACTTATCAGAGAATTTGAACAGATTCATTCTAGTGAAGTCTAATAAAAGTTAGTTTTATTATTGATCATAATTGTCCATCGCATTCTCGAAAAAGGTAAAAGAATTAGAAATTTTAGGAACTAGACACTACAATACTGGTAATTGAATTTAAATCACTATTTTTCTTAGATATGAACAAAGCCTGATATGTCTTTTGTGTCCTGCATGAAATAGGTTTCACCGGTTTCTAATTGTATAAAGCTTCCTGATGGAGAATAAAACGGATCTAGTAATATACTAGGGTTGGTTCAGTGACAGAACTGTAATCTCATGTCTCATATACTTTGTATATTCTCTAATGATTTAATAGAAAAATGTTTTATTTTATTTTCTGAAGACAGAATTATAATATTAAAGACAAATTGTGAACATCTTAGCTGCAATGTAATTTACAAACTAACTGTTCAATCAAAATCAAAGAATTTTAAATTTTCAACAATTTAATAACTAGTAATTAAATTTTTGTTATATTTATTAAATTATGAACACGCGACATATTTTAAAAGTATTTTGAAATTTTGTAAGCCTGTATTTCTTAGAAAGTATTATAGCAAGAAGACAAAGTGCAGTATAGATTGAAGAATATAGGAAAAATATGAGAGTTTTAATCTCTAGATTTTTCTTTATATCGATACATAGATAATTTTTCATTGTTTTCTCTAATAATGTTGTGAATATTTTATCATTGCAAACTTATGGAACTGGTCTTTGTTATTTGTTTATATGACAGTAAAGAATTTTTAAAATCATGAGGAAAGATACAGAGATATTTGGTCCAAAAGTTATTTGAGAATTCAATAAGTTCTAGAAAACTATTTTGGGTGGATTTTTACTTTTTCACTTTTACCTGAAACAATTATCCAAGTGTCGGTTTTTCAAGCCATCTAAAAGTAAGATTTCGAAGTATCTCAAAAATAGGAATCTACAGAGATAGGCGATCGACGAACTATAATGTCCACCGAGCATTTTTAAGTTTGGGAATTCAAAAAGTCCAGTGAATACGGGGATTTTGCATTGTCTCCAACTTAATCTCTTGATTTGGCTACTCAAGCCAGGTGCACCAGTATTGTCTTGATGAAGACATTCTTTTCAGCCAGAGGTTTTTGATTTCTTCAACTCTGTGTACACTGACGGTAATATTCTCTCCTCCAGAAGGTTGTTGTTTTCTTCAAATGAATCGGGGATGAGGATTCCAGACCAAAACCTACGGCCACCACTCTTCTAATGATTTCATTGTCTTTGTTTTCTTTGGAGACTGTTTGCCTTCAAAAATCTATCATTGTTTTAACTGTCTGTCTCTGAGTGTTGTAATGAATCTACGTTTCCATAGTTCTTTAGACACGCAAAACTGTCGGGATTGGGTGACGAAAAGCTCCAAAAGCCTCAGAGTCTACCACACGATTTGCATTTATTTCACTGAGAGCAAACGCAGCACCCATCTTGTAGAGAATTTTCTAAATTTCTCTAGCAGCTATTATATCTGTGCATCATGTCTAGTGATGTTAATCTATTAGTATTAGAATGATTTCAGTGAAATACCAATACACGAGTTGATCTGAATAATGGAAGAATAAAATCATAACGGTAGAACAAAATTTGAAAACAAATGTTAAGAGAGCATCAGAAGGCAATGATATGCAGCCATATGAATGGTTTGATATGAGGCATTATTGTTTCCAAAACCTTCACCACACACACACACACACACACACATATATACAATCGATTATGTATTTATATTTTTTCACTATAAATTATTTTATACAGAGATAACTCTGAATAACATTTAAATAATTTATATCCGTACTTTTGTAATATATCCTAATAGTAATTTTGGAGAACATATTGTAAAATTTATTTTAAATAACAAAATAGTTATTATAAAATTAAGAAAAAAAATTAAAATGTTAATAAGTAGCACAAATATTTCTGCATCTACTTTCCTATAAGTTATGGTATGAAAAAAATTCCAATCTAAAACTAAACACGAAATACAAAATTAATTACGAAAAATAATGTAATTGATAGGGAATCGTGCTGTAAAAACTAAATAGTTATGCTAATTATTGAATTACTTATGGATCTCAAAATACTGACAATTATACCGAAAAATTTGGGATAATTATGAGATAATAAGACCGCTCTTTGGGATAATATGATCTCTCTATATTTAGAATGAAAAAAGAAAGTCTTATTTCTTGAAAAATTTTGTTTCAGTTAAATAAATATATTCAGATGAAATTTTGTAAATAATACATAAATATATGCATTTATTTAACTTTTAAATAATTATTTGTGTGTATTAATTGAAGAAATTGTATGATGTTCTACACTAATTTTTGTCAGTATCTTTAACCATGATATATTGTAGTATTTCATTATTCGTAATTATAAGTCGTAATTTATATGCTAATCTGAACAACTTATTTTATTTAAAATTCAGATTTTGAAAAAGAATATTTTATTTAACACATTTCGTATTTATCAAACTACTTTCAGAAAAGAATAAAGTCTTACTTCTAAATTGATTGATATTGAATCAATGTTCTGGGGCTGTAAAGCATATTTGATAAAACCGTTATCATCGGACGTATAATTTCGGCAGAATTTTATCTTCTTTTTAGCAAACCAATCTGCTATTTCTCTTTCTCGAGATACAGTGGCGCATATTTCGATAGGTTCTCCTTCAGCTGGACTATCATCCGGATTTGTAACTTTCAACTACAGGAAAAAGTTATGTAGTAATGATATTCGATTAGATTAAAATGAAAAAAATATGTTGATATAATTTTCTGTTTTTACATTTTAATTTTTAAAATCATATCATTGCATAATTGCCGACTGATATAACTTATAGATGTTTGCTCGAAATGTTTAGATAAAATATCGAGAAGATTATTAAATAAATCTTTAGCACATATTTTTAAGGAATTCCGTTTAGGACTTTTTAATTATAAGTATTTTTATAGCACTTAATACTTTCATAAAATATCTGTATAATTTATTATATGCCAAGAAAATTAAAATAAGATAACGCTCGCTCGCACTATAACAAAAACTTTCATTAACATTGTTATGACCCCATAGTGTTACGATCCATAGGGTATTGTGAATAATCAGTGCGGTAAGAATATTTATGCCTATAGATGGCGCTGTTAATTTTGTTACAAGTAAGATAAGAAATTTTGTAGAAAGTGTACATAGAGTTGTTGAATAAAGATGTTGCATTAGATATAACGCTCTTAATTTCACTCTTAATCTGGAGTTAATGTCATTCCCCCTAACAATAAATTGGTTGGCGTAAGTATTAAAACATGTTGGGTGTCAGAAGTGAGATAATAATAATCGATCTATGCGTTTGAGAAAAAAAAAATGTGTTTTTTGAACGACGGATTGTGTAAGGGTTTTCTGTTGTTATCAGTGCATTCCTAACCCTTGTTGTTTGCGCGGGAAAGGTATTCCGGTGTGATGGAGGGTAACACAAGCTAGAACTGTGTTGAGTACAAATTTTGAGAGAATTTCTCATTACTAAATCTTTTTCTCATTTTTGTTGTTTCGTAGGTGTTGTTTGATAATTTGGGTTGAATGATATTATTTAATGTGGTAGATAATTTGTGTTAATTAGTGTTGTGTTCAATAATTGGTAATTTGAGTTAATAGTGCTGTGCTCTGTGAGATTGATATCGCGAAGTTAATAATGTTGTGTTCTGTGATTTGAGCTTAATAGTGTTATATTCTGAGTTAGATCATTTGAGTTTTGTAATTAGTGATCTGAGTTTAATAGTTTTGTGTTCTCTGAGAGGGATAATTTCAATTTAATAGAGTTGTAGTCTGTGACGAGGGTGTAGTTTTTTTCAATCGATTGGTTTTTAGGGCTGATATCGTAAATTAAGATTTGCTATTTTTTGTGTTAAAATGAGTCTTCAATCACTGAAAAAAAAAGACGAGTTGAAACTCGTAGCAGAGGAGCTAGCGCTAGATGTTCTAAGCGGAGCAAAAATATTCGAGTTACAAAGTTTAGTAGAGAGTTCTGAAATCTACAAAACCGATGCTGAATTCATACAAAATATTATTTTTGTCCTTCTTGAAGAAAAGAAATAAAAAAAAAAAGGGGGGGGGGCCGAGAAAATCAGAAAATGAAATAAAATTACAATTAGAAAAATTAAAATTATCTCAGTTAGAAGCAGAATTACAACTAACTAATGCTAGGACGGAATTACCCCTAAAACAAAATAATGAAACAGACAGAACCTTAAGCGTAAATATTAAAAACTTAATTAAAAGTCTTAAAACATTAGCCATTGCTATTCCCACTAAAGCAGAATCCTTAATTTATTTTTTTCAGTCAACTGAAAGGCTTTTAGGACAAAAAAGGTACTAGAAGAGTTTAAAGCCGAAATCCTCTTAAATGTTTTAGGTTAAAGGGTTAATAATTTATTGGTATACGTGAGAGAAGAGGATATGAATGATTACAATAAGTTAAAATGTATTATTACGAAAGAATTCCAACCAACTTCTCAAAAATGTCTAAATTATTTTCATTTTGCTCAAAAAGTGCCTTTTGAGAATTATGTGCAATTCGTGTCAAAGTTAAGTGCAAATTTTGACTACTATTGTCAGTTGAGGAAAGTAAATGATTTCAAATCATTATGTGCTCTTACAGTTTCAGATAAGATTTTCAGTCAATGAGATCGTGAACTAAAGTCTCACATAGCAGTAAACAAGGAGAAGTATGGTTTGAATCCAAATTATGGGACGTGAATGTGATATTTATCTTCAAAAGTTACTAAAAAAAATGCAGAATCTTTTTTTTTGTTTTTTTTTTGGAGAAATCATTTTCAGGCACCGACAGTAAAGGAAGTGAGAGAAATTATGTGAATAGATATCGCAATTATAATAATAGAAGTCTTTCAAAAGTATATGTATCTGGAGTGAAAAAACATAGATGTAATTTGTGTAAAAATGAAAATCATTCTATAAATTCATGTCATAATTTAAAAAAAAATATCTGTAAAGGAACGTGTCGAAATAGTTAAAAAAAATAATCTTTGTTTCAAGTGTTTTTACATAAGTGCAGAGTAAAGTGGTGCAAATCACGAAATTATTTTTGTGGGAAACCACATAATCAATTAATTCATTTTCTAAGAGACAAAAGAAAAAAAAATTCTACGTGTACTGAAAACGCCCTTTCTCCGAGAACATCATCCCATTTGGATGACCCCCCCCCCTCCCATAAATTCAACTTCTTTGTTCTCAATCTCACGGTTTCAGATGCCTGTTATTTTATTACTAATATGTAGTGCCAGAATAGATTATAAAGAAAAAATAAACAAACTAGTAAGAATTTTATGCGACAATGGCCCAGAAAGAAGTTTGTATACGAAATCTCTAGCAAACTGCCTAAAATTAAAACCAGTTAGAGAAGAATGATTATCAGTTTTTTCCTTCGGTTCACTGAGAAATCATACGCCATAGTAGAATTAAAATTAACTAATAGGTGTAGCTCTTATCAATCTATTCAGATTGAAGTATTAATAACATATACTGTAACTGCTACGCCTGTTTCTGTTCCAAACGATGAAGTGCAAAATATAATGCTATCTCGCGGATTAGATTTGAATAAAGTGATATAAATATTGAAAAATTATTAGAAGCAGATGTTTTCTGTCAGATTATGTAAGCCACTTTTTTCCAAAGGAGAAATCAGGGAATTACTTGTGTGCCAACGATATTCGGTTTTGCTTTATAAGGAAGTCAGGAGGAATTGAAGTCTAGAGTTAAAAATACAGTATGAACGAATTTTTGTAAACCTGCTTCATATGTGAGCGAGCTCGAGGATTTAGAAATTAAAGATATAAGAGAATTAAATGTAGTTGATAAATCCTTAATAGATCAATTTCAGAGAACTTTAAAATTGGTGAATGGTAGATATGAAACGGATTTAGTGAGGAAATTTAGTAACGAAAAATTGAGAAACAATTATTTTTTTAACTGAAAGGCGGTTTGATGAATTATAAAAAGTTTCTCTAAAAAACATGGTGTTAAGTAATATAACGTAAATGAAAAAATAAGTGACGTTAATATTCCAAGATATTGTTTTCTAGAGTGAGAAAATCAGAAAGTAGAAGTGCATGTTTTTTTGACGCTTCAATAAGTTGTTGTGGAGCAGTTGTCTGCTTTAAATTCTGTGGAACTGATGATAATTATAGAACATTTTTTTGTAATGTTGAATAGCAGAGAAGTGCTTTTAAAGAAGTTAATCTTACCCCATTGGAGTTGGTGGCTAAGGTGATAGGTGTTAGAGTTGGGAACGATCTTAAGAATATTTTCGAAGAGGAAATCGGAAAAATAATATTTTGGAGCGATTTCTCTATTGTATTACATTGGGTGAATGGGATTGAGAATTTCTCTAAATGGTTGGTCAAAGGGTCACAAGAGATAGGGTAGAATAAAAATACAAAGGGAGCAGAGGAAGGATCCTGTTAAAAGTTTGGAACTCAGTTGGAGTTAGTGGAGCAACTTCGGAATAAGTTTTCAGTTTAGAGTAAATTGCAGAAGGTTGTCGCGTGGTGTTTAAGATTCATCAGAAATGTTAGAGGGGATAAGATTTTAACTCTATTCTTAGAGACAGTTGAATTGAGTGTGTCTCATGATGTTATAATCAAATTAGTCCAAAGAACAGAATATGTGGAAGAAATAACCAACTTAAAGAGCGGGAAAATGTTTAAAAAGAGTCCTTTAATTTCCTTACATCTATTCTTCGACAGCTGTGGATTATTAAGAGTTGGAGGAAGTTTAAGAAATGCCAACTTATTTGAGACTGTAAAACAACCTCTATTATTGAAGAAAAATCATCATTTTACGAAGTTGCTGATTAAAATTTATCATCAAACATATATATATTTATATGGAGGAGTGTAATTCGTCAACTCTGCTATGAAACAAAAGTATTGGATCGTAGGAGCTAAAACTACCATTCGTAAGGAAGTAAGACGCTGTGTCACCTGTGCCAGATTTAGATCTCAGTCTTCAAAGCAAATTAGGGCAGATTTTCCAGCTGCGAGAGTAAACTCAGGAAGAGCATTTCTTAAAGGTGGGATGGGTTTTTCATGGTCGTTCTTGATCACTCCTCGAAGTGTGAGAGGAGTTAAAGCAATAAGAATGCACGTTTCTGCATTTGTGTGTTTCATGATGAAAGTTATCCATTCAGAACTGGTAAGTGATCTTAGTGCTCGAACATGCATCGCGGCACTAAAACGCTTTATAGCCTGGCGAGGAACTCGAAATGAAATATTCAGTGACTGAGGCACCAATTTCATCGGTGCAAAGAATTTTTTTAAGATCGTCGGAATCAGAGATAATTGGTAATTATTTGATCAATGAAGGCGTAAAATGGATTATGAATGTACCATCTGTACCGCATTTCGGCGATCTATGGGAGGCAGCCGGAAAATCAGTGAAATTTCATATGAAAAGTACTATAGGGTCGCAGATCCTTTCTCAAGAAGAGTTTTCCACAAGTTTGGGGGAAATTGAAGCCAGTGCGCAACAAGTGGAAAATTCCCAGTACAGAGTTAAGTGTGAATGACTTGGTGCTGATTAAGGGCGACAACTTGTCACCTCTGGAAAATGGCAAGAGTAATTCATACTTATAAAGGGACTGATGACAGAATAAGAGCAGTGAACTTAACTGTCTCAGGTGAAATGAAGAGACCAATCCATAAACTGGTCAGACTTCCTGTGAGCGATTGATTTATCGATTGATTTGTTACAAGTAAGATAAGAAATTTTTTAGAAAATGTACATAGGGTTGTTCAATAAAGATGTTGTATTCGATATAGCTCTCTTAATTTCACTCTTAATCTGGAGTTAATATCATTTCCCCTAACAATAAATTGGTTGGCGTTAATACTAACAAACATATTAATTTCGCTCTATTTCAATTTCAATGCTGTGTAATACATAGTTAAAAGTTTATATTTTAACACCTTGAAATTTAAACACTGTAACATAATTTAAGTTAAAAACGAAATAAAAAATTACACATTATTTTTTTTAAAAAAAAAGACAATTAATTAATACGTTTTTCTGTCATTTGATTTTTTTAAATAAAAAAAATTATTATCATTTGAAAGTGGCAATAAAATAATACGTATTTCCTCATTGTATTAAAAATAAACCAATTCTTAACTGTACAAAAATAATATAAGATCTCGCTTTTCTAATATAAGTACTCTTCAGACCCACGTTTTATGCTGAGAAATATCACGTGGTTAGAAAAACCACGTATTCAGTTGTAAAACGTTATAATTTAACTTTATTTATTGTTATCTGTATTAGATAAAATTACGACCAAAAAAAATATTAAATGCATTCTTTGTATATTTTTGGGCAGCTACCTATAAAATATACGATGGAAGATAAGAATAAAAGTAGTAAAATCGTTATTTGATTTATTTTAATGATGTATTTATTCATTAATATTTTCTGTTATTTAAAGAAATTAAGTCTTTTACAATACATATGAAAGAAAAGAGATATTTAGCTTCTTTTAACAGCAGTAAGACTTACATTGTATCCATAAGTAAGAAGTAGTTTAAGATACTCACTTTCCCAGTATAAGGCAGACCAGGTTTATAATACTGTCTTTGGTCTGCGTCAGAATTGAAATTCAGTTTCAAGGGAGAATAATCTCGAGAAAGATATTGAGTTTCATGTCTTTCAACACCTAAGAAAACGAAAAAATGCCTTATTCACAAATATATTTTTCAACTAAATGTTGAAAGGCTTATGCATTTTTATGAAATAAGTTATCATTGGTTACAGAATGACGATTAGTATAAGTGTAAACTCTACAAACTAATAAGAGATTTATCTATTATATAATATTTAAAATATCTTAAATACATCTTTTTATCCTTATAATTATGTTGATATTTCTTGTTTATACGGGAAAAATGCACATGCATTAACAAACTTTTGCACAAGCGAGATATATTAAAAGAAACATGCTTTTCGTTTTACAAATATGCTCGAGATTGAAAAACTTAGACGTGGAAAGTTGTTCCACGAACACTTCCTTCCCAAATGCAATTATTTGTATCTAACTTTTGTGAATCGATTGGCTTATCACATTGTAGTATGCCATTTTTTTTATCGTCTGATCATCAAATTGCTTACTCTTATTTTGAGGACTTCTGAAGGATTTTTCAAAAGTAATTTTCAAAACTACTTGATAAAATTCTTACTTCTACTGCATCTATTCAAGATATATCTCCTATGTTTGGAAATGTGTGCACCAAAAATTGATTGACACAATTAAATATGAATTATGTGATATTTGTATTCTTAAGTGTTACCCGTGAAAAGAAAAAAAAAATTGCATTAATTTTTGAATAATTATTATAAATATTGGTTAACAAATGCAGCATTTGCGGTATTTGAATGTTTTGCTGAATATTCTTGCTTATATTATCTTTTTTACACATCTTGAAAAACTGATTGATGTTGTTTTAAATTCACTTTTCGTAAAGTAGCAGGTTCTAAACATTTTTCATGAATGCTTTTCACTATGACGAAAATTCAAATAAATAAACTAATGTATGAAAGACAAGGGACTGTTATTAAATATAAAAAAATAAACATACTTATACAGGTTTTGAAACTTGGTATTTAATTTCAAGAATATTTTTTACTTCAACTTAGAAAATTCAAGAAAATATACCTGTCCCATCCTCTATGACACTCGCTGCAACCATAATTCTTCTATAACGAAACTGGTTAAGTGGATCAATTGAGGAATAATTTATTGTATAATTATAACAACCATCAATCTGTATGAGAAAAATTAAAAGAATATAGTGCATTTATAATATTATTAGTTAAGCGCAATATTGAAATAACAAATCTAAAAGTAGAAATTCTGAAAATGTGCAAACAATTTAAGAAAAGACGATAAATTCTTCCTTAGGTCATCCAGAAAAAAAATTCCTTAGATTATGAGCTAGTAACTCCCAGCTTGATTTCTCCACCAAATTGTGTGGGGATTTAAAGATCTAGTTGTAGTTGACTGGAACACAACCTTCGTTATTCCGCAAGGACACGAGTTCATCGCATGAACCTAACATGAAACATGAACTCATGACCGTATTCAAAGTGTTATTAAAATATTAACTCACATAAGTATTAGTCGTTATTTAAATAATAATAATATTTTAATTCTGCTAATTTAAATTAATAATTTGAATTCATTGCTATCAATAATTAAATTACTAATTTAAATAATAATAATAATTTCAGTTCATAACTATGAACTACGTTTTTATCTTATAAGCATTACATAAAGTAAATAATAATGATGATATGAATAAAATAACTACAACTAATTATTCATTATAAATTTTAATTCACAAGAAATAGCGGGAAAACAAATAGTGGTGTTTTCTTGTTAATTCATCAAGGAAAATAGTCTTATTAAAATACTGTAATTTGTGGTCTAGAAAGCCTGAAAATGCTATCTTAAAAGTAAATATTCATTCATTCAGTTCATGGTAATTCTGTTTTAAAGAAAATTGCAGAGCTTGGTTACGAGAACAGTTACATAAAAAAACATATACATTATTTTTATATTTACCTTCACAGAATTTTGTATGATTGGTGTTCTATCCCCTGAATATTGGTAATTAAATATTTGAACAGATGTATTCAAATTTAATGTGCCTTGTACTACCTTACCATAAGTATATCTGTAAAATATAAAAAAGACATTAATTTCACTGAAAAAGATATTTATTCATTTCGTGTAACATATTTGATGTAGATTTTAGAAATCAATAATCTTATTATGAACGAGTTAAAATATAATGACTTTCAAGGAAGACTTCAAAAATGATTATGATAGTCATTTAATAATTAATATATACAATGTAATAGAGGTACTAATTATAGAAACTTGAAATGCTTTTTTAATTTACGCAGTAGTTTAGAAGTAAATATTTAATAACAAAATTTAATAATCAAATATTATTTAACAAATTTAGAATAGAAAATGATCAACAATTCCTTTTAAACACCCTCACACAAAACTGTCTATAAGAACCAAATATATTAATCAATATTTAAATATAGTATATAATATAGACTAAGAAATCAATTAAAGGAGAATATTTTAAAATTGTCAATATATTGGAAAAATATTTCTCAAATAATCTAATGAAATATTTCCCCTATAGTTCTTGATTTGAACTCTTATGAAAAATTCTTCGAATTCAATGGAAATCTTTTGCATACCTTGCTGGTCATTACAAGTGTTATACCAGGGAGGAATGCAGATGTGAGAAACCCATTCTTTCACAATATAACAAGCAGAAGAAATGATTAAATTTACAGATATTTTGGGATACACAATATGCAGAATTCTGATAGCAATAGTTTAACAAGGTTGGCCATCGAGTGGAACTAAGATTGGATGAATTCGAATTGATGACAGATTCGAGTGCCTCATTCCATGCATCTTCAACTCTCTCCCAGAATTTATGAATTGTAATGACTGGCGAGTGGTAAAGTACAAATATCTAGAAAACTTGGGATCAGATTATTTCAATAAGTGCAGATCTGGATAAACTGCTGGTGAGGCCAGCAGATATAAGCCCTCAATATTAAGAAGGTCAGGACTGCTAGGGGAACTCACGGTAGTCCATTGTGTAATTAAAAAGTAGCATATGAGCTAAGGACACAATAAAGAGTTCGAAATTCTTATTTTTGAGCGATATGAATGGAATGTATATAGTATCAAATTTAATTATGGACAGACTTATTTAATAAGGATTGATGTGAATTTCAAAACAAAAAGTAAATTAATTACCAATAACTCTAACAATAACTCAAAGCATGGGCGTCAAAAACATTCTACTAGTGCTTAAAACTCAAAACATTCTACTAGTGTTTATTTAATGCTTTTGACGCGTCAATGTCCCACTGCCCAACAAATGAAGAAATTGGAGTCCGCCAACCAACAAAGTAAAATACGCGATGCCAAAGCCGTCAACAGTAACGTCACATAGAGTTGGAAGATAGGGCCCATCACGGATCTTAATACGTAAAGGCAACGACGGAACTCAAACAAGAGGCGACCAGGATATGTACTCAATGACGCATCATAACATTACTTCAGATGCTGGGCCTGTATACAACCGCATCTGCGACCTTTATACAACCAACCAACTTTTGAATGTGACTTTAGAATGAGAAATCTAATGCATAATTTTTTCGATTCCTTTTGTAGAAATTGTAGATGTCGTTACTCATACCTGAATAGCTCAAATGCACTGAAATGCTTAAAGATTTTTATATTTCAACATGTCGTACCTTTCAGGAAAACTTTACGTTTGTTACGATTCTTCATGGAGTAGCAATTTTAATTCCCCGAAGTATACTCTCTTAAGTCGAGGATATTGAATCAAGAAAATATTTTAATAATTCCTTTTTAAGTATTCAGATATATTATTTTGTAACTTTTTAATAATTCCAGACGAGATATGCTTAGATTTTTTAAAATTTAAACGCCTTGTTTCTCTTAAACAAAATTTTGTGACAATGAATTTATTTTTCTCTTACAAAGATTTCTATTTACATTACTTTTTATTTTTAGATTAGAACGTTTAAAATTGGTAAAGTGGAGAACATAATTCTTAAGTTAATATTACTATACTTACTTTGCACAAACCTGTACAGGAATTGAATCTGTGTTAATTAGCACAAAAGAAGGAAAATTTATTGAAATATCGAATTTCGGAAGTTCTGAAAAAGAAAAGAATCAAAATATACGCGAATAGAAAAAAAAAGCTCTTAAAAGTAACAATATTATAATGAAGATTCATATTTTGTGGAACAAAAATATTTTCTTTTGATCAACTTCTATTCAAACATTGCTGTTTGAATGAGATTAATAAGGTACCTAACTTATTATGTTTTGAGCCATCTTCAATTATTTTTGTGTTCAGTTTAACTTTAAAAAATTAAGATGTTTGTTCTGTCTCACGATAGGTGGCTACACTTAAAAACATATACATACCGAAATTGAATTGTAAATGAGAAACAAAAATAAATAAATAAATAAAAAACGACGTGTGGACAAAATAACGTTGATGTTGTGGTTTAGGCCTGAATTCTTCTTCAGACTGAAAAAAGAGGGAAATAAAATTCTGCGCTTTCCTTATACAAATGATGAATGATATCTGTTTTGTGTAAGCAAGAAAATATTCTGTTATTAGAGCTTTAATTTCGTATGAGAACACATGGAACAATATCATTTCTTTTTATATTAAAATATGCAAACTACTTTAAAATGTAGGATAGAAATTAAATCTGTTTCTGAATTTTACTGTAGTTAAAGAATATTAAGCAGAATAAATAGCTGTTACAAGTAGTTTCAAAGATTTAAATCAAAAGGTTTTAGCTCATTAGATCTGGTATTTATCATAGGTCTTAACAACCCACGGGCCTCGTGTGGCCCACCCGGTGGCAACCTGTGACCTGCGGATCAATAATTTAAGTTATTATTGTACATAGAAGTACCAAAGAACATATAACCATGAATTGTTCGCATCATGTCTCATTACTCTAGGAATTTCTCAGTACATTGACTCAGAAGAAATTACAAAATTGAGCTCATTTTAAAAAAAAGAATAAGGGCCATTTTGTATGAATGGGCGATGTACAATGCATTCATAAACAGCAAACGTACTGAAGAACGTGTGGAATACTAGACTCGGGGAGGAAATGCAACGCGCGTATCGTGCGAAATAACAGCATTAATAGTCTATCTGCAGCAAACCTAATATATATTAATCAGAAGCTATGATTCCAGAGAGACTGAATGTTCCGTCTCTTTTAATGGCTAATTATTTAGCAATAATTCATACACATACATTCAATTCAATAAAATATTGTTAAACTAAATTTGTTGCCGAATATTCTTGATGTCTCTAACGTAGTTTGTTCTTCCCACGACTCGAGAGGTGAAAGTTGTTGTAGTTTTTAACGTGAGAGTTCGAATTAGTGATGAAAGAGACAAAATTAAAAGGGTGATAAATTGAACTCATGACACGCACACGAACACAAGCACGCACAGACACACATATGATGAAAGGGAATAATATTTTTAGTTACAATCATGGCTTCAAAATAAATGCTAATCCTCTGAGTAAAGTATTGTTTATTTCACGTTCAAAGACAGAGAGAATATTTACATCATGAAATTTCCAACAAACGCCATATGAATATTTCCCCCTTTGTGCTTAAATCAGAAGAGGAAGTAATTTGTGTCCATTTAAATGCAAGTGTTATTTTGATCATGTGGTATTAGATTTAGAGATCTTTAAGTATTTTAGCTGGAGATGAAAAGTTTAGTATATACTATCCCTAATGCTTAGAAGCATGTGATCCACTGAATAAACAGATTTAGAAATCTTACGATTGAGTAAATTAAAATATTAAATGGAATTATATCAGGAAATAAAGAATAAATCTTCATTGTAATAGTTAAAGTATAAAAAAACTAAATTAAATTTAAGTGAAATTGCATATATATATATAAATATAAATATATATATGTAAGTATACATATATATATATATATATGTATATATATACATATATATATATATATATGTATA
>BMAW01004634.1:84325-108122 GCA_019974015.1 Nephila pilipes | reverse complement strand
TATCGGAAATTATATACAAATTCTAATCGTTGTACACACACATAAACAGTATATATATATATATATATATATATATATATATATATATATATATATTATTTTACATGACTTACTAATTTGATATATAGGATAGTTTAAAACTGAATCTTAAATCTTACTGTATTTCTTTACATCAAACGTTATCGTGCTTGAATCTGTGCCTTTTGACACCGTGATTGACCAACTTCCAAGAGCGGTTTCATCAGCAAGAGGGAACTGCATTTGCTGTATTCCTATGTTATGAAAAGTACATTTAGTAAAATTGAAAAATACTGAATTTTCAGTTATAGAAGACTACGACTTGATATTAGACTTGATAATCTATTTTTTTTTCTTTCGAACTGGCAATTCAATACCGTTTTCTCTCTTGATTATACGAGAATGTTTCGAAACTCATGGGCAAAAGTTTAAGGTGTAATAGAAAACATCTAATGAAGCAATTTTCATCATACAATGCATAGGCGGAGAGCATAGGTGAATCGCTAGACAGCCCTGCATCGTTATTTCTACCGTGGATTTCAGGAGGCATGGCGATGAACAGTAACCAGGAAAATACCACGCCTCCTTAAGTCTACGGTAGAAATGATGATGTATGCGGGTACAGTCGAAAAGTTTATCATTAAAATGCAAGTTGGATAAAAACTTTAACCAAAATCAGCCTGCAACAGAACTTTTAGCTAAACGGAATGCCTAATATATTTAATTAAATATATCAAAATAGCCTCTTTTTAAACATGTTTGTCTTAATTCTTTCGGTATGTCACTCAGCCGCTCCTTCTAGGAGGCGCGCTTATGGGAACCGCCAATTCGCGCTACTATTCTTACCTTTCGAAACAAATACGCATCAGTCAAATTTATTTAAGCTTCGTATAAAATTTTCTTCGCAAAAATAAATTTTTTTTTTATAAATTAAAAAGTAGTTAATGAATTTAATAAAAAAAATAATAAACTAATAAATAAATAAGTATAAATAAAGAAATAAATAAATAAATTGATAAAAATATTAATACATTAATTAATAACTTAAATATATTAATAAAAAATGAATTAAATAAATAAAAATTTAATTTGCATACAAATTAATCTTATTTACATGGTCTATTCAAAAACCATATGCGTTACACACAGTCACAGAGTGAATTTAAATGATGGATTCATACATGACATACCCGGCCGTGAGATAACATTTGTGGCCGATGCATATATGACATCCCATCGCGAAAGGGCTTAAGTCAAAAGTAAAAATTAAGTTTCCGAAAGTTTTTACTCAATTGTATATATTTTTACTAAAAATAAAAATCTACAACTGATTTATTCCCTATTACTTCATCGTAAGTCATTTTTTTATATCTCATTATAAGCCAATTTTTATGCTGATTCCTCCCCTTTTTTTATGAACGTGAAACGTAAATTAGAAATAAAAATTCAGTGTTTCAGTTGCCGATGTACAAGAAATGGTAATTGCTCAAGAAGAATTTTATTAACTTAGTGATACATTAAAATAATTAAGAATTTTAAACTTTTTCATTTAAAGCTGCACCTGTTTCTTCCTTCAATTAGCATTTTGTGCGTTAAAAGAAATACATTAAAAAGAGACTTGATCCTTAGATCTCTCTATGGATTTACCTTTACCGAGATCAATTTCTTTAAACTGGAATAATCTTGCTCCTTTAGGATCTTCCACAAAAACATCAGCTGTCTAGAATTATATTAATAATAATAACATTATTATTGAAAATTTTCATAAGTCAACAACTGGGAATCAATATCTTGGAATTCAATTATTTCTCATCAATAAACCTTTTGATTAATTACCAAATTGAACTGCTCATGTTCTTAAATTAATTGGCTTTAAGAATGAATGTTCTGAATGTTAATTTGATTTTGAATTAAATTAGTTCAAGATTTATTAAAAAGTTATTTGACCAAAGTGGAATGACAAGGGTGACATTAGGGTTTAGGCTGCAAACTTCCATATCACAACGATTAAAAACTTTGATGTATTCTCAATATTCCATTTAATACTTATTCAGATCAAGGAGTGTTAGGAAAAATGGAACCAAAATTCCTGAATCGTTTGGAACATCTCAGGGTTTGAATTTCACTATAATATTGCGATTCTACATTTTTATAAAAACCAAAAACATATATTATTTAACAGTTCTTCATTTAGATATTTTAGCATTTTTGCATTGAAATTTGAGTTATGTTTATTAATTAGGTACTCAGTAATTTGAATTCCAATACAAAAATTACTATTTGGAACTTTAACTTACCGTTCATGTATAAGTTCATTCATTTTTTTTAAATAATTACGTTGTTTCTTGCAGTGATTTATCAAACTTGAAACAGATCAGTTAGATAATTTAAATGAGAAAACATGTGAAATGTTAATTTAGTGATTTTAATTATAAAGACATAATGAAATGTATAAAAAGGGAGAAACAAGTTATAACATGGGTTTTATCCCATTTTCCCTTTCAACTGATACTTTGGGACTTTCATGCATTATTGTTTGAATTGAATATCTCTCCCAAAAAGTGAAATGTGATTTATGTAGATTAAATTAGAATTATTGATGTGAAATAGAATTGAGGAGATGCGTATGCAAGAAGTGAAGCATTTAATACGAGAGTTGGTAACATAGTTGGTTGGTGATGAAGTTAGGGAGCTGAAGTTACCAGTGTGAGACATCTATAGACCAGCTTGTATCCTGTAGTTAAGGAACTTTAAGAGTGAACTCAGAGAAAATTTACAAGGAGTCGAGGTTTCGAGCCCTCGTCTATAAATCTTCTGATGTCTTGAACCTGGTTAGTTCGGCAAGACAAATGTAAAATTATTGTATTAAACGTTTGATCAGATGCATATAGGGACCGTTTCCACATATGTAGAAGGTTTGGGATTTTAATTTTCCATTGATCTGAATAAAATCTGTTGGCTATCATCATTGTGTGAGTTTTCTTCATTAGACCATAGTTTCAAAACTATTTTGAATAAGATACAGAATAGAAAACGAAGGAAATAAAATAGGAGTGTTACAAAATATGAGTGCGAAAAATAAATTTCAACTTAACATTCGCAGGAAAACATTTCATGCAAACAGTTGAAAAATTAGAATTTAATTAGTACTTTTTGAGACTATTGCATTATAATTTAGAGTTTTATTTCTAGATTTTATGGTTTAACAAACACGAATTAAATTTTTTCGTCGAGATGAAATTATTAAAATTAATTTGTTTGTTTTAGTTATAATAATAAGAAAACATTTTAAAAAACAGTAAAAACGTTCTACTTACATCATTGTTTTTATTAGATGGCCTTAAATTTTGGTCAAACTTCAAAACCCGGAATTTTACTGCAAAATAAAGGGCATGTAATATTTTCTCTGACAGCAAATAGTGAGAAAAAACTTTAAAATGTTAGTAAATAGTGTTTAACAGCATTTTTACAACAACCAAAAATACTTTTATTACCAATATACCATCATTTTTAGTGGTTACACTCTTTGAAAGTAGCTCCTTTATATGCATTGCAATAATGTAAATGTATGATGAGCAATCAGGCTTAATTCATTATTTGACTATGAATTCATGGTATCCATGAACTTAAATGTCGGAGAACACACTTAAAGAAGCATTTTTTGTACAGCAAATATGTGGTAAAAACAGGGTAAAAATGTAGTAATGGTTCATGTCGTAGTTTTTAAGGTAAAAGTGGTACATTTTCCTTAAAACTAAGAAGTATGACAACACTAGGCTTTCAATGAAGAGCAAAATTTTGTTTTAATTATAACAATACATTAATCGAAGTATAATTTAATGAAATATTTTTTAAGAGAAACAAAACGTTTCGCTGTTTTGCATTGGAAGTTTATCACATATTGCGCAGAATTGAAGCTGATTTATTTCGGTATTGTTTATTTTAAAAAGTATTGAGAAACTCTTAATGAGATAAAATATATAGGTAAATCAAATATAAATGATAAAATTGTTATATTGTTCGTAACATTACCTTCGAAATGAAGCAAAATAAAACTAAGTGAACAAATTTCAAATATTGATAGAATTCTAATGAAAAAAAATAGCTCATATGTCAATTAAATTTAAAATTTCTTCCTGAAAAGTTAAGGATCGTAAAACATTACATCGAGATATTTTGAAAAATAAGGCACAGTAAGTTATGTACGTCAGTGTTGAATAAAATTATAATCCATTGAAATTGTATGTACTTGGAATGAAATGAAATAGTTCAGGATGGAATAATTATAAGTTATATTTGCAACAGTTTCCTACATAAAGAGAAATAGAATGAATAAAATCACAAGTTTCTTTCAAAATTAAACGGTCGATGAGAAATACATAAGCATATAGGTAAATAGAAATCGTATTATAATTACTCTTGTATTTAAATAATTATGTCTTTATAATTTTAAAGTCTTTATACTAATAGATTTCAGGATTGTTTAGAACGCAAAATAGAAAATTATTTCTTAAATGCTATTTCTATATTTATGTAATAAATTAACTTGTTATAATTTAAGACAAATACATGATTTTTATCAACTAAAATACTTTAAGTATTTACAAATCATTAAAATACATCTCTTGCAAATTTAAGACTATAAATTCTGAAGCTATCTTATAAATTAAAACATATTCTTCTTGAAATAAAAGTATGCAAATTGAGTATCTTATATTTTTATTACTATGTACATAAAACTCCTTAAAAATGCTGCTTACTTTTAAGAGTTCATTGAAACAATAAGATCTGACGTAATTAAAGTACCGTAATTGTAATCTTACTGAGAAGTGTGTCTTACCCATTTGTCCTGGTTTATATAAAGGTTTGTCTGTTTGAATAAGGGTTATATTTTCATTTGGGATGGAAAAAATGACTTTATCACTTCCACTGAAAGGTATTTCACAAATAGTTCCATTGATTTGCAATCTTCCGTCATAGATAAAATCATTCCCAAAAGCATTTACAAAGAATGTAAAGAATGAATCTTTTTTGCCTAAAATTGATAATAAAAATGTCCTCATAAGTAAGTTTGAATTTTATGAATGAGTACGAAATATTCTTAAAAGAAGTTTCACATACCCTTTTCAAGTTGATAATCTTGTTCTTTCAGAAGAGTTTCATTCTTCCTATCATAAGAATGATAATAAAACAATCTGACCTTCAGAAAACCTTCATCTAAACATCCAGATCGAAAAAACTGTAACTGATTGTTCGATCCAACTTTAAGAGTTCTTGGGGATGTGAATATGTAACCACTAAAAAAAAATTCAAGCAATATTTTTTTTGAATTTTTTTGCTAAATAGCTAATTTTAGTTTCATTAAGAAATCATGAACGTTTTAATAACTAAATGTATAAAAACTGGCTAGTCATTATATGCTTAAATATTGATTAAAGCTCATAGATAAGCTTCTCAATCCCAGAAAGTAGGCGTGTGGTAAATGAGGTGTTACTATGTAAATAGAATAAAATGAATCAAGCCGCTATCCCACATTATAAGAAATATTGGGACATGTATTAGGAACAGTCGGACGCAATGTATCGTTTGATGGAGAATTAAATCTCTTGAGATAAACAACAAGAAAAATACATTAATTTTAAGTTGCTAAGTATTTAATTATGTTGCATATACAGGTATTTGCAGATAAGTTTAGTGACAAGAAGTATAGGACACAGCCGTCTTATCTGGAATCAATTCTGGGATTGTCTAGTTCTAGTTGAAGATCAACCTCGATTTATGTTTCGTAGGCTAATTTCTCTAATCTCATCAAAGTATGTTAGCGTTATGAAACTGATGAAATCTTGGGAAACATACGTAGCTCTGTCTGTCTAGATGCACTCAGTTAAGAGAATCGCCAAAACATGCTATTAATATAAAAGTCGGCAGATAGGCACGTAGGCATAAAAAAGGTCGACTTATGAGAGAAAGACCAGTAATGGAGATGCTACAGCAGTATGAGTTAGAAGGAAGATTTAAGCGCTTTTGAACGTAGGCATATTATTAGGGCCTGACGAATAGCCGACTCCACTTGGAAATGATTTAGACATTGGGGCTTTCCCGAGCCACTATGTCACGAGTGTTCTGTCCTAACGTTGATTTAGGTAAAACCATCTCGTAAGGGCTTTCTGCATTAGGCAACAAAGTGAGAGTAAACGGAGCCATCGTCAACTAGTTCGCAATGTAACAGCGGATAGATGGGCCATAGTGCAAGAGCACACTTAGTAATTTAAAGACGGTGACAAGAAAAATGTCCACCATCCAGAATTATCTTCTTGTGACAGGGTACTAATGCCATTGTCTCATGAGGAAATCTCTTTTGACCCAGCATCATAAAGTGTAAATATTAGTATGGGTGTGGAAGCTTCTTTACTGGACCCTATACCCGTAGAAAAAAATTTTCATGGACTGATGGGTCAAAGTTCACGTTAATACAAACACAATGAAGGGCATGAGTGCAGTGCATACCTATGCAATAATTAATCCTTCTTGCCAAGAAAGTGTTCTTCAAGCTGGGGAGAGTCGTAATTTTGCATGGGACCTGCTTAAGTGGACAGAAATTGGTTCCCTGGTACATGATATTTTCCCTAAAATGTCAACGATATAACGCAACGTCTACGTGCTCTCATTTGTGCATCTACATCATTCAACTGGAGATCTTTCCCTTCAACTAGACAATGCCATCGTACCCTAAATGTACCTGAATGATTTGATGAACTCTCTAAAGACATTACTTCCATGGCCAGCTAGGTTACTTGACCTTATTTCCATCAAACACAATTCAAATGCTAAAGGGAGTCCGTTTCAAATGCCTCTGACCCCACTCCATTAAATGTTCGTGTAATTGTAGACAATTTTTGAGGGGTAGTGAGTCTGTATGACTTATCGATGCTTCTGGTGTTTTGCCGAAACCATACCGTGACAAATCGCAACTATGATCAAGAGGAAATGTAACGCTACACAATGAGGGACAAAATATCTAATTCAATTGTCTTCATAGTATATTGAATTCGAAATAACATTATTGCAGATTTAGAATTATTTATAATTATTTAGTTGAAATCAAATATTATTTATATACTTTCTGATTATTTTTAAGGCATTTCCAGTATCGTAAAAGTTTATCATAACAAATAAAATACTGACTTTTCAAATTTTAGCAATTTTTTTTTTCTACATAAAGTACATTCAGAATTGAAAAGAAAATTCTGCAGTATAAAATATCATTTGGAATAAGTAGTAATGGCAACACACACTCAAAAAGAATAAAAATAAACTTGAAGAAATTTTGAATATTGTGAAATTTCCAAATACTAGTATGTACGTGATAAGTAATAATTATACTAGAATTTATATTTTTAAAATAATTAATTAGAAATAACTTTTTTATTATGCATTTTGTTAGAAACATAATCTAATACCAAAAAATTAATTTGTAAATGCTTATGTTCAAATTTCAAGCTTTATTGATTAAATGTACTGAAAAGAAATAAAGCATATATTACGTACATCTATCAAAAAAGTTTCAAAAAACGAAGCAATTTTGATAATGTGAAGCACTATGAGATTAAAATTTAAACTGCAAATTATAATAAGCTCTAGCTTTGAATTTATTCCATGAAAGTAAAATTTCTAATAAATAAATAATCAAAAGAATCAAATAAAAATAAAATTTCTTTGAATCTGTGAGGTTCATTTAATTTAGAAGAAATCCAACAATTTTCCTTGGGATTTATAGAATTATATCACCACCTAAAATATTTAAAGCATTTTTAATCGTTATTTGGAGGTATTCGAAAACGATTTGTAGTATGAAAAACAAGAAACGGATTTCTATTCATTTCTTAACTTTAAGATAATAATTTATATAGTAATAGGACTATTTAGATTTTAATTTCTAGAAAAACAGATAAACTTTAAAGGAGTTTAAGAAAGATAAAAACATTGAGAATTATTTATACAGTAATTAATGTTCCTATTTCTTCAAGATTAATTCGATAGGTAAAAAAGAATTACTAATTCAAATTAAGTAAATTGAGTTTATTTAATTTGAATTTATATTTAATTTATTAATTACTGAAAACTATTTCAATAGGTAAAGGACCACTATTTCAAATTAAACGTTTCAGATTAGTACTAAAATTAGAAGCCAGAATTCAACCGTAATTTTTTTTAAAAAAAATAGAAAACTGAAAACATAGTATTTACTTAATCTCATTTAGTTTTGCATTTTTGTTGAAACAAATAATACAATATCTTGAAATTACTCTAATTGATCCTCAATCAATAAACATATTCAAAAAATGTAACGGAAAATATAATTAATAAATATATTTAATCAAAGTGAAATAGCAAATGTAGAAAAAAATATTCTTAACAACAAAAAAAGAAAAAAAAAATTCTTCATATACTTAATGCTCTTTTTTGTAACATCTAAGAAATCTCTTAAAATTTTATGATACGTTCCTGAAGTTAGAAATTTTTGTTAACTTTTCATCAAGGGGAGATGTCCAATATGTCCAAATTTGGACTAATGCTGATATGACTCTGTCATATGAGCATTAGTCCTTAAAAAGAGAAGGCCTTGAACTTGTTTTACTACTATTACAACTCTCTTAATTTTATGATCGAAAATGGTTTCATATTTTTTTAGGTGAATAATGGAATAATTGGAATAGAATCCCTGCCCCCCTCCCCCCAAAAAAACAACGAAATAAGTATATTAAAAATATTTATAATAAAATTACGTTTTAAGTCATATAAAAATACATTTATACATGAAAACAATATTCAAAAAATATAAATTATAGCTATAATATTATAGGAATAAGACATACTTATCTTTTTCTGTATCTGCTACACAAATCATTAACAATGCATACACAAGCATAGAATGTAACACATGTTTAACTTCCATTTTAATTGCTTCTATTCCTCAAACCTAAGACTGAAAAAAGTATTTATTAATTCATGTATTAAGGTATCCGCCTACCTTTAAAACGCGATTTTTGGTCAAAAAGTCGATTTTTTTAATTACGGTCTATTCTTAAAGCCTGATTTCTTAACTTTCTAGAACAGTTTCATTTTTGTTTCTATCTTACATAGAACTTGAGTTATATGCATTTTAATAATAGTTTGTGTCAAATTTTAGAACTAGAAGTAGCATTCTGCTACCGGAAATGGAACTTTAATGTTTGTTTTTCATTGATATTTTACGTAATATCACCATCAAAATATCTTTCAACATACAAGACGAATTTCCTAAGACTCAAAATGCAAATGAATATTTTTATGGTGTAATATGATAAAGAGTACTAAAGGAAGATTTTGTTTGTTTGAAAATTGTGATATTGGGTGCATATGATGCAATTATACAATTTAACGAAGGACATCAAGGCTGCTTAAGTGTCTTAAATAAACTGAACATTGAAAATCCGGGCTAATTCATTATAAAGGGATACAAAATGTTGAATTGCAATCGAATCAGGGAATTGAAACGTTATACAACACTTGTTACTATATGCAAGCGTAGGAAAATTTTAAAGACCATCAGGAAGAAAAATATAAATTATTTAAGTAATACAGATAGTGAACTTTAGAAATCAGTGGCCTTTTAATGTTAAATTTTTATTTTATTAAGTAAGTTTCAGGATTGAAACGTATTTTCAGCTTTTTCTCAAAATCAAGATTTCATATTTTGCTTCAGCGCAAAACAACGTTTTGAAAAAAGTTATGTATATAACGTTATGAAACTTTCATGGAATATTCTATAAAAATGAGTTTAGGACTTGAACCGCTCCTATTGTTATATTGCGATTATTTTGCATGTAATTGATGATAAAAGTCATAACTTATCACAAATTTGTACCCTTTTTCTGTATGTTAAAGTATGGTTTCCTATACATATTTAATTTTCAGAGTTATAATTGTGATAGAGGCACAAGTCCTAAATTAGATTCAATTCATCATAATAAAATTTACAGAATTGAAATATCTCTATTTAAATTTCAGGTTTGGTGTTTTGCAAAAGTGCCATTTTACTGCTATTTTTATGTATTTTTTGAGCTGAAATATTAAAACAAATATTAATTTATGCAAATTTTACATTATATTTTACTTTTTTAGCCATATCTTAAAGTATAATGCATATAGAAAGTTATTTTTTCAATTATTTCAAAAAATCCTCTTCGAAGGTAGGCGGATACATTAATGAAAAGAAAATTCTCTATTTTATTACTACAAGGAATTTTATTTATGCTTAGTGAATCGAATAATTAATTTACAAATATTCAATATCCTTAAAGTTTTTCTTTCACATTACTTATTATCCGTTCCTTCTTCCAATTTTCACAATTTGTAATTGCACACAAATACTGAAAGAAAAAGAATAGATTATTATTATTCAAAGTTATTTCAATTGAAATTTTTTGTTTTATACTATATAAATATTGAAATCAATTCTTGTACTTTACACCTAAAAATATCATGAAAACTTAATTGTCTTAAATATAGTAAGCATTAACGTTTTATTAATACAAGGAAAGGTATAATAGTGGTTTAAAAAGAAATTGTATTTTTGATGGCGGATGGGGCATCATTAAGGTTAATTGTTTTTACCATTGAGTGCTGTCATCTGTTAAACGGGGCCCGAAATAAATTCGACATTGATTCTGTTGTTTGTTTTGATTACCGATTACCGTTGGTGAAACCCGTATACATCATTATGAATTGGAAATTAAGCAAAATTCAAAACAATGGTTTGCTTTGAGTGAAACTGCTCTAAAAATGTGGAGATGATCTCATCTCGGTCGGAAAAGTTGTGACGAAGAATTTTATAGGTGCTAAAGGCTTCATGATCATGAATACGAAAAGCTTCGACATCATAACTCTTTTGGGACTTTTTCTCTTTGGCCATCTTTTAAAATTTTTAAGGACTTATTGAATGACCTAGAGTATGCATAAAAAAAATTTGAAAATAATTTTAGCATTCCATTCATTTCTTGCGCATAGCATTGGAGATATTGTAATAATTACTAGGCAAAGCCCAAGAACGAATGTTTCTACATTATTCTACAAGAGAGAGAGAGAACCTATGTTATGTCGTTGCTTTTGCTTCTGCGGTGGAGATTCAGTTGTCCAATTCTTTTGTATTCGGTACCATATTGTTTCTGAAATGTTTTTTTCCTTCTATAAAATATGTAATTATGTGAATGTTGCTTGTGCGACTGTAAACAAAAAATGAATGTATTAAAAGGATTTCTAGATCTTGAAATAGAAATTCGAAATCCATCTTATTTGTGAAACCAGAACGTGATTAAAATAAAATTGGATTAAAATCAAAATTAACGACAACTTAGACATTTTCGATTTTGGTTACGCAATCATCGTTGGTATTTAAGTTACACGTTTTATTTCCCTTTCGATTCATGTAATTACATGTTTATATTTTTGTAAAGAAAATCACTAGAGTAAAAGGGTTAGTAATAAATTAAAAAGGGAATAATTTACTCTTAGAAGTTGAATTAAGCTGTTAACAGGAATGTTTAGATAAAAGTACAGTGACAAGATAGACGTTCAGAAATAATTAAAAAAAAATGTTGATCATCTATCAGAACGAAACTTCAATGCAATATATGTCAATGAGATTTCTAACAAAATTAATGTAAATTAATTTCCAAAATTAAAAGTAAATCAATTCTATAGTAACTGTAGTTTATGGTTAGAGTTTTGGAATTCCTTTGAAGTTGTAATTCATAACAATAATTTATTAAATAAGATTGAAAAATTTAGTTGTTTGAAAATTTATTTATAGGTGGGGTAATAATAATGGAAAATTATAATTCATTAATAAAATGGATACAAGATAGATTTAGAAGGTCTTATTTTTTTCTAATTTGTCAGCGTCAAGGAAAATGTAAGACACCAATAAAATGCAAATTCGTTCCCTTCTGTTTCTAGATGTTACATTACAGGATACAAATACATTCAAAATATTAATCTATAATTATTTAATCTATATTTGCAAAAAGTTCGGGAGAATTAGAATTAAATTTAAACAACAATGGAGAACTCAAAAAAGTAACTGTTTGATATCGATCAGTTAGTTCAGTTTATGAAATGTAAATAAAAATAAGGAAAGCCTTAGTCTTATTCAAAAACTTTAAAATTAGTTTCGGAAATGAAAATTCAATTGCTATAAATACCGAAAATAATTACAGGAGAAGTTAATTAAATTAAAAACCAATTACAATACAAACTTCACCGCGTCGGTTATAACTTCAAAAACTAGTGAATATTTTGCTTTTTGTTCAAGTATGCTGATTACACGTTTCTGAAAGAAAAAAAGAAAGCTAAGAGCAAACACTTGATATTATGGTTGAAGAAGTGTCGCACTATAAAATCTTATTGGAAAATCGACCAGAATTGCGGAAATTGTATACGATCCTCATTAATGGACTTGAAACAAAGAGAAGATCTCCATAAATTCAAAAGGAATGGTACCTTTTGTGTTAATAGTCTGAATTTTTAAGTTTCTAAAGACATCTGTTTTGTGACTAAAAAGATTATGTCACCTAAAACATCTCAATTTTGATTTGAAAATAAAAAAGAACGAGTAAAAGGAGTCATTACACAATAATATGTCTCTCGCACAATATTCACAAATTTTTTGAGATAGTTTACTAAATAAAAGAAACAAAAGTTAAATGTTTAATGAAGCAATATTAAAAATAAATATTTAGAATACTAAGTTATTTCTATGTAATTTGTATCTTAATAGTATGGTTAGAAAATACAAAAAAATGGGTTATTTGTGTTATTAAAACAAAAATATTCCTTATAAATATATATATGATTATAAATAAATTCATTATCTTTCTTTTTATTGCAATTTATTAGCATAGAACCTTTTCTTGTACACTTAAAAATACAAATTTCCTCTTTCAATTAGCATGCGTAAGACTTCATCAAGAGCCCCCTTTTTTATGCCTACTAAACACAATTTTTATCGGGGGTTTTCCCGCTTTCCACAGAACCTATATAAATTGTCATGTCGATTTCAATTATCTCTTTCTCTGGTGGTGTAAGCTAAGCCACTGCAAGTGTTTCTATTGTCATGGCTGGACAGTGATATAAAAAATAATTTGCGTTTAAAATCTTCTAAAGTATTATCATCAAGATAGAACAAAATACTTAGACTAATTAAATCTAAGCGACTGCTAATTATTTGCTTCATCTCATCGATTACAACATAACGTTAGCCAAGATGTATCACAAATATATACATAATTACATTATTTCTATTATTCTAAATTTTTCTTTTCTATCAGTATCTATTAAACTGTTTGGTTCTTTAATAGTTTATTTCGATTTTTTTAAGGTTTTGGTCTTGAATTTTCAGATTGTTTGATTATTTAAGTAAATTTTTATCTGATTTGCATGAATATTAATTAGTTTTTTAGCTATTTTCTTAAATACTTATTTTCTTTCTATTAATAGTACTGATTTAATTTGGATATTCTTATATTATTACATGTTGTGATATGTTTACTACTTGTGTTTACCCATATATGCAAGGTTTGGTCATTAAATAATGAAACTGACACGGTTACAGAGGAAACACGCCCGCACTAAACTCCAGCGACTGACAGCCGTTTAGCGTGAAGCTTCCTCTTTCGAATGCAGTGAATTTCGTTTCTGTACACAAATCTGTATACCCGTAGCTTTTGTTCGCGTTACATTTATTTATTTATTGTTTCTTCGGAAAAGAGAGAAGGGAGCAACGAATTGTTGTGAAATTTCACATGAAATGTGGAAATTCCGCTACTGAAACTTATAATTTATTGAAAGAAGTGTATGGTTATGAATATTTATCGCATGCCCTTGTTTTTGAGTGGTTTAAACTTTTTCGAGATAGCCGAGAAGACATAGAAGATGATTCACGCCCAGGTTGCCCTTCCACGTTAAAAATGCATGTCATATGGGGAAAAAAAAATCTGTAATCTGGTTCAATCTGATCGCCGGTTATGTATTTGCGGAACTGCAGGCACTGTAGGAATTGATACAGAATCCGTACCACAAATGTTTCCACCTAGACAACGCACCGGTTCATTCCACATGGGTATCAAGAATTTTCTAGCCAAATACAGCATCCCGGTGTTGGACCATCCGCTTTATTCGCCATGCGACTTCTATCTGTTTCCTAACTGGAAATCTGCATTTGAAGATTCGAGTCCGTTGAAGCTGTGAAAGAGAAAGCGGCTATCATCCTGAAGGAGCAGACAGAAAAAAAAAATTCCAGCACTGTTTCAAACGGTGGAAGATTAGCATGGAACCTTGTAGAAATGGTGGTAAATAAATAAGTATGACATCAAAATAAAAGATTTTACAGTATCATTGTCGTTATTTAATCTCCAAACCCCATGTATATATATATGTTTGTGTGTGTATTATATTACATTAATAAATGATTAGCAAAATATGATGTAACATGCGAAAAGTGGATCATGTTCCCTTATCCTCTTTCATTGTAATGTCTGAAGTATTAAACAGCAAAAGATGTCAAACAAAGCATGACACGAAAAATATTCTTGAAAGACATAACATTTGTGTTTATTCTGTCTACAAGCAACGTAATGAGAAGTAACACACGTGCAGAAAATAAATGTGTGATTGTTCAGCTGACTCTTTCTATCAATTCAGCTTTTCTCGAGACCCTTCTCGAATTCCAGACTGTATCTGAGGTAACTATAAAAGAATGATGTCAAGAGGATGTTTTACGATGAGTTAAAATGATGAAATGAGGTTTATATTGACTCATTTTTGAATAGATAGAGAGAGAGATTATTTTGATGTGATGAAAAACGGAAAATTTATTCAATCTTATTTTTAACAATATAGACGCATCAATAATACATTTTAAGTTTAGAAAGTTAAATACACTATTATATGACAACTTTATACTTTAATAATATACTGTTATATAAAATCTCTTTGCATGCCAGAATTACGAATACAGTATTAAGCGAAAACTTAACATCATTTTGAATTTTATTTGTAACCAAAATGAAATAACTTTCAGTTAATTTAAAATACAATTTGAGCAATAAGTATTATTATTGCTTAAGTATTTTATTTATTTTAAATTCGAAGATTTGAGGATTGAGCGATTGCTTATTAATATTTCAGCGAGAAGCAAATCTATTGGTGACAGGATCTCGTAATTTTTAATCTAGGTCAAGTAACGAGGAGAAATCCCGAGTTCGTACATCCATCTCCAAATTTCCGCGCCACGCTAACGGAATAATTTAAAACCTCGACTAAATTTAACGGGCTACAACCTTATTTCGTGGCAGATCTTTATTAGCTTCTAAGCTCGAATCCACGACTCGACGAAAACAAAGCTTGCTGCAACTCCGCGACTATAGCAGACACAAAGATTTGGGGACATCAAACAAAAATTTTCTGCGTTAAGGCAAATGTCAGTAATAATATTCATTTGTATCTAAGATAACATGTTAACAGAGAGTTAAAAGAAATTTCTTTAAATTAAAAAAAAAGCTTTTAAAATAATTCATTCGACTTTTTCATATCTTCAATTGCTTAAATAAGATTTGTTCATAAGTTATTTCTTAATTTAAACAAATTTTGAAATCCATACTTTTTATAATTTCTCAGTTTTAGTAACAAATTTCTATAATTTACCAATTTCTTAAGTAAAAGTTAATATTAAGTAAATTAAATCAGAAAATATGTAAGTCTTTTCTTTAAAATACTGAATATGATTTCTTAAATTATTTTATTTAATTGCTATGGAATGAGAAAAAGAGCTTTGCATATTTGGTGTGATTTCTTAAACTTTGAAATATCAATCATGACATTAATTAATTAGAGGTAAGAAATGTATATATATATAAAATAATACTTTTTAAGTATATATATATATATATATATATATATATATATATATATATTGCACACACACACACACCACAACACACACAAACGTGGGAGTGTGTGTTAACATTAATTATAACACTCAATAATTAACACACACGCGCGCGCGTGTGTTTTAATTAATGTTAATGTTTTGTACTTAGATCATGGCACAATAAGGAAATTTTAAATCATGGAGTAAAGAATTTATTTACTTTCACCCTAGATGAAAGCAGATACAGCAGGAAGATTGAACGACCCACGTCCACGCTTTGGTAATTAGGTGAAAGAGTTTTTTTTTTCTATTCTTGTTTCTGCATGAAATTAAATTAAGGATTTTATAGATCACAAGGATATCACAATAGATGCAGGGATATATATGTATTTTACAAGAAGACTAATGGGTGGGCAGAGGAATAACCCTATTAGTTCAGAGTGAGTTAAATGTTGATCTTCACAAACTTCACAAATCTGGAAACCACATGATTGTATAAATAAAATTTATAATTTTCGGATCATGCGAAGTAATGATGAACATATTACTATATTAATTAAAATATCAGATAAATCATACATACACACTCATATATGTATATAATATATATATATATATATAATCACTTTTCCCCCTTCAGAATTCCGGAGCTTTCCCGTTAGAATGGGTATTTAAACTCTGGCTTGGTCTTTCTCTTTTAACTTTTCGCCTAATGCCTTGCATCACTGAAATGACTCTACTTCTTGCAATGTATTAAACAGCGCTTGCTTCCATGTGTAAAATAAAAGGTTTAACAAGATCACTAGATCTACTTTAATATGTGTAACAAGATGACAATATCCTGAGGAATAAATTCTTAGTTTTCCCAAGAAAATCTATTGTATGCCTACGTAGCTACATAATCTGAACGAAATAACCCGGTTCTAATTAGACAAAATATTATTTTGAAAAATATCCAGAAATACAAATTATACATACTAATTTTAATTTTAAACATATATGTCATTTGTTGAAAATTACAACCTAGTTAAAAACATAGCATATCTCGAGAGGAAGAAACAAAGAATCAATGGAAAACAAAAATGGATAAAAATAATTAAAACCCTGTCCCTTACTTTGGTATGGAAAAATTGTGTTCAAATTAATTTCCCGGATCCAAGTATCACAATAATTACATTATCATTAATGCTATAGTCCAAGAATAATTAAAACCAAGAAACTTACAGGAATTCAAATTAGAAAAATGTAAAAAATAAATAATAAACAAATGCATTAAAACCGAAGAAAATAAACATAAACCTAAAAATAAGCATTAAACATACTAAACATTTTTTAAAACTAAGTAAGTTACGACTTTTTTACTATCAAACAGATTTGTTGAGCAAATCTTATTTCAATATGGCACGATGTTGCAATGTTTATAACCTCCAAAACTATAGATTGATTGATTGAATGCACACAATTAAAGAATGTACCGAAAAAATTTCAAAAATTAAGTAATTTAAAAACTTCTACCATGAAATCCTTTTAAATTTAATAATTTTTCTGTGAATAAACTGAACTAAGTTTATTCAAGACTAATAAAATTCCTAAAATAAACTGTTATAATGACTTATATATTTCACCATCTGGTGGCTAAGTTTAAAATTAAAAAAAATGTCTAACGAAACTAAAGTTTCTAAATCAAGTTTTTTAATAGAATACCATCTTAAAAATTGGCAAAACTATACCTACACATATCAAAACACTTGAACGTACAATATACAAAAAATTAATGCATCAAATTTAATTTATCTTAATCATATTTAAGTGTTTATCAAAAAATAGGGTAGCTTTACTTAAATACAACTTTTGATAAACTTTTTATAATTATTTTTTAGTTTATTACAGCTTATTAAAATTAATATTTCTAATAACATAATTAACAATATTTTTAAAAATAGAAATATATAAACAGCTACTTAGAAAAGGTGCCATATTAATATAAAAATTTAAAACTGTCCCTCTAAAAATAAATATTAATAATAATTTTATTATCTATGTTTTTCAATTGGATGATTAAAAATTCTGTTTCATGTCTACTATTGTTAGTATGAATTAGATTTAAATTTATAAAATAAAAAGGTAAATTATGTTTATCTTCAGACTGCTTATAATAATTTAGAATAAGTAGATCATTTTTATATTTATAAGTAATAAAATTATTTTTTTTGTATGAAATCAAAGTAATATGAGTAAATTTCTAATTCTCCTTGTTAAAAGCCGTAATTTTATTAAGTTTATTTATCTTCATAATTAAAAAAATTTACTTTAAGTGCAATATTAATTAAAGGTTTAAATTTGTTATAAGTAATGAATTTATTAATATTATAATCCTTATAAATAATCAACAGTACTTTAACTAGATAATCTATGTCTATCGAATGAAAAAGGTCTTTAATATCGTATCTATGAATAGCAAATAAATATTGGTCTTTTATTTTCATAATAACATCTAAATGATTAAATTATTAATATTACCTAGTAATGTTTTTTGTAATAATTTATTAGCTTCTAGTATTGTTAGCATTAGTGACCGTTCTAAATTTTTTCGGACCTTTATAAAATTTTGGAATAATAAAGGTCTGAGGAAATTTAATTTTATTTATTTGTAAACTTTTTTTTATATAAAGATGTAATTTTATTATTAATTTCAATGTCATTAAAATTATTTTCTAAATAATCATTTATCTCTTCTACATGTTAGTTAATAATTAAATTGTAATAATATTTACATATAATTGCATAATTATTTGCGACTTTGTCAACATAAAATATAGTAAATTCTTTTTGTAAATCATCAATTTGTTTTTAATAGCTCGTATTTTAATCGTTTCTTTAATTTTAAAATTTATTATTTAACTATCTTTATAAATGTAGTATTCATACTCATTAAATCCTGCAAATGGGAAACTATGCCAGTAATTAATAGCAATATGATTAATAAACTAATTGAACTCTTGAAAAATCTTTCTTTCAATGAAATAGTTGCTGTTTAAGATCATATAATCTAGAAAACCTTAGCCATATTTATAATACCTTTCATTATCCTACCTTTTACTATTAGCAAATCAACAGTAATGACAAGTTTATGATTCTTAAAATTAAAATTCGTATATTCAGTAGTTACATTTTATTTCATTTTTCATTTCTTTAATATAATCGTAACTAAAAACATATCTACGAATTTTTTTGTTATATTTAAAAGATTTCTTAAGTATAATGTTTTAATTGGAAGAAATCTCTTCCGCTTATAAAAAAATCACTAAAATTAATTTTATTAGAAGAATTATTCATTAAACTTAAAGTTTAATACTCTATAATATTCTTTTCTTTTTATTTATCCATGATTTTATGATATTTTAGGTAGTTATTAATATTTAATAATATGTAAATATTAGCTGTATATTTTGTATCTACAAATTCTTTAAAGAGACTAATTTCTTCTTACTTTAAACTTGAAATAAGGCAGTGATCATATTTTTAAGATTTTAATTATTTCCTAATTTCTTATTAATTGATTAATTCACAAATCTTATGTATAATTTTATTTTTATTTAGACTTTTTTTACATCTATTACTTCTTACTTTTAATTATTATTATTATTTTAAATTTTTGTAAAAAATATTCTTTATAATTTTTCTGTTTTATCACCTGTAAAGTATTTCTCCTATAGTACAGTACATTTAAACAATAAAGATAAATAGCATTGCAAAATGTTATAAAATGGTTTTCTCACCATAATCTTTTTTAGCGTTTGGTTCTATTTTGATAATCGAAATCTTAACATTTTCAAATTTATGTGAATAGAAATGACTTATGCCAAATTTATGATTTTTTTAAGCAGTTATTGTTTTTTGTATCAAATCTGTTTTCATTAACTCTAATATTTAAATAATTAGAAGTTTGGCCCACGTATACTTAAACTGAAATTTGTTACAATTTAATAAATATATACAATTGAATATTTTACAAAAAATAAAATTAGAAATATGATTAAATTTTTCATATTACTTATACTATGCACACACATACGAGCATACTCATATATACAAATACATATTAAGCGCTTGTAAATGCTTTTCTTAGAATTATCCACGATTAAAGCTTAAATAGTTGTTCATTAAACTAACATATGAGTAATTATGTAGCTATAAAATACTGAAAGAAAAAAAAAACTACAGTGTTTGAATCGAAAATTTTTGAAGAACCTTCAATAGCAGATACTTTTATAAAAAAAATTAATTTGAAAATTTTTCATGAAAAATATACACTTACTGAAACATTACTTTTCAAAGAAAAATATTTGTTAGAAAAAGTGTTTTACTTAACTCTTTTAAAAGTTTAGCAGTTATGCTAACTTCATTTTCACTTTTTTTATATAATAATACGTAATTATCGCAACTTCCATTTTATTTAATCAGTTTCACAAATTTGGTAGGTATCAACAGCCAGAATATGGCTTAGCAAACATGTAAAGCTTCCTTTTACTTAAATTTAACGTAAAACTATTAGTAACGCTAACTATAAGTAAAAATAATTATAGCTTGAATTATGAGGGATTTTGAAAGGAAGTTATAATAATAATAAGTGGTCCTTCTTGTTTCGAAATATTGCGTCAGATAAATTTTACACTGTTATTATTTACAAAAATATATTTATCAACACGTTTCGTTTTATAACAAAAATTAGAAGTTAACTTTATTCCAATAGCAATTGAACTTTTTTTTATGTTATTGTAGTAAATGAATAACTAAAAAGATCATTTTTGATGCAAATCTTTTGAAATATATGAATACTTTATAGTATGTTTATATACAAGAATCTAGCATTTATTTCAACAAGCTTTTTAAAACTAGCTAAGTGTCTCAAAATTATTTGTTTTGAAAAAGCATGCATTCATTAATTTCAAATCCGTTTCGTTGGAATTTGTCTTATTTACGTTTAAACAATATCATCACCTCCTATTACGGGATCAATTTTAATATTTTTCATTAATTCAAATAAGCAAACATTTAATTAGTTAAAAGTAATAATAACTTACTAGTCAGGTAACAACTTCGAGGAATATATGATTATTCTTTTTTTTGCGTCTCTGGCCGCTGTGTTAACGAGCGTTCTCTTTTCTTCTTTTCGCGTAGCAATTTCGTTACGTGGTGGCAGGAATACGTTTTGACCATGTGCTTTTGGTAATAAAGGAATCACACCAGGTATGACTTCACCGAGCTGCGTCAAAGTAAATACCTGTTTCTGTATATCGAGGAGCCACTTTCTGATGGTTATATTTTTGGATACACACATAAGGGGTTTACTGCTTTCCCATTAAATTTACTTCATTCTAAAGTATTTGCATGACATTTAAAAAGATGCTCTAATACAACCTATAAAAATAAAATAAATCTTAAAAGCATAATGTAAACTATAATATTATTTTTCATTGCCAATAAATATGTTGTTCACTTGGTTTTATCGAAAAAGAATCTTTTCGAATAAATATGTCTGCCAATTACCTTTATTGTAAGTAATTAATCCTAAAATTTTTCTTATAACTTTACGTTTCATTAAAATTCAAAATCTTTCAGCTTACGATTACTGGAACCTAAATGTGTTAAACTTTTGGAAGCTTGCGTTTGATTTCATACTATCATGGGGATTGTACCTCATTGTTAATATTATATGCTAGTACAAAAATTTATCTGTAAAAACTCATACATAAGTAAATATATATGTTAATGATTTAAATTAGTATATCCATTTAAGTAAAAACCTCTCACAATATACCTTTTACTATACTTATCCCTCAGTGTTTTAAAATATAAATCTTCTTTTGTAATAACGATTCTCTTAGCAAATATTGCTGCGACAGATGTTTTCGACAGAGAAAAACAATAACAATAATTTTAAATTTATTCTTTATATATTTATTTGAAATTTTTTCATTAAAATAGAATGAAATAGTGTGACTCGATTATAAAATTTTTAAGAAAAGTTAAAAGAGCTGTAAATTCAGTTAAATGCTATGAAAGAAGTACTTTCGATTACGATAAAAAAAAATTCTAATAAGAAGGAATGTTATACAAATCCGAATTAAAATTAAAGTTTTCAACCAAAATATTAACTGAAATTTTTAAAATTCAGTCAAAATTTGTAAAATAATTAAAAATAACAGAATATGATGTGAATAAGAACAAAAGTATAACTATAAAACTGAATTTATGCAAATTTTTAGCCTACCTTTTAATAAGAATAAAAGTTTTAAAACACTCTTTTCCGTTCTATAAAGTTACTAATTGCTTTATTATTTAATAAAGTGGCACATAGAAATAACACGTGGGCTATTGGTAAATGACCTCATAAAAATGAACATCGGTCAAGGAACGAAGATGACTCCAGAGCTGGTCTCTCCCTCCCCAAACATTACTTACATTTTTTGGAAGTCACATCTTACAGGGGGAAGGATTTGGAGCATCGACGGATGTAAAGTGTATCAGCCTCGCTACAAACTTCAACCCACGACTTGAAGGAAACAAAGTCAGAATGAACTTGCGATCCTGGCCACTCGGCTACCACTGCCGCTAGACTTTTTCAAAAAGGTATATACATACATATAATTAATCTCTATTTTTTGTTGATTGAAATATGAATCAAATAATTTTCAATACAAATGACATGACTTTGATGACTTCTTTAATTAAAAATTTATAGATAATCTCAAAGAGATACTATTAATTATTTATAAGAATTCTAACAAGATGATTTATTTCTTATGAAAAACTTAATTCATTAGTTAATATGGTTATTAGAGAAAATTATATTCATTATAATGGTAAAACATTTAAACAAACTGTGGGTAATCTGCAAGGAAGATTAGCAGGTAATAGTTTGGCAAATATTTTTCCAACATTATTCTGAACATATAATAATATAGATGAAATATTTTATTATTATTATTAGACAAGTAGATAATTTGCTTATTTTTGACTTATAATAAGCCTTCTGTAGGTAAAAGTATCTTAATTTTTCAACCAATATATTTAAATTTAATTCAAATTAATAATAGTCTACATGAAACAAAATACTTAAGCGTATCTTTGAAAATTAAAGAATATAAAATTACGAGTAATATTTGTTACTAATATTATTTTAAATTTCATATTTATAAGTTACCTTTGTAAAGTAGCTATATATATATATATAGCTACTTTATATATATATATATTTATATATATATATATATACTACTCTTTGTTTGTCCACAATGAACTCCTAAATTAATGAACCGATTTTAATGAAATCTTGCGTAATGTGTGCAGTTTGGTCCAACTTCAGAGATAGGGTAGTTTTTATCTTAATATATAGTCACTACATATATTCTATATATATTATATTTTGAAATTGACCACAACACGGCGCTTGAAAAATAATTTTTAATCAATATAGAAACTTAATAATACCGACTCCCTCGGGATCGAGTGAGTTTAATTACAAATACTGATGGTTCGAGTGCTATCTTCAATTCCTACCAAACTGGAATTAGCCTAGAAGAATTTTAATTTCCGCTATCGATGTTAGATCATAACTACTATCCTACGACAACTCACTACTAACTCTAATATTCAATTCTCTGTTGCTTTTACATATATTTCCCCCAATCAATCCATTGCACTTTTAATATTTATCTAATTTGATTAGATTACGATTCATTTGCTTGAAAAATGTCAGAAATTTAAAAATAAAATCAGAAAGTAAACCCAGTTAAAAGAAGGTCCACA
>BMAW01004634.1:42268-64718 GCA_019974015.1 Nephila pilipes | reverse complement strand
TATATATATATATATATATATATATATATATATATATATAACCTACAAAAAGACACACTAGTTAAATCTCACACAACTATTTATTTGTCAGCTTTGTAGTATAATGTCTGAGGGATATTTGCTTTCCTTGGGAATCCCTTAGATAGATTCACCTATTCAACTAATACCGAACTAATAGTCACATACCAAAATCTTTCCAGTTGAGACTGACTTGATTTTTCGAATCCGCTGTTATAATACGTCTTCTTAGTCAATTGCTTTGGTAATGCCTGTTGAACTTTTAAATAATGACCACTAAGGCTAATGAAAGGGATGCGTCAAAAATCTTTATGTTTTTTTGTATCTGATTCACACTCACTATCAAAATTTTTATTTAAATAAATGGAAAAATATTTTTAAACAAACATTTTCTCTACATTACTGTTACATTATTTTATATTAACTTATTGTTTTTGCAATTTTTTAAAATCAATTATTAGAAACTAAACTAATGAACTGAATATGGAAGCTTAATATATACAAGTGGGATAGATATCTTCTTTAATTATGATAAAAGAAAACTGGCTTTAGTTTAAGAATTTTATCTGAGGCCTTATACTTTATATTCTTTCAACTCCTGTAAATGAAACAACATCTAGAAAAATTTAATTCTTTAGTTTTAATAATTTTTTTTAATATTCTATCTCTTAAACTGAAATATGTTTAATCTTTAAATGTTATGATTAATTTAAATTTTCAATGTACAACTGTTTAATAATATTAATTTAAAAACATTTTGTTCCTGAATTACTTTTCCTATCCACATGTTGGAATTTTAAATGTGGATTCACACATATTGAAAACGATTATTGTTACACATATATTATCCATATTATTGTGTGGTTGACAGATTTTCAAATGTAGGAAAGGCTCACCCAATTAATAAATAAGCTATTTTGGAATAAATCTGTAAATTTTATTCCGAGACTCTTTAGGACATGCATTATACTTCTTTTAACTGGAAATAATTAACACACACGTATGAATGGATGTATGATAGCACCGATCAAAAGTTTGCACAATCACTGCAATCCAAAATAGGTAATCACAATAATGGCGCCAAATAAAATGCAGCCATTCACATATATGAATTTTCAAAATTGCTCTAAAAACTTCTCGAATAGTCCCGTGGCATCTAGTTTTGCTCCCAAATTCTAAAATTTAGAGCAATTTGGCGATCATACTAGCCATTTGGTCTGCCGTCAGTCACCTCTACTTATTTGGCATTACTTTATGGCATATATTCTCTTCATGACTGTAAAACCATTTTATTGTTTACAATGCTACAAGTAAAAGAATTGAGTCATAACTGTCCGCGTAACAGTATATTAATTAAATTGGGTTGGCAAGAATACTCAAATGTTCATTAAGTTTTTCTTGTTAATAATATCCGAAACGACTACTGACGCTTGAGTCTATCTGCAGTAATCAGAAATAAATGCAAATAAAAAAAAGATACAACTCCCTTATTTTATAAATACATCACTATGAAATTTGATTCTGTTCATTGATTTTTAGTAATTAAAATACCATAATTCTTATGTAACTATTTGTTTTTTATTGTATTACATCTAATCCTCAACGCAAAATTCAATTGTTAATGAAATAGTAGTAATGTATAACGTTTTTGAATTGCGTAGAGTGACAGAAATTATATTTTATAAAAATTAAACTGGTGATAAAAATTAAGAGACTTTCAAATTTAACCGAATTTCTCGAAGGAAGCACCGAACGAAAAGTAAAACTAATACTACCAAACAAAGATACAAATTTTTGGTGCCGATTACGTAAGCGTGCTCATGCGCAAGGACATTGGATTAAGAGGATATTGCTTTGTAAACGCGCATGTCTATTGCCTCGTTTCGGGGAATTTTGAAGTAATTTTTTTACAACGTTGAGTGAAATTCACAAGCAAACAAAATGTGTAACCACCAACGCTTGGATAGACGCAGATTGCTAACGAGTTAAATGTAACATCTGGAATCGGTGTGCAACTTAAGGAGGTGGCTTAATGAGACCGTATTTGTAAAAGGAATGTCTGGCCGCAAAGTTGTGCAAAAACTACAATGACATATAAAGACCATTACAGTAAGGCATAACAGAAATCCTAGAGTTTCTCAGCAGTTGAAAATTTCATGTGTCCACAGGAACCCAAATTTCAAAGGTTACTATTTCCAGAAAGCTAAAAGAGGGAGGGCTTTTTGAATGAACTGCCGTTCGCATCCCTTCACTTTTGCACACAGATCAGCTCATTTCACATGATGCTGATACTGGAGCAGGAACCATGAGAAACCTTTCTATTCATTGACGATATCCAAATGACCCAGATTCAGTCTAACCACTCACCTCAATCATCTGGATAGAACCAGATACCCGCTACAAACATTGGAAAAAGAGACTGAAAATGCAGGAGAGGTTTGATGGTATGAATAGGCAACGTGTTGGACGGATTTACAAATCTCCATATCTTTGATACATTATCTGCGGAAGACTTGAAATTTTCTGGTACTGCGTCCTCAAGGAACATATTGTGTTAATTACAAGAGGTGTTTAATTTCCATCACTTAAAAACATAGTTCAAATCTAATTTTCGATAAAACAAAATATAAAAAGCAGTTTTTGAAGCAAAAAAAATTCATGCATGTGAAGTAAAACCAATATCATGTAAGAAATTAAAAATATTTGGTTGGGGAATTTCTTCAATCAAGTGAAATAAAGATAGTATTAAATTATATGAGAAGAGTTAAAAGCGGAACATTTAGTCGAGACGTGTCTCGTATTTCACAGCTTACTATCTAAAGGACAAACACAATGATTATATATAGAAGGATTTTATCCCCGAATGAGGTGTTAATGAGCAAGTTTCATGTGTTCAATACGTAGACGGGTTAAACTAATACTTATAAATGAAAATGGTTTCCAATGAGAAATGTTAGGTTTCAAATGATTCGCAGTTTATTATCTATTTCCAGTTTTTATTGATCCTGCTAGCGTCCATGAATAAATTATTTAATGTGTTTTACAATTTTACAGTATGAAATGTTTGGAGAGAATTCATTAAATGCAAGATTTAGCTGCCCTTGCCCTTGATTTCCATGCTTCGGAGGGTTTACAACAAAATAGCAATTAAATGTTTTCGGACTTAAGGTTTTCGATTAATTTTCAAGCGTTGTTGAATAAGATATAAGATGAATTATTCGGGTGATTTAAAGATTCAAATACAATCATGGTATCTGTAAATAAAATAAAATTTCATTTCATCGACAAATTTTTTTTACGTCTTATTGATGACGAAAATCTCAGCGCTAAAAACAGAGCAGGAAGAATGAAGTTGAAAATCATGATTTATGCATGAGATATGAGACTCCGACATGATTTTGTGACTTAGAACAGTCAGTGGAAAAGTATTTAAAATTAAGGTATCACCCCACAAAGTCATTTAAAAGTTAGTTGTAAATATTTCGTGCTGAGTCCGATTTCTTAAAATTTTTAAAAGCATTTTTAAGATCAAAACTCTCTTCGCACCATTGTGAAAATCCCTTGTTTGCAATCATCACAGAAAAATTGGAAATGCACAACCGTCACTAAAAATCTTTGCTCTTGTATGAAATGGAGGGATTGATAGATTTTTTTTGTGGGCGCGCACGCACGCACGCACGCGCACACACATACACACAAATATATATAATTGATCCAAAAATAGACTTTTATTTGAGAATCATATAAACTTTGGTGATTATATAATTTAAAATGGTTATGTAGGGATAAAAGTTATCTCCTTAAGTTCCAATGATAGTTCAAAACAGTCAACGGATAAACTTTGGATAGGAGATGCTTTGAAGGTTCCGGAAACAAAACGTAGTGCATTATGTGGGGTGGACGGCCTTCAGTATACAAAAACAAATTTTCCGGCTGAGCCAAATACTATGCAACCACAATCTAAATTTGATCAGTTGAGAACATAGTACATTTGTAGCAAATATCTGTGATCAGAATCCTATGAAATATATAAATTTAAACATATATCATCAATAAGAGTTTTGAAATATTTATTGCATCTTCACAATGTTTGTCAAGTTGCAAAATATGAGAATAATTGATTACTTTCTTATAAATAATGAAGCCTAAAATTTTTAATTTCTTCCACAATGTTAATTAAAATGTTGTTACAATAAATTTCTAGAACAGGATTAAGTCTCCTTTGTCTACAGAAATGTACACTAGTATTTTTGTCAAAAAAGAGGGGAAGCCTTTTTTTAAATATCCTTTTTGTAATTTTATTTATAGCTTGTTAAAGTTATCTTTCATTAATATTCATTTATTTCCCCATGAATAAAATTTGCAGGTCATCAACACAAACAATAGCTCTTACAGATGATGAGATATTCTAAATGGTGCTAATTTTTATGAGCAGGCTGCGACACTCAAAAAATTCCATCTCGACACTCCTCATTGAATAAAAACATCTGATAAGGTCGAGTCTGCTTTCATTTTAAAATATATGTGCTCTAAAAGCTTTTGAATAAAAATTGATAGGTTCCCCCTAAAGTCAAAATCATTTAAATATCTGAAGAGCGATAACAGGTTTTCTTCGGATTCTTAAGAAAATAGAAACAAGGTGTTTATTCTGTGCGAAGACATCCATTACGAAGGCATCCATTACCTATGTCTTTAGAGTGATCCTCGGTAAATCTGTGTCATCGTAAGCAGATTTGAAATATAGTGAAAGAATATTATTTTGCTTTATTCAACCAAGAATTTACCTCTTTTTTTGCAGGATTTTATGAAGGAAACTCGATGAGTCAATGGATATACAAAGCATATTTCCATTAATGAGGAGAAATATGCTCTGCCTAGATTATATAATAAAATTTTAAGTGGTTGATCAATGAGTTTTCTGATGATAGATTTTACCTGTTACTGGAGGCGATTTATGTGTACGTGTGAGAGTTTCTTCTTTTCATGAAAAGCAAAATCACTATTGGCTTTATGAAATAATAAAATTTACTGGGATAGAACATCTTTTAAAAATATTGCATGACATCTTCGATTTTCGTAAACATATCTGTAGTTCTCATTTCACCGTTGCTTCGTTTATCATGTTAGTTTGTTATAGGCTATTTTTATAAGTGTTCGGAGTTCGGTGGTTTCCCGACCTCGTAGAGGGGCGATAATAGTTGATCTTGGACTGTCGGCGGGGTATTGAACATTGGCTTAAAAGGCCCGATGAAAAGCGAACTGGTTACATTTTGCTGCGCCTTTACCAACCAGATTGAAAGAGACGACTCTCTCGGGCTATTTATTAAGGCTTAGTTATCTGGTGTGGTTTTCGAAGAAAGCCGCTGCAGATGCATTAGTGCTTTCAGAGATTATTTTTGTGACATTAAGAAGAGGAGGGAATTGGTCAGGAGTGGTTTCATAAGCATATCTATTTCATTAATGGCCTTCGATGATTATCATGTCTTATTTATGTCTTTCTAATACAAATTCTGTGATTGATGTGATGTATAGGGACGAAAAATTATAATCCTATGTGTGATTTTTCAGGAGTAGAGTCGTCTCTGATTTCATTTTTTTAGAGGAAAACTCTCGTTAACTTCACTCTTACCTGGCCAACGAACTATTGGGAAGTGAGAACATTTCCCATATGGATTCTCCAACCAGACTTTAACCCCATAGAACATATATGCGATCATCTTGGGAAACAATTCGCTTTCCTTCTCCTAGAGTCATACAGAATATCGAAAAGAATTATTTGGGAAGTGAGACATACGATCGCAACAAAGATTTTTTCAAGCAGTATTTTAAGGGAAAATTTCGCAATTTTAGCAAAAAGAGGAATTGGTAAATCTCGGAGAAATGGGGGAAGGGGTTGCAAATATTTTTTCCTATTAATTTTAGTGAAAGCTTTTATTAATTATTTATGTATTCAAATAACAGAGAGAGAATAATTAGAAAACTGTAAAATACTCTAGCGCGCAAAATTAAAGTAATTTGCACATCATGATAAACGTTTGAAAAACTAATCGACGGATTTTAATGAATTTTGGTATGAATATACATTTATGACAAAGAAAAAGATAATCCATTCAAAAGTAATTTTATGCTCTCAAGATTATAAATAAAGCTCATATTGCAGGAATGTCCAAAATTTACGATATGATATCGAGTTGAAAATGAGTCTACGATGTAGACAATGGTCTCCTCTCATAACTGGATAGGTCTCACAAAGGGATGCCATACTAGATAGGAGGCACTCGATCTCACTTCTGCAACAAGGCAATTTTTAATGCAGGGATGGATCTAGGAGTGAATTGGAGGGACGCAGTTGCTTTACATAGAGCGTCTCCCACATATTTTATAGGGTTAAGGTCAAGATCATAAGCTAGCAAATCCATTGGCGAACGCCCTCACTTTTTAGGCAATTGTAGACTCGCTATGCTCTATTGGGACGAGAGCTACCGTCAGCTTACAGGAAATCAAATGCGTCCCTAAAAATCAAACATAGGGCTCTTTGAGATCTCTCTAATCCTAATATCAGACATGGAGCCTTTGTCAGATACATGAAAGGTTGTATGACCATCAAACGCGTAATGGCGACCAAAGCATTACTCCCCCACCAACAAAGGCACCAACACCATTGGTAATGCCAATGTTGTCAAGGAGTACGATTACACAAATTGCGACAACCTTCACTTCTTAAATCCCATTCAACCTTCACTTCTTAACGTAAGGATCCGTTTCACTGTCGAGGAAGGGATGGTATCGTTTTCCAGGGTCTCTCCAGATAAAGGTACATCAAGAATCAGTGTCCAGGCTGATCTAGACTCATTTGTAAATGCTTACAAAAGAGTAAGCACGATTCCTTACTGAAGTCTGGTTTAAGGTGCTTATTGTCTGGGCCATGCTAAACGCACTCCCTTATGGGCTGCAGTTATCGGGACTCAAGCAACGGGTCTTCTGACATATAACTTTCTTTCATGAAGCGTTCGGAAAACTTCAGACCGTTTAACTTGGGTACCAGGGGCAGCATGTAGCTTACATCAGTCATGTGAAGCTATTGCAGTCATGTGTCACCCGCTGAAACTTTTAAAAATGATCCCCAAATGTCGTTGTGGATCTTGTTTCACCTTGTTCAGGTTTCCTCTATATGGATCTTGTGTCTTGAATTTGTTTCTATAAAACTGCGACGACACTGGACGTTACATTAAATTCTGTAGTCACCTACTTTGCTAATTTGCCTGCTCTTAATCTATCGAAAATTTTGCATCTTATTCCGTTCTCCATACGTTCGGGGCTACTCATTTTACCTGATACCTAATAAAATTTACCCAACTCTTGCGAGAAATTTGGCAATGTCAATGTCGTCAAGGAGTACGAGTACACAAATCGCGACAACCTTCACTTCTTACATCCCATTCACAGTCACAGCTCTGCAAACATGCACGGGTACGCTTCCATATTTGACTCTAATTATTTGCATAATTCTTCGGTTGCATAATTAGTACCTTTGATTCAATGCTTTTTGTAAAAATAAGACCTAATTTGAACATTCGCTTAATTTTGATTCAAGTGACATGATATAATAGTCTTACTTGGATACCGGTATCGATAATTTGACCAATATTAGGGAAACATCCATCGGCTTGTTGTCTTTTTATTATCCAATCCTGCATACTAGTTAAAAGGCTACCATCAATGGTAATGTATCGTTGAGCTTCGTAGAAAGAACGCAGGACGAATGCTGTGAGGAACATACTGCCTTCCCCGTCACTTTCACCAAATGCGCTGAAAGATCCATCATAGTGTCGATAATTAAGTTCTCGCTGATAACCTAAAAATAAAAACACAATGTAATGTATTTCCATGATCTGCATATATCTGATAATAATTTGAAAAGTAGTATTTTTCATAGAAATTTGATTAGAATGTTTTCATTAATTTAGTCATGACCTGTGTTGAGATTTCTAATAGCCTCGTTTTTAATTTCATCTGTCAGTTTACCAATATCATTCAAATAATCCAAAACTTGGTAATTTGGGGTAAATTTCACCATATTCTGTTCACCACATCCAGTCGGAAGAGAAACAAGACTGTTCAAATTCTGTATAGAAGGTCCTAGGATGTTACCTATTAAAAAAAGGTTTACAATTATGATAAAATGTGAAAATTAGATTTTTAATAAAATATGCTATAAGCAGTAATTCACTTTAAGACATATGGCTTAAAAATCTTCTGTAATAATATAATCAAAGTTAATATTAGTTAAGAAATACGTTTTGAAGAAATTATGTAAATTAATGACCATTTTATAAGTGTTATTTTTATACATATTCCAAATGTATGGATTTTATTAACTAATTAAAAATGTACTAAGTAAAAATAAATTACCAGTAATGTCTACAAGTGCTCTTGCTGAGTCAGGAACAACATCTTGAGGCAAACTTAAGTTATAAGATTTTGAAAACATTTGGTTTTTTCCTTCTGTCAAAAAGAAGGATAAAAGTTTTAGAAATTTGAGTCATAAATGCCATAATATAACAATATTAAGAATATTACTGATTGTTTAAATAGTCACTAGTGATATAAATAAGAAACCAAAATGATACATAGATCATTAATTTTAAGGTCAGCTACAATAAATTTTATACTGTTATCTTATATCTACATTTTACTTTTAAGATATGATATTTATAAGAACTAATAAAATTCAATGTTTGATCATAAATTAAAAGTGTTCAAATTCTTCATAAAGCAAACAAATCTGATAGTAACTTCAGAGCATTATCTTAAACCATAGTGTTTTTTTTTACATAAAATCCTTAATACACTATGTCTACAGCAAATACAAATTTTTATTCTTGAATTCATTATTGATATATATTAAATATTTACAGTAATGAGATAAATAACGGTTGCAATTATTTTATCAAATAATTATTTTATCTAACTAATTTGTTAATTACTTGTTGCATATAATTTTTAATAGTTTGTTTGAAAAAATCCTTTAGTGAAAACGTATTTAATTCACCTTAATATTACGAATTAATTTCAACGTTAATTTCAAATTCAGAGATGTAACAAGTAAATATTAAGTTACTATATTCCCACAAATCTTTAAATATAAGAGATACATTTACTTTTTGAATATATATATATATATATGTAAAAACGTATGTAATTTAATTATTTGAAAATGTTTAATTAATTAATATCAATTATACATAATTTGAAATTGTACATTATTTATAATTAAAAAAAGGCATAAATTTACTGAAAACCTATTGTACACTATAATTTTAATTTAAAACAAATATAAATCACTAATTAAAAATTTCATTCTAGTTAAAAAACAAAACTATTTATAGTAGATCTCAAGAGGAAAGAAGCAAGAAAAAACAAAAATGGCGATCATGTGCTTTCATTATTGTCCCAGACTTTGGAGTGAAAAAGTGTGTGTTAATTTAGCTTAACGAATCCAACCATCACAACAACAGTACTTACATACAGTTTTTATACTGGTATAGACCAAGAAAAATCAAAATTCCGTAAATGAACAGAAATTCAACATTAGAGAAAGGAAAGAAGGAAACAAATACATATAACATATAAACCAAATTAAATAAACATAAAACAAAAAAGTTAATTGATACCAATTAGTACACATAGAAAAAAATTTATACAAAAAAATTACAACTTTTCCCTTAACAAGAAATTTAATGTTCACAATTATTTCAGCAATCAAGCAATATTGATTAATTGTGATTGGCTGTAAAAAACTAAAGGTGTGTACAAAAAATAATTACCCTAACAAATTTAAGTTATTTAAAAACTTATACCAAGTAATGAATTCAAAATTGAAAATTTTAGCAGTAAGTAAACCAAATAAATGTAGTAAAACTAAAACTGTAATATTCTCATTCAAGACACTGTTCTAAAAATATGTGTCTCTCTGTAGTAATTAAGTTTAAAATTATAGGAAATATTTTTTTCAACAAAAGCAAAAAATTATATGAAAAAAATTACTGTAAGTAAAGCAAAAACTAAAGGAAAGTCCAAACAAAAATATTAAAAAATTCATATGCCTAATTATATATTTCTGAGTATTTTTTTGTAGATTTTCCTTTGAATTAAAAAAAAAATCTTAAAGTTGTTGCTGGAACATTCATAAGTTATGAAAATTTAAAAAATAAAAATTCCTTTGGTTTTATTTAAAATCATTTACTATAGCACATCAGTGTTATAATTATTCACATGCAAATGTATAAAAGTTTTCATCGAACATGTGTTTTAAATAATTTCAAAAGTATAAAGAGACGCCTAAAATATTTTTAAAAGTACTTAAAATGCATAATAATAAAAAAAACCTTTGTTATTTGTACTTTGATGACAAAATATCAAATATACTGCACATTATTCGTATTTATCATTCTTGGAAAAATTATACATTAATCAAATATAAACAATTTCAAATAGACGAAATTAGTTTGATACAGCTACATGTTTTTCGATACAATGAAAACTAAATCAGAAGGGCGTAATATACAATAAAATGTTTTACCTGTGGGGCAAAACAATATGCTGTGAACCTGCTCATTGGAAAATCCTTCAGCCTGCAAGTTTTTATCAAAAATAAATTAATCCAACGAATATTCCTAATTTTACAAAAAGTTTAGTAAAATAAATATTACTATTATTAAAAATAATGTGTTTCAGTTTCACCTCAACTTCGAACGATTGTGTGATAGCATCTCTAACAAAGGAACTGTATATTGGGGAGTTGCCGCAAACTTTATTCGAAGATGCTGTTTGTGCTCGTACTGTTATATTAACTTTTCCAACGGTTGTTGCTTTTAATGTAAGTTGCATACTATTGCTGGTATCAGGCTGAACGCATAAATCTTCACTGACTGAACCATTCGTAACAACAAATCCATGAGGTTGTTCCAAGGAAACTGTTACCTATAACAAAGAAGAGAGTTATGTTTACATAGTGACTTGAAGCTGAAAATTCACAATAATCTGAAAATTCATTTTTATATGTGAAAATAGAATGATCAAATAAAAGAACTATCGTTAGTGTTTTATCCACGATTTGCTCTTACTTTGGAAAAAAGATATAATGATCCCTTTATTCTGCACGATTCAAAAGCATACACAAAGAATTTGTCATTCTTTCCCCCTTATTTACAGCGATAGCTTTCTTTGAAATAAATACCAATATATATGAAGTAACAAAAAGTAATCTCTTATATTCAGTTGTTCGTTTTAAATCTTCCAATGGCATCAAATAATATAAATATGAGAAAGAGATGAAGCAAAAAAGTTTCAATTATCTTCTCACCGAAGATCTCTCTTGTTTATCAAGTAAATATTTTATATTCAGAACGTGAATAATACATATAATTAGATACAATGAAGCTTATAAAGTAAAACGTTATACCTATTTATTCGTTTTTTCTGAATCTACAATTAAAAATTGTATTTTCATCGCATTTCACATTCAAACAAATTTGAATTAATGTATTTTATATTTTATTTATATTATATTGAACTACTTTGATATGATTTATTTGTGCAAAAGAAGGCCTGAAACTGAAATTGAGGAAAACAATATTCGGTACATAAAAAAAAATAATTCTGTTCTAGAGTAACTCTTTCAAAGAACATGCTGCTTGAAAATAGCGAAGTGTAGTTAGTATATAAGAGAGTCTGAAATTATTTAATTGATTAACCTGATTGATAACTAGTATGATGCGATTTTGTGACTTATATTTGTTGTCCTCAAACTCACTAGCTCGAAAATGATATTATATGTATAAATTAATAAAAGTATACTCTCCGTTAGAAAATGTGTAAATTTATAAGGGTTATAACCCATTACATATTATACAGCCTCCTCCAAGATTTCTAGATGATAGCATAAAATTAGAAGAGTGAAGTGCCATTTCAGACACTTCAAGTAACATCAATCGCTTGTTAAAAAAAACTCCTCGAACTGCATTTCAACTAACCATCTCCTCCCTCAGTTTTACAGCATTACGGAAACAATCTAAATGAAACCTTCAAACAGCTGAATTATTTTTTTGCTTAAGAATTAGGTAAAATTAATAATAATTTTAAGAATCAAATTCAAACTTACTGGCAGAGCGTCGTCAACATAGCTGAAGACAGACACCACGATGGTAAACTCCTCGCCCCTGATTACACTGATGGGAAGAGTGTAAGATATAAAAAAAGCCTGGAAACCTTTGATGGAAGAGACTTCTGATAAGCCGAGGCCATCATTTGTATTGATACACACAGCACTACCTTCCCATTCTGTAATAGTATCGGGAAGAGTCTCCTTCGACGTGAATACCCCATTAGGTCTAGAAAACATTAATTCAGTTGTTTGATTTAATAATATATATATATATATATATATATATATATATATATATATATATATATATAATTAATTTTAAAATTATTAATTTTAAATTTAATTATAACATCTTTAACTTTTAAATCCAATCGTGCTATGAATTATACCATTAATAATTTAATTTCATAAATGATACAAAAGTGCTGTAAAATAAATACAATTAAATTTGTATGAAATGAAGAATCAATTAATGATGAAAACAACATTTGATTTTGAGAATGGTAGTTAATTCCTGGGACATTAACTATGCTTTTTACTTTTTACAATTACGATCTGTGTACTATATTTTGGACCATAAGGAACGGCATAAGCGAATATTTGTTTCATATATATTCAATTCAAGATCATATAATGAAATTTTGAGGCCTAAGCCTTTATGATTAAAATTTCAATAATTTATCATATTGTTGTAAAGTGCATGCCATTCTAAAGCTATTTAGCTATAATTAGGGGTTTTCTTTCGTCAAAATGTCTCTACCCTTTTTGGTTTACCTATCTCTAATGGTATTGTTACTAAAATAAAGAATAGCTTTGTCGATAAACTTTGTATAGTGTTTTAAAGATGCATAAGTATATTTTAGAAGTGTAGTATACCTGCCTTTAAAGGATCTAAAATAAACTATTGATTGATGGTAAAATGAGGTGACTTTTGAAAATTTCGTTTTTTTTAATTAATTAAATTAAATGAAACTATATTTTTCTTTTAACAATTTCTGTATTCTTGTGACGTTGGACTATAAGCGATTTTTTCTTCTTGAGGACTTTTTTTTTAAACTTTAATTGTATAAAATTACAGTTTCTTCCTAACAAAAATGGAACGTGATTAGGTAAATTAGATGAAGATAAAAGTGAATTGATTTACATATAATGATATATAAAGGAAATCGAATTAATGGATAATTTTTGGAGATAGAGGATAACGATTACTGTAACAGAATTCTTATTCAGATTGTTTTTTTACGTTAATTTTGTGGATTGGAGAGAGTTCCATTAAAAATATGAAGCTACGTAGTTATTGTTGAAGTGACTTGTGGAATTAAGAACGAGTAAACTGGTGAGATAGATTTCTTATTTAAATCATAAATTAGGATTGTGAGTTAGATTGAGATTCTAGAGAGAGTGACATTAGATATATACTCTACAATGATAATAACTAATGAAATAATTAAAGAATTCTGTGCTTGTTTCTACATGTCTCTCATTGGAGTTTACTAGTTTCTGACTCATATATTAGACTCAGATATGACTCAAGAGCTGAATTATGAAGAGCTAACGTCACATGCTCACCCTGTCCTTTGAAGTTGAAACAACCATGTTTCTGGAAAATAGTTCCTCACATCCTTAACAGATGTAGTTGGTAACCGTATTGTCCTAACAGCTGCGTCAGCTTGGGTTGCAATTGGTGCTCCACCTGGTCCTTGAGGACCCATAGCTATTGCAGGTGTACTTATATATGCTAAAGGGAATTAAATACTATTAATTAAAGGAAAATTCTGAATATCTTGAGAAAGAAATTTAATTTTAATGAAAAATCAACTGTACAGAAGCTAAGCAGATTACAAATATTATAATGGGAAAAGTTTAAGCAACATTTCACATTGTGCGTAGTTCCGAAAAAATTCTATTGGGTGACATAAAATTCACACTACAGAGGCACAATATAGCACTTAACAGTTGATGAAAGTACAATAACCAAAAAATGAACTGTACGCATGCACTTCAGAACAAAGTAGAAAAAGGCTTTATTGACAGATTGGCGCTAGTAAAGAACATTGTCAGAACATGAGGAAGAGCAACAAACCAAAGTCCCTTGGATGTGAGCCCCCCTCCTAATTGAATGTTTGCGTGACACCTTCTGTTCATTCTCAATACCAAATTATACAGCAGCTCTTGAGAAGAAAGTTGCCATTCTTTAGGAAGCACCTGTTTTCGCTTTCTTGTGTTCTCTAGAGGATACGACCTTGCTGACAGACATCTTCTCAAAGCATCCCGCACATGTTCGATAGAATTTATATCAGGGTAGCACCCTGGCCAATCCATTCCGCAGATATCTTAATTTTCTGGACGCTTCTAAAACGCAGAGAAGCATTGCATTGTCGTCCACAAAAATAAAGTCTGAACCAATGATACTTTGGAACAGAAGTACGTGTGGGAGAATAATTTCATCGCCGTAACCCTCTCCGGTAAGTGAGCCGCTGTCGAAAATGTGGAACTCCGTTTGTCCATTCAACATAATGTCTCCCCACACAAGTGCTCCACGACCACCCTAGTGGTCTATTTCCCGGTTGTTAGGGGGGTGAAACAGTGTACCTCCCTCCCTTCATATCAATTGTCTCAAGAGAATCATTGCTCACACTGAAACAACTCTCATCAGTAAACAGAATGTGACTCCATTGATGAGATGTCCAGTCTTTGTGTTTTCGGCTGTAAACGGTGCCGCAGATGAGTTGTAATAATGGTATGCAACGTACAGGATGATGGTCGAAAAGGCCACCTCTATGCAGACGTCTGTCAACAGTAAAACGTAATACCTGTCGTCTGGTTGCCGCAAGCAGCCACTGAGAAATGTTGGCCAGTGTCTGGTTCCAGTTTTTATTTTTTTTTCTTCTTTTGCCTGCAGAACGTTATACCAGTCGTCACTTGCCGCTGCCCCCCCTTCCGCAAAAATTTTTCTCACATTCTGTCGTTTGGGAGATTTTTCTTGTAACTTCACTTTTGTCTAGCTCAAACTCTTGTGTAACACTCATTAAACTAAGCTTTTCTTGGAGCTTAATGTTCCGTTCTGCTACAAGCCATGCCACCGAGCTGAGGAAAACCAGACGTTTTCTGAAGGGAAGTGGAGATTGGAGCGGGAAAACAAACCTTTACGAACTGAACTTTCGAACTCATCGGTCGTGTATATTTTCTTTGAGTGATAATTGTATTCTAATTTAAGTGTCAAATTTAATATCTGTAGATAATTTTATTTTAATATATCATTCTGCAAAAATAATAACAATCTGGATGTCATTCTTTGATGTAGTTATTGCGTAGAATTACTGGAATTACTCAAATTGCCATTTAGAATTTTGAAGCAAAACGGCAGATTGATTCATCCCGCCTTTGGGATTCGAAAGCGAGGTAAGCCTTTTACCTCGTTTATTTTCGCACGTAGAATTGATTATATGTATTTCACACTTAAGGGGTGTCGGAACGTCAAATTTTTCAAAAAATCATGATTTGAGATTTTTTTATTTCCAAATTGTATAGCTTTTCACCTTTCTAAAGATACCTTATTTTTATCTCTACGATAATTAGAAGCTTCAAAAACTTAGTTTTAAATAAGCATTGAAACGGGGCCACGCCCATTTAAAGGGCCAAAAAATGTAAACAACGCACTTCATTTTTGGACGATAATACTATGTGCTACTCTAAATGAATTTTTTTAAACTTTCGTTATAAATGAGCCTTTCTTTTATTTGCATTTGCTCTTAAGAAGTTTCACTGTATCTGTGACTGATAGATATTTGTTTATACTTGCATAAGCACGTTTTAGTTTGACTACTACGAGCTTGTTCATTTTAGTTAGTGTTTGTTTCAAAACATATAACTGATTTATTACAAATATTTGTTGTTCTTTTTAGTTAGTGTTTGTATCAAAACACATAGCTAAGTTATTTTAAATTGTTGTTTTCAAGCGATTTTATCATGCCTAGATCAAAGACAAGAGTGTTTAAAAAAAGGAAAGGACATTTTAGCAAAGGCAGATGTGAAAATGTGAGTGAAAGTAATGACTCTTCCATAGGAAATAGTGATGTAGCAAAACATTCCAAGGAAGAAATAAATGTATCTTCCAGTGAAAAGAAGGTCAAAAATATGGATACATCATATTCGAATGATACTTATTCTGGTTTTAGGAATGTCATTATGGATATCAATCTTTTAGCCTATGCACTTTTTGAAGCTGTAAAATGTTTAAAGTGTGGTAAACAAGGAATTAGATTGTTACAACATGAAAAAAACTGTGGTGAAGCTGTTCAGTTTGATATAAAATGTCCTTCTTGTGATTATAAATATACTTTTTATAATTCTAAGCAGTGTGACAATAATTTTGAAGTCAATAATAGGTTAGTTTATGCCATGCGATGCATAGGGAAAGGGGCTGAATCTGCAGTAATGTTTTGCGGTATTATGAATCTTCCACCACCACCTACAAAATTTACAAAATTTAATAATAATTTACTGCAAGCAGCTAGAGAAACTTGCGAAGAAAGTATGGCGGAAGCAGTTCATGAAGCTGTTGAAGAAAATGAAGGAGGAAGAGACATTGCTGTTGCGGTTGATGGTAGCTGGCAGAAACGAGGCTTTTCTTCGAAGAATGGTGTAGTGACAGTTACAAGTGTGGATACAGGTAAAGTAATTGATGTGGAAATATTATCCAAACATTGTATTTGTCCGAACAAAACTAAGCATCTTCAAAACTGTAAAAGAAATTTTGTTGGTTATAGTGGCAAAATGGAGGTGACAGGTGCTCTATCAATTTTTCGCCGTTCTGAATCGAAGTACAACGTTCGATACACAAGATACTTAGGTGATGGAGATTCGAAAGCATATGATTCCATTGTAGAGAACAATGTGTATGGGAACGAGTGTGCAGTGACAAAATTAGAATGTCTTGGACATGTAATGAAGAGAATGGGGACACGTCTTCGGCGCTTGAAAGCAAAGATGAGAGGTCAAAAGCTTTCAGACGGTAAACCTTTGTCTGGCAAAAACAGGCTGACAGAAGCAGAAATTGATCGTCTACAAACCTATTACGGTCTAGCCATTCGAAGAAATTTGTCCAGTGTAAAAGATATGCGACAAGCCGTGTGGGCAATATTTTTACACAAACTGTCGACTGATGAAAAACCTCAGCATGGATTTTGCCCATCAGATGCTGATACATGGTGCAAGTTTAGAAAGGCAGAGTTGCTTGGGGAAACCTATCATCATAAAAACAGTTTACCTGTTGCTGTTGTGGAGGCTATGCGACCCATTTTTAGGGATTTATCCAATCCAGAACTATTGAAAAAGTGTTTGCATGGCTGTACCCAAAACCCAAATGAAAGTGTAAATAATGTTATATGGTCTCGTGTACCAAAGAAAACTTTTGTACATATAGAAGCCCTCTCTTTAGGTACGTATGATGCTGTATCTTCGTTCAATATAGGTAATGTATCAAAACTACAAATTTTGAGAAAATTGAACATTGAGCCTGGTGACTATACGATACAGGCAATGAAACGTCTCGACAAAGAGAGGCTGTTAAAAGCTCGATATTCTTGTTTACAAAAAACAAAAGATGTTAGAAAGGAAAAAAGGCTCAAAAGGAAAAGAGAGGATGATAAAATAAAAAAAAATGTGGATAATTTAGAGTATGGGGCAGGAATGTTTTGATAGGTAAGTACTTTTATGTTAAAACTCATTTATCTCAAAATGTGAATTTTTCATGTTCGATGTACCTTTTCTAAGAAACTACTGTTCATATATGTGTAATTTTTGTAGGACATGTTCATAATGCTTGCTAATATATACTGAAATGAGCTTTTTGTAAAAAATTGAAAAATGTATTTTTTGCAAATTTTTTTATATGAAAAAAGAGTGAAATTTGACAATGTTTGATATAATATTTTGTAAATTGATAAAAAATTAAAAATTAGCTAAAAGCTCATTTCAGTATTATAAGACAGATATATTTTACTTGTGTAAAAAATTTCAAACTTGTATCTATAATAGATTTTGAGAAAAGGTACATCGAAAACAGCCAATTTAACATTATCGGTATAGGAGGTTCCGACTCCCCTTAACGATCATTATACCACGTGTAAAGGCATTCTGGTAATTTCTTGTGGCCATTATTGAACGTACAATTTCACTTTAACTTGCAGAGAATGTTTGAAAAGTCGTCCTTTTTCCTTCATTTTAAGTTGTCTTGGCACTGAGAACGTGCATTCCACGCATTTGCAGGCCATGATGTCCCCTTTTGATGTCATAGTACTGATAATTGCTTATGCAACACCTTTCTACTGAACTGCCTTTTCACTGTACAGGTCGGGAAAAGCTCTTTTCAATAATTTCTTGGTTGTATGTTGAAAAACGCATTTGATGCTTAGGTGTTGCATTCTAGTACATTTCTGATTGCCTGAAGATAATAAATATCTTTTTTTTAAAACATTAGCTTAAGTAAAAATAGTTATGGAAATAAATTTTAATGATGAATCAAAGTATTCAAAAATATAAAAAAAAAAAAAAAAAAAAAAAAAAAAAAAAAAAAAAAACCCAGTATTTATAATATGAAGTATCATTCGTGGTACTGTAAAAGTAATATCTCAATAAGAATGAAGAGCAATTAGAAAACAAAAATAAGTAACTTAGATTTACTATATGACACCACCACTAAACACCTTTTATTTTATCGTTCACATGATGAATATTAAAAGTTACAAAATGTCGTTTTTAAAGCTTCCGTCTACAGGTCATTTTACTTTCCTTAACATAATGATAATCTTAAGGAACTTCTCCTATCATCTCAAATCTACACTATTTTAGTTATCTATTTCAATGCAAAAAAATTGTATCCCAAAGAGCAAAAAATAACAAAGGTTTCTCACCATTTTTTGAAACTATTTAAAAATATTTTTCAATCATCGTAAAACACATTAACAAATTATTAAAATAGGGGTAAAATATTTTAAAATTCGGAGAAAAAATGTAATTATGCTGATACCTCCATTATGTTTTGCACTTCAGGGTGTACTTTTTTGCATTTTCAAATATATAAAATAGTAAAGATTTTGAGGACGATAGTAGAAATTCTGCAGGATTAACATTACGCTCACGAAATCAAGATGGCTGGTAAACGGGAACCTTGAATAAAAAAGTAGAGCAAATGCCCCGCATTATAATACAATAAAAAAATAACCTGACTGAAACTGGTAACTGACTGGGCTTCCAACTCCATTATTCGAACATGGTCTAGTGAATAGTATTAAGTTGCTGATCACTAAATATCCAGCGTCCTGTAAATAGAAATTTAATTATTATTTCAAGCTAAGAAAAAGTTATCTATCTAGTGAAAAGGATATATCATAGGAAAATTCATTTAAAAAAATTAAAAATTTAAATTTTATTTCAATAATTCTTAGCTCCCTTGTAACCTTATATACTATACCGTCTTAGTCAAATAGGAAAAAAACAAGTTTTCGAAAAAAAAAATTAATTTTAGATAAATAAAATAGGAATCAATTTTTATAGAAATAATTTTTTTAAATGATACATGAAATGCATCATTTAAGAAATTGTTTATGGGTACTAAAAATTGCAAAATAAAGAGAATTAGTTATCCACGAGTATTATGTTATAATTTAATGCTATATGGGTCATTGCAAAATGATATTGAATTCCATTTTTTTTTAAATTTGCAAATGATTAATTATTTTTATTAATACATTTATGAAGATAGAAAGGTTGTTTTCGCTGAATTTCTTGCAACCTAAAACTACAGCTTTGATATTGAAAGTATATTCTAAAAGATGATTTTTAAATTAAACATTATATAATTAATATAGTGATCTGACTTGTAATAATGCTGCTATAAAACACTGTAATATAGAATAAGATAGTATTCTTTATACTTTTAAAAGAAATTATTAAATTTTCTCAATAAATTCCCCTTTAGTGTTTTTTGCATAGATTGTTTTAAAGACTTAAACTGATTTCAACTTGATTTCATTTTTACTAATTTCCCTTTACTGTTAATGAACCATAGATTCTCAGTTTTTATATCTGATCGTGAGATAAAGTATTGACTAACTGAAACAATTGAAAATTATTAATAACTTAATATCTTAAGGCTCCCGTCTACCCGCCATTTTGATTTCGTGGACGTAATGTTAATCCTATGGAATTCTGACTTTAATTCTCACATCTTTATTATTTGAGATATTTGAATGCAATAAAGTGCATTTGAAAGAGCAAAAAATAATCAATGCTTCTGTGGAATTACTTTTTTCCTAATATTATTAAAAATATTTTTATTCTTATTTTAATTATTCGTTTTTGAGTTTTCCGGTCTTTAAAGAATGTTTTCAAATATTTTTAAGAATCTTAGGAAAAAAGTAATTCCACAGAAGCATTCATTATTTTTTGCTCTTTTAAGTACACTTTATTGCATTCAAATGGATCAAATAGCAAAGATGTGAGAATTAAAGTCAATATTCCATAGGATTAACATTACATCCACGAAATCAAAACAATGCAATATTTAGACGTTTGCGACAAGTTTTAACTCATATATTTTTTTTAAATAATGCAGTTTAGCCCAATCACTTGGCGCAATTTGAATAATTGCCAAACTTGGCGAATTTTTTTTTTTTTTTTTTGGCTGAATGTTAAGTCCGCTTCGCGGACCAATTTAGCAACATTTGGCAAAATACCGCCAAATAATTCCTGTCTCCAAGAGTGGTTTGACTAAACTGTATTCCAACCATTTAATTTACCGGATTAATTAACTTTAGTTAGTTTTAACGTTGTTATGTATTTCACTTGGTGTGTGTCTGTATGTATGTGTATCAGTGTGTCATCAAATTGTCTATTGTTAATTTACCAACTTCCCATCAAGCTAGAGCTCTGAAATTTTGGGAACCGTTCTTATTTGCCTTACATTGCAATATTTAGATATTTGCGACCAGTTTTAACTAATATTTTAATAATTTTTTTAATAAACTTTGCCACCATATAAAAATGTTGTTTTTAAAAACATTGGTTTTTGTTTCGAATTATTGAATATTTTTACCTTATAGTTTTATTTTAATATTTCTATTAATCAGTTAATCATCACATACGTTAGATGATGGAATTGTTTGATAGTCATCTAGATATTTCGATAAATTTCCATCCTTGTTTCAATCATAACATTTCAGCTACTGACGTCTAAAAATGACAACTCTTAACAATAAAAGAATGAAACAACGATTACGCAATAAAATTCAAAATTTTAAATTAAATATTGAAATTAAAGCAAATTATCCAATTATTACAATATACAGTAATATTCTGTTTAGGTATTAAAATTAAAGCAAACGAAAAATTATTAAATTTAGTATATTTTAGGGTAAGTGTAATTATTGCTGATGTTAAATAAAAGTAAAAATATATCTTTACATTTTGATCTATTTTCAACATTTACCCACTTTTCTGATGCAAAAAGAAAATCAAAATTTAGAATTAACTGGTTTTTTTTTCATTAAAGGAAAAAAAGCCTGTTAACTCTAAAAATATAATAACATAATTTCATTCAAAAATAAAAGAATTACATAATTTTTTCAATTATATAAAAAATAAATGAAGAAATAAAATTTTTTAAAAAAAACCCCAAGAGATATTTCAACAAATAAGCAATTCATATCTATTACACAAGTTCAACCTTTCTAGATTTTTATTCTTCTAACAGTTCTTCTAAATATCTACTTGTCACTAGTACAAGTACGATATATTTTTTTATCAGCTTTTCACCATTTTGATCAGAATTTTGCTTCAAATCACTGGAGGAAATAGAATCTTGATTGATAAAAGGATGAATTATCATTATTTAGATCACCAAATGTAGTTTTTTTCTGTTCCACATTTTGAAAGACTGGTTTGGTCTTATAAACGTCGTCACACTAGAAGAAGCACGAAGGCTGTTGGCTACGGATCTCGTAATTTTGAACCTCGGTCAAGTGATGAGGAGGACACCTGAGCAGGCACAATCCTCTCCTATCTTCCACACCATGCCTATGGGAGGGCTTTGCGAGCCTCGACAGATTTAATATGCATTAGCTCCGACTGTACGGCGAGTCTTTAATTGCATCGAAGTTCGAACCCGCGACTCGACGAAAACCGCTGGCCGCGAGACCACGAACATGACTACTGGGCTATCGAGGGTGCATTTTGAAAAAAAAAAAAAAAAAAAAAAAAAAAAAA
>BMAW01004634.1:378-39349 GCA_019974015.1 Nephila pilipes | reverse complement strand
TATATATATATATATATATATATATATATATATATATATATAAATATTATCCATATTTATCTTAAATTGTCGTTTATTGTCATTTCCAGTTTGAAACTTAAGAACCTTTGATCAAGATCTTACTACTAGTAGAATGATTAACACTTTCGAATGTTGAACTACGTTTTTTCCAAAAAGGAAATTAATGCATTAAATTGTGGAAATTTGGAATGTAGTAATGAAAATTGAAATTGCATTCTAGATTCCTTGTCTAATTTTTGTAAAATAACACTTAGCAACAGGACATCAGCTAATTGATCTTGTTTATAATTTAACTCCTTCAGCGTTCTCACATTTTTTTTGTACCATGAATCAGTTTTTTTTCGTCTATGATACTTTGTACTTTATCATAATTTTATATAGCTAACACATGAAATGCTACTAGCAAGCGTGGATTTTCATAACGATCTATCACGACCTTAAGCAATGATTTAAAATTGACATCAGCTATATGACTCTAGTAGCTTAGCATCTCCTAATAGCGAAGCTTATAAAAACAATTTTTGTGAGTCACTAAGTTATCATTATCTTATACCACATTTGTAAATTTCGTCTTAAAATTTGCAGTCACCTTACATTTCAGAAAATAATGAAAATAATGGCAACGGTATTTCAAGCAATCTAAAAGTACTTTAAGCAATCGAATATTTGACGCACATGATTCATTTGACATCTTAAGTTAATTTGTAACGTTTTAAATTAAATCAAATAAAATTTTCAAGTTCACCCTAATTTCTCAAATCGTTCATTTACATTTTCTATGCTTTCTTGAATATCCGAAAAGTCCTAATAAGTTTGGAATATCATAATACAGACCATTCTAATCATCACGCTTTTTTTGAAACTATAAATTTTTCTTAATTTTACTTCCAATTCAATAACACTCGTATCCTTGGGGCCAGAGTTTTTTTCTACGAAACGTTTCTACCTTGCCACAAATTTCTAATCACAGCACCCTTTTTGATAATATTTTCTGCATGCAATGCTTCATAATTATCCATCACACTGCTTTGAGCTCCGGTTCGACGGACTAATGCTAATAAAAAAAAATGAAGGTATTCTTTTCAATTTAAAATATTTCTATTTTATAGTTTTATTTTAACAGTTTCGTTGTTAATCAATTTACCACCGCATTGATTAGCTGATAGAATTGTTCGAACTTTATCTTGTTATTTCGGAGACCACATTTTTTCATCTTTTGTAACAATCAAAACATGCAAATAATACTGACTTTCAAAACAATGCCAATTTTTAACAACGAAAGAAAAAAGCAAACTACTTTGCAAAAAAATTCAAGTTATTAAATTAAGTATTAAAATTAAAGCAAATGAGATAAGTTATCAAAATGAACAATAATATTTTGTTCAAATATTAAAATTAAAGGAAGCGATATATAATCCGACTGAGAATATCTTACGGTTAGTGTAATGGTTGTAGTAAAATGAAAATAAAAATATATCTTTACATATTAATCTATCCTCAACAATAATAATTACTAATCTTATTATTGTTGAGGATCAATGAGCTCTATTCATTGTTGACTCATTATCGCTAACTTTCTCGTCGTCTGACAGAGTCCTCTTGTGGGGAGTAGAAAAGAATGTCATTGTTCAAAACAACAATGAAAAGCTGCTTTAAAATGTTTTATTACAAAAATTCGTATTTTATTTACCCGAATTTTTGCATAAAAGCACAATCATAACAAAAAAAAAAAGTCACCTGGAAAGCCGAGAGAGAATCTTCGTATGATGAAGAGGAATAAGAATGAGGTTGTGCAATCTTGGAACTCGAAGACTGCAATCCTAAAAAATATTATTCAGAATCATTTACAGCATGATCATGTTGTTGAGTGCGGTGATTATATGTAAATCGATGACATAAGATTGAATGAGTAAGGAATTATATTAATTTTAAGCAGATTCGCAATTAATGTTAGTAAAAGTTTTAAAAGTATTCAGTTTTCAGAATACTTGTCGTGAATACTTGTCAGAATGCGTTGATATGAAGGATTTTGCAATAATTTGTTAATTTCTTACATTTAGAAATATATTTTATTTATAAATCAGTCAAAATTTTACATCCATTATGTTTGTAAATAATATTTATTTATTTATTTGTCTCTTGCACTGCATAATTGAAATCCACAAAATTGCTAGCCCATTACTATATTTTCATAAAAAGGATTTCGTTACAGCACTGTAAGAAAACTTGTAAATGTTCTGATGTTTAGTATATTTAAAATATAATTTAGGATTATTTTTTACATTAATTATGAATTCACTTGTAGTCTGCATAAAAAAATACAAGGCAGGGAAAAGTTTTTCAAAGAAAATCGATACTTTGGACAGGAAAACATGTTTTGTTTTCACATTTGTATAAATTCACATTGAGCCATTAAAATTTTTTACTGAATTGAAAATCTTGTTCTAAATTTTTATAAAAATTAAATATTGATTTTTCGATACTAATCAAATTGTTGTGCAGCAATTTATCTTGTTGTAATAGTTCTATTGGTTCAACGAGGGGAGTTAGGGGGAGAAAAATTATAGATTAGGATTTTATATTATTAGACTTTTAACTGCTTCAAAATGTTTCACAACCTGATGAGGTTATGAAACATTGTACTTTTCAAACAATTTTAGAATATCAGGCTGAAGTATTCATAAAATAGTTACTTTCTGAACTAATGTCAAAATGCAATTCAAAAGAATGAGAAATTTCTAAAAAATAAAGGCGCCTCAAAATATAAGGCGTGTAGGATGAAGAAATAGATGAATTTGAAGAAGTCATAGGAACTCTATAAAAGTTCGAACAAATTTAAGATGATATACAGTATATACTTGATTCGAACCTTGTATTTAGAAGTCTGCTTTAATATGATTCACTTATTACACGTCTAGAGTTCTCAAGATAAGTAGATATTTTTAATACAATATTTAGTTGAGCAAAGTTAAATTACTCGCTTCAATTTTATTTTACTTATTTCTATATTAATTACTCATAGATTGAATAAATTGGTTTAACTTATATGAGGATCACTATTGGCTAACTAGGTCTCTCACTCACAAGGAGGCAAATTCGTCACATAATTATCATGAAAGAAATGAAAGTCATGAAAGAAATTATCACCTATATACAACATAATTTATTACTTTTGCATAACTATCAAAAAGTGAATTGTTATTGAAAAACAAATACACAAATTTCATAACATTTTTCATATGAATTTTCTTGACTTGACTTTCACAAATAGTATCTTAAAAGAACTTCATTCAATACATTTAGAAAAGTAAACAAGAATATAAGATCAAGGCTTTAAAACTTGTTTTTAAAATGTTACTACTCACCTGGTTGAGGAATATTTTCATGGCATGGGTTGGAGCCGTAATACTGATTCCTATTCATATCCTCAATAAGTTGGAAAATCTTGATCAAGTTGAAATAAAGGAATTAAAACATTTAGTAAAATGCATGTAAAAGAAGTTTAAAAATATTCATGATACATTTAATAAAATTGTTTGTAGAAAATTACTTTATCTTTGGTCAATTGATCACTGGAATCCAAGAGAGAAACACTTTTGTCCACTATTTTCAAACCGCACATTGAGTTTGGAGAAGACGTTACACGTACGGTTGTTTTAGAACCCGGTTGTTTCTCTTCATCACCGAATGCAAAGTCGACCTGTAGTTAAATAATAATAACAAATATATATATATATATATATATATATCAAGAACTTAGAAAACTTTATAATAAAGCAAAAAATTTCTTAAAATTTATTTTATTTATTTTAAGTAAAATGTTTTTCGTTTTATACTGCGATTTGTTTTTATGAAACTTGATGTAAATTCCTAACAATAAGCTTCATTCTCTCTCATTGAAAATAAGACCTATCTTATGTTTAAGTTTCTCTTAATTTTTGAAAATGCACCTCCTCCTTACTTTCTTTCACTATTCATTCTTACTCACACGATTTCTTATTTCATACAATTTAATTGCGAGGAGGCGTATTTTCGAGATTTTACAGGTATAATTTTGAAAATAAATTTACTTCTAGTTTCAATAAAGAACCCTTTCTTTAATTTAGGAATTTTTTTAACAGTAAAAAGTGAGAGCAGCTTATTTTTAAAATTTTAAAGGCTACTACATTAAGCTATCAAATTCTAATAATACCATCAAAAAGTTATGAATTACAAAAATATTAGCATTATATTATCAATTTTATGATGATGGATATTATGAACTGTTTGCTTTCAAAGCGCTGTTAGAGTTATAATAACCATAAATGGTTACGCTGCTTAATTCAAAAGCAATAATAATACATTTCAGTAAAATATTTTATGAGAAATTATTGAAATCGATACCTTATTTTTGAAACACTTTTCAACTTCAATTTTCTGAGTAGCTGCAACTGTTTCTCCGTCTTCTCGAACATAGAATACCAAAAGTGTAAAGGATGGTGAGTAAGAAGCGTTTGCACTAATAGGAATGTGCACTTCTCCAATTGGTGGTGTATATCTGACACAAAGATTTATGAATCAGTACTATATTTATATATGATATAAAAATTAAAAGTCTTATACTGAAGTTAATTTTCTAATAGATATGCAATAGTTTTTACAAATAAGGCGAATTATTATTAAAAAGTTCAAGCCTATTTCTCATTGATAAATATTCTCATTTGTGTATCTCATTGATAAATATACAAATGTAACAAATGTTGCATTTGTGACCATATTTCAAAATACATTTGTAAAGCTTTTTAGGCTATTAATTTGTGTGTGTTTATAACTCTTATACTAGATATATTAGTATCATTTTAAAATAACTTTTAAACCTAAGGTTAGATTACTATAAACTATTGTTAAACTAAATATGATTGAAATTGAACCCTTCTCTTACGTTTGTGTCAAGAATTATTTCAAACACAATTTCTTTTAGATATTGAAGAATATTGAACTGTAAAACAATTTTCTAGATTTCTTATTTGATATAACCTTAAAGTCATATAAGCTTAAAATTTGCTGAAATTACTCATAAAAAGCAAAATTAAACTCTTCATGTATTGAATATCTTATTATTTTTGAAATTCTTCAACTTTTCTTCCTAAACTCTGATTTTTTTTTTCTAAATTTTAATTGTTTTTAACTTTTTTCTGGTAATACGTTCGTTACTTTTGGAACTTGTATTTATATTTGTTTATATTTAGACTCTCATTTTAAATTTTTTACTTTAATGATTGTCTTTTACAATTTATTGTGTACGTTTTTATAAAAAGAATGCTTTTATTTGTATAAATTTAATACTAGATGGTTATATATTTTCATCGTATGATTTCTCTTATTTTTATTCTTTGTATTATTTGTAAGATTTCTTTAAACTTTAAATTTTTTAAATATTGTTTGTGTTTCTTAAATTTTAATAATTTTTAAGTTTTTATTTTTATGATATGTAGATTTAAATAAATAAACTTTTATTTGTAAAATCGTTTAATCAATCAGTAATGTAGTTTTGTTGGTTAAAATGTTGTTGATAATGGGATAATGGTGTGTTGGAGGGAGGTTATAACCTCTCACAAACTCCATCACTCTGCTTGAGTTTGATGGGTTTTAGTGGTACAATTTTATAAATTTTTTTTCAGTTAAAATTATTAATAGGTGAATAAATATCTTAGGATTATTTATTTTTCATCATTACTATAGTATGTTTAAGTCTATATTATACATATATTACAGTATTATATATTGTTACAAATTTGTAAATATTACTTGTATTTGTCTTAAAATATCTTAGATAGAATGGAAATACTCATTGGGCAAAAATCGTACATTTCATATTAAAAAAAAAAAATGGTATTTCTAGGGATTTGGCGACCTTTTGACTGGATTCTTGGCAATCACTTGACGATATTTGGCGAAAAATAGATGTTTTTGGAAAGTTCCATCATCGAAGCTCTAGGACCAATATTAAGCAAGATAGCCTAGAACCTTGGCGAAACTTTTAGATTTTCACGCCAAACCAGGTATAAATACCATCGACCGAGATAGAAGCGAGTAGTACTCGATGAAAACCCCTCCACCTTATATATAGCAAATTAAACTCTAGTGAGGGCAGCCAATAGCTGCATCTCAGTACTTCATCTCTCAACCAATCCTAAAGCAGGCTTCCGTCTGCTCCTTCATTTCGTCAAAATTTTCCTCCTGGAACTTCATTCTCAAAATGCAGTTAACACTTCCTGCAATAGATGGCGCCAGTTCTGCTCGCACCTTCTTTCGCCTATAACTTTGGAACTATTCTACTTATCTTCATGAAATCTTCTCCGCACATCCTCATATTACCTCTCCTCAAAATGAAAAGAAACACATCTCCAAATAACCTTTTATTTTTATCAGATTTGGGCTTGAAGAGCGCTCCGCGCTCTAGGCGCCCATAGAAATTTCAACGTCAGAAGCGAGTAGTAGAGAAGATGAGCAGGAGTGAAGACGGTGATTTTTTTTTTTTTTTTGCTAGTCAAGTGCACAGCAGTCGTTATCTGTCTGAGATATTAAAGACTTCTGCATTTGGAAGCTGTTTCCTGTGAAATTAGCTGAATTAGAGCTGTGTAATTGTGATATCTACAGCTGGAATTTCCTGCATCCTGTAGAAATTGCCACGTTCATCAAGATTTTTAATCAAGATTTTTAATCACGATCATCAAATCAAGATTTTTAAGAGATTGTTTCATCGACTCTCAATCAACACGAATCCCGAAGCGTAGTACAATATTAATTTAATATATAATAATATAATATATAATAATGATAAATAATAAAAATGCAATATATATATTTTCTGGATCGTGTTTATGTGTTTAAAGAAGATCTTGGCAAGTAGTCACACGTTACTCCTTTCGTTTGGTTGTCAGTGAATGCACAATCAAACAGGCATACAAGTTTCTTTCCCCCAAACCCTCAAAAATTATTGTGCTGACATTTTCTCATTATTTCTTTCAAGCAATCATCACCATTAGCGTTTTGCAACATTTCATAAATTTCTATTGCAGTTTTGCCACTTTAAAAACAAAACTTTACCACATACTTAAGTTCAAAATATGATTCCATTAAAAGGTAAGCAATAGATGTCATATAAAATGTTGTATCCTGACTAAAGGTTAGTATCAGTTGATGCAACATGTCAATCGTATCTAGAAAACTTTTGAACTTAATGTTCTCGCTTTAAGTATAGTACAGTTTACTTGATGCGAGAACACACCGATTATGCATTAGAGAGATAAGGCATTCTCATCGGTGTCTCATACACCGATTATGATGTTGTTATCTCAGTCTTAAAAATTGTTCAGCCACTTTGTGTATATGCTATAACTTTTCTCAAGTGAGTATTTGAAATATAATTGCAAATACTTTGAAATATATATATATATATATATATATATATATATATATATATATGTGTGTGTGTGTGTGTGTTCCTATAACATATATATTGGTTAACTTTAAGGGGAGGGAGAAAGCCCTATCTCTCTAATGCTAAATTCAGTAAGTTAATGTACATTTTTTTTCTCAGAAAATGTGAAAGATAGTGTAATGAAAATTTTATGGAAGTTAGAATATCATGTTTTCATACTTTTAACGTACAAGTTTCTTCCTAAGTAAAATAGAAGAATTATTAATTATTTATTTTTAATCACTCTTAAATTAGCAGTTTTAGCACAATCAATCATCTGAATTATCTGGCTTCATGAATATTGAAAAAAAAAAGAAACATGACCCTGAAAAATCCATGTGTTGAGAAAATCGCATTTTAAGATTTTCCATTGATACTTTTATTACTGATTAAAATAATAATTTTTATAAATTCCTGCTTCGTATGAATGATTATTACCCTCTTCTGTCTGGTAAGAATCTTCAAATCTTTTTTTTTTTTGCTTTTTTATATCTTTTTCGGACATTTTTCTTAAATATTTGGATAGTTTCCGTTCTCAGTAAGTAATACGGTTTTCGTCTGATTCTATCATTCTTTTCACTTAGCGATGATCTGGCTGAATTTCCTAAAGTATGACATTTCGTTATATTTTCTGCGATAAAGCAAGAATTAGTCCAAATTTTTAAAGTTTCAATGGTCACAAATATAGTTTTCGTGCACGAGTCCAAATGACACCGTTCACAGATTCATCAGGAATTTGTGCTTTTCCATAAAAGAATTCCCTCAGTAGCTCTGGATTTGACAAATCTCTAAATATAGGCTTGATGACTTCCATTATTGGTCTATGCTTGGAGTGGTCATACGTTTCATCTTTTGCTTTGGCACGATGAAGCCCACACCAATTTTCGGATACAACTGGAAAGAGTTTCTGTGATTTTGATTTCATCACTCGACGACAAATGAAAATATTCAGACCAAACAGCTTACAGTATTTTATGGGGGATCCAACATTTTCCAAAAAAAAATTGTATTTCTGATTCAAGGTCTATTCGCCGATTAATTCGAACAGATATGTTTCCATTACAGTTTTTGCAAGCAACACATTTATCCAAACATACATCAAAACAAGCAATGTCGTAATTTTGTATACAGTTTCTATATAATTCGTATACAGTTTCTATATAATTCGTATACAGTTTCTATATATTCATAATATCGATGGAATGAATAACTTAATATGATATTTACAGTTCTAGCATTATCAATGGTTTTCAATGACAGTCTCAATATCACTGATGGTTGACTTCCCAACATCTTAAAATTCTTTAAAAGTACTCTTTTGAGACTTTCTAAATAAGTTAAATAACTCTTTTATATCAGAAAAATATTACTTGCTAAAGAAAATAAGTGTAATTTAAGTGTACTAGACAAGACACACGGAAAATATTTAAAAATGGGTGATAGTTTTTATGGGATATGGAGAAACAAAGGCTATTACCCCCAATATTTAAAGATCACGCAAATAATAATATAAAAAGTTAAGAAAGTAAAAAAAAAAACAATTGCGATTAACTTTGATGTTGCTAATTCTTCAGTCCTAAGTAATTTTTAAAAATTAAACTTTAATAGTATTATATGTAAAACATTATAAGAAGTGCAATGCCATGAAACAGATTACGTTTATATTTGTCAGCTTGTTAAATGGTTAGCAAGTTCCGAAGTGCTTAAGAAGGACTGAAAAAATACAACACATCTTTTTTTTGTGATAATAAATTGTGATGCATCGTTGGAAATATAAAAGTTTTGAATTACTAAATGATATAAAAAAGTAAAAATTGTGAATGTATGGTTGGATTTCGCATCCGTGTCCTTCTAACAATTAGTTTAGGAATTAACTCTCTTATTAATTTATTATTTATGCACTGTTAATTATTTTCCATTATCAAATTGACAAGTTTACTCTACCTTAAGTTTTTCAAACTTCTTCTTCAAATATATATTTAAAAGACGATTCAAAGTTTATTTCTTTATAAATAGCAGATAATAAATAATGTATTGAATTTAAATAATTTTTGGAATACCTGTAATCTCTAGCTTCTGGGCATTCTCCTTCACTGTATGAGGATTCACTGGATGACGAAAGAGATGTAGAATCTGGTTTTGGTACGATTAGAGTTTCTGAAGCATTGATAAGTTCATTATCATCCTCAAATTTTCTGGAAACATCATCTTCAGTATTAGAAGTCACTTCCTGAAAACCAATGCTCACAACTTTTCCCTTAGATATAATCTGCAATAATCAAATTATTTTGCTTAACCGTTTGTAATTATCAACAACCTTCTTTAAATTATTATTTTTTTCACCTTAACCAACAACTCGAAGGTTTTTTTCCTAATTATCGAACTTGTGACAATGATGTTTCATATAAAACGTATCTTCAGTAGATATCCATTGAACATAATCAAGTTCTATTAGAACTCTTTCATATTTTTCAAATGTATTGAAATATTTGCGGGTAATTTGCGGTTGCGCTGGTTGAAAAGTAAAAGTTCCTTGAGTTCTCGAACTGAATTTTAGCCGAACATTATTGTAGGAAGAGTGTGTTTTATGTTGATTTTCTGAACATATTTTTGTACGTCCAAGCAAGTAAAATATAATTGAGAAAGCATATTTACAGAATAGCATAAATGATCTTATTGTGTTATTTCTACACAGCATGTTAGTCTAGTTGATATCTAGTTGGAGATTCTTTTCTACTAGAGACTTCATGATCCTCGTGTTGCTTCTAATTGTGACAATAAACAATCACTCAATCAATCCGTAAACCCTACCTTCAGGATAATGGGAATAGCTATATGTTAAGTTCAATTAATTCTCAATTTTCCCTCAACAAATTATAGGGAGCTGGGAAGGATAAATACTTTCCTAGGATGTATCAATGCTACTTGATCTTTGCTCGAAACTGCGACATCGATCTTTTACAAGGTGAAACAGTACATTTTAAGAAGCTTGTTTGGGAGGCCATGGGTGAAGGGTAAAAGGCAAAGAAGGGCAAAGCAGTGACCTTCGAGTTCCACTTACTGGCAGTTTAGTAACAATCCTGCATTAAACCGTGAACAACAAGGTTTCGCTGTTACAGTATATTTAGAAAATGGTCGAAATTACGAACGTACACAATGTGAATTCCAGTTACTTTTTCATTTGCTGCCTTATGCTCTTGTTCCATAATGGAAAGTAATTTTTGTTTGGGTTCACAACTTACAAACAAAGGTTTAAGCAACAACAAAAAAGAAGTATTAGTACAAGGTTAGGATACCTGGGAAAACTGGGAGTGTAGAATAGCAATTACAAGACGCCTCGGTGATTTGCTAGGTAACATAACGTTGCTCTCGGACTTCCGACTCGAACTGTAAGGAAAATTTTGCGTGATGACTTACGTCTTCACCCGTATGAAATGCAATTAACTCATGTTTTTAACGCTTGATATTATCCCATCCGCGTTGAGATTTGTGAGCACGTGCTACAGCTTCTTGAAGACGATCCATAGCTCACTGATAATGAACGGACACTGAGGACGTTTTTCTCAATTTTGTATTTTCCTCAAAGTGTTAGGAGACAGAATTAGTGATTCTTGACTGTTAAGGGAATTTTTCTGCGAATTAGATGAAGGGTGATAATAATAATCCTATAAATAGCGGTGCTGTTGTTTGAGAAAAAGAAAGCAACGGCGGCAGCAATGAATGCCCTGAGAGTCTTAATTTGAGTCTCTTTCTTTGTATTTAGTTATGCAGCGGCTTATTAGGTTCTTGGGTGACGGATCAAAAAATGTTTACTGTAGACTGTAGAGCCTCAGCTGTCAGCTCAGGAAAAATGATCAAGTTTAGAAATATAGTCTGCGATACAACATCATGAACCTCTTCGTAAGGAAGCATGCCCTTTCCAAATAAAGATACGTTAGCTTTGGCATGCATTGAAATAACAAATAAAGTGTAACGTTTTAAAGAGTAAATTAGTTTTAACATGTATTGAAATAACAAATAGGCTCAATGTAAATAACAAAAAAAAATAATATCTCCAATAAATTAATATTTAGTTTGATATTATGACTCTTTCTAGGGCTCACAAGTTTTAATTTCCTTGATCGTCTCCTATTTTCTTTTAAATGGTAAAACTCCACTGCATGATTGTATAATCCTAAGAGTTTAGAATTTGTTTATGTTAACCTTGCTAGGTTGAGAGAGGGTAGCGCTTTAATAATCTGAGTGTAAGCGAAGGTACAGTCACTATATTCTCGGGATTCTTTATAGTTCTTACATGACCACATCTTTTTTTGTTGTTAGACCCATTACTTGTAAGTTAATAGCCCAAACAGAAATGGATTTTCTTCTTGGAACAAGAGCACCAGGTGGAGAAGAAAAATGAGAGCAGTGTTGCCGTTGTGTATCTACATAACTTCTACCATTTCCATATATTTTGAAGCAACGAAACCTTGTTGTTCACCATTACAACTATGGAAAGTTACTTAACTTCTAAGTGAGTGGAACGTGAAGGTCACTACCCAAATACCCCCCAGCAAACAAGCTTTCTAGAAACATTAACTGCCCTACCCTATACTTTTAAATAGAATAGTTGAATATATTAAATCATGCTACTTGTAAAAAAAATTTTAAATCGCATTTTGAATTTACTCTTAATATAAGAGAATATTTCATGATTAGTCACTTGAATATCAAGTTTTTCTTGGAGAGTTATATTTAGCTAGTTTTTTTCCTCAACAGTTGATTAAATATTATCTTCAAAATAGCTAACTTTATGCAAAAACGTTTAATTTCTAATTGAAAACAAGGAAACATTATAATATTTCACGTATTTCAAGAGCTAAATCAATTGTTTTAAGCGAATTTATATTTATAAAGGTTGATATAAGCAAATGTTAAAAAAATTAGTGTTATATACACGATAACTTCTTTTCTAACTAATGTTATAAAATAACAAAAATAAAAAAGATGCAATGGTTTATTAAAGTAGGAATCGCTTGAAATAGGTAAAGCTCGTTAACCGTTGTGTCGCTAAGGCAACCGCCTAGTAGAGCCGATTCTACGACTGATGATTCGTAACCGTGACAGATAGAAAGACGAGTTGGAGAAATAAAACAGGAAAGAGAGAGAACAATTCCAATTACGATGGAGTTCCTGATACGATGAAAACGGCGTTGATTTAGGCTATCAATGGAATTTTCCAGTTGGCTTCTATTGATGGGAACTGATTATAATTGCGATACATAATTGGTTTCTACAACCCATTTGAAATATATTTATTTATTTTATTTAACTTGTGAACGCTTTAAAAATAAGTGCGTTGCCCTAACTCAGTGGCCATCTCTGTTTCCAGAATTTACCTTTAGTCGTATATGCTGATTTTTATCATTGGTTACAAAAATTAAATACCAATTTAACCAAAACATTGTTCAAACATTACCGGTTTTTATTTCACATGTGGAATCTTTTGAAAATTATCATATTATTATAAAAATGTTATACATATGCTTTACTTAATATTCTTTTAAAATTCGGACACTTGCTTAATTAAATTTTTACTTAATGAAAATAACGTTTTTTTGCATATTTATATTACTTACTCATGCACACTTCAGGCAATATTTTAAAAAATCATTAAAATTTTATAAACAAAAATTAAATTAAATTACCTGATAATTAAGTTTGAAATGAGTGTTTTCTTTATATGTGTACAAAAGGCGTATATTTTTCTGTGTTCCGCAAGGAATAGGTTTATCAACGGTTTCTATCTGTATAAAACTACCGGATGGAGAATAGAATGGATTCAGATACAAACTTGTCATAGGTTGATTCAATGTACCCGGACTGTGGTTGTTAGGATCTCTAGCGTATTTTAATGATTTAGCCTGTAATAAAGAAAAAAAATGTTATACAAATCGATTATTCCAATGCTGAATACATTAATAGATTTCAAAGTATTTGCTAAACTTCGTGAATAAACTTGTTCATAACATTGAACAGGAAGTAACTGTATAATTTTCACGATCGTTTACGACAAATATTTAGAAGTTGTTCATTAAATCATCGTGCTTTGTTAAAATGCCATAGTATTTTTTTAAATTTTTTTAAAGGTTTTCTTAACATGATATTATGAATTTATTTTTAATTAAGAGAATTTTTTTTAAACGTGTAACCAAGAGTCTCTTTTGAGTAACATAAAATTAATCGTTCTATGTTCTACATTGTTAACGTACTCAACTCGTAATAAGAATACCCATATTTCATAACTTGAAACTTATTTTTTAAAAACAGATGTAATTTTTTTGCAGTGAGATAGTGAATCAAAATTAATGACAACTTTTCAATCCTTGTTCAAGTAATTAGGTGTGTGAGTATACAAATACGCGAGGTGAGCAAGAAAGGTAAAAATACTCCTTACTAAGATAAACAGGTAAAAGTTTTGTATATAAGCTGATAACACTAATGTTAACATCAATCATATCATTTCTATCTAGTTATTTGTCATTGTAGCAAGGAATCTAGTGTACAGAAGCTTGCGTTTTCAATATACAAATCATGTAGTTGATTTCCAAAGTGCGCAAAAACATAAAGTTGTGGAATTTAGAATTCTGAGTGAAAAATTTCTTTCCTGCACTTTGATTAAAATTAAACTTATTTGAATTATAACACAAAAATCAGAACTTTCGAAGGATGAATTTTAAAAGCAAACTCGAAAGATTTTATAAATATATAAATAAATATAGAATGCTTTTACGATTAATTAAATTTTATAATTAATTTAGTTGAAGGATCATTATAATTAACAATTAATGATGCGTTTTATGTTCAGTTTTTTAAAAATACTAATCATTAGACAAATATGTGTGGCAATCATTTTATATTCCTGATTGCTTACCGAAATATCTTAGAATTTTGGATTATAAATCAAATAAAAAGGCATTGTTAATTTGCGATTCGTATCTTTGTCTGGAATATTTTAAAATACTTTTGAGCTGTTAAAAAAATTAACGGAAAGTACAGAATAAATCACTGTAATAAAATACCTAAAATTAGTTTAATATTTCTGTGATCTGTAACAAACTATAAATTTGAATATCAATTATAAAATTATGCTACATCAAGTTATTTGTATAAAAAAATTCTTTTTATGTGAAAATTCTTACTTCTAAACTGATGGAGATGGAATCGACATTCTGAGGCTGTAAGGCGTATTTAATATAACCATTGGCATCGGATGTGTAATTTTTGCAATATTGTACTGTTTTTTGAGCTGACCACAGGTCAATGATTCTCTTTCTATTTACAGTGGCGCAGATTTGGATAGGTTCTCCTTCTGCTGGTGTACCATCCGGATTGGTAACTTTAAGCTGTAGAATAAATGTATATTATTTTATCACATATATAAACATAAAACAACACGTTTTTATAAAAAAAAATAATTTGAATTTTAGAAGTATTATTCCTAGTAAAGATAGACTTACTTTTCCATTATACGGCAAACCTGGTTTAAAATAGTGTCTCTGGTTTTGATCAGTTTCGAAATTCAAGTGTAATGGAGAATATTCTCTGTTTAGATATTGAGTTTTGCTTCTTTCTACACCTAAGAATTTTTTTCAAAAAAAAAAGTTCTAATTATGGCTTTTAGATTTAAATTTTATTTTAAAAAAGTCAGAAATTATTTTCTAGCTAGTCCTAATAGTTTTAAAATATGCACAAATTAAAAAGAAAATGAAAAATAAGAAAACTTATTAAAGTATTCACTTGTTTATTAAAATTAATTAATTAGAAATTATATTTCGGAAAAAATAATTTCATTTTCTTGTAAGAGAGTTATAGAATATTTACAAAAACGTAAAGTTTTTTATATATTGTATACATTTACATATTCAAATTACGATGTTTGAATTATATTTTTCACCTATGTATGGATTTCCTTTGTAAGTAAAAGATAGTTCAATACCAAGCAATTTACTTAAAATATATAAAAGTAAAATTATTTAAAATGAAACTAAATAAAATTTAAAACTTCGTATAAATTTACCAGTTCCATCTTCAATGACATTTGCAGCAACCATGATTCTTCGATAGTAGTAATTATGGGTAGGATCAATTGAAGAAACGTTTATAGTATAATTATAGCAACCATTGATCTGCAAAAACAATAGAAAGTTATATTTTAAATAAGCTTTTTACTGCATTGAAGTATTTTAATCGTAATTTTAAAGTATAAAGTCGTCAGAGCCAAGTAAAAAGTTTTCAAGTATTAAGATTACCTCTTTTTAAATGAAAAGCATTAAATCTAAATTAAAATCTTGAATCTAAACTATAAGTATTTGGTGAACAAAAAAAAAATGAATTAAAAATGTTTTATTGCTAAAATGCAAAATATTTATTTGCATTATATATAAATGCAAATATTTAAAAAACAAATTTTACCTATAAGTTAATAATTTACTTACATCCTGAAAGAGTTTTATTTGAAATAATTTAATATCTTCTTTTATTTTTCAATTCTAAAATGATTCGGCTAAAAAGTTAAAACTGAAAATAAATATTTAATAATTATTGAAACAGATGTTAGTATAATAAATTGAATTCCGTGTGAAAATCATTCAGATATTTATAAGTAATCGTTTACTACTTCTAAGTTTTAATTTCCAAAAATCGAATACAAACCGCTCTTGAGACATATTATTATCTACATTATATTTTCTTTAACATAAGTATAAACGTACGTAAACATTTAAATTTAGAGCACAATAATCTAGACTTATACTCCGAGTAATGAACAAATTTTAATAAATTAATAAAGCTAATTAAAGCAAAAACTGATACATAAAGAAGGGAAAAAACATATTTTAAGCCAGGTTAATTCATTTGAATTATTTAGTTCATTTTTTTTTAATTTCTTAAAAAAATAGTAGTAATTTCATCAGTCACTGTTACTTGAAATACGTTCAATTATTCTAAGCTGTGTTTTTATAATTAGACTTTGATGGGAAAAAATTATTAAATACATAATTTCGATGAAAGTATGTAATTTGATTTTGTAAGAAATACTCAAGACTTTGAAAAGTATAAAATATTAGCACTACAGAGTTCTGTATGATTGGCGTTCTGTCATATGAATAAATATGAGTAGATTTCTAATGGATGAATTCAGTTTGTCTAAAAATCTTGTACTGAGCATGCATATGTACTACCTATGAATAAAGCGAAATGATTTGACCATTTATAGCTTACAGAATTTAATCATAATAGCATATTAAATGAATAAAATATAATGAAAATGTTAAAAGATTCCCTAAATAGTTTGGTTTAGTTGAATTTTAGCATTAGCATTGAATTGAAGGTATACTTTGGTTTCTTCACGTATTATTTTAAGAATTTTCATAAAGTGCTGCACAATACACACATTTGTAGATTACTTTCTAATTTGAAATTTCGCCATAGTATGAATGTATAAAATACTTTTTGTTACAAAAACACATACATGTCATTTTATGAGATTGATAACGTCATCTTAATCAGTCTTTTTCACTATATTTTGCTGTAAACAAATGAGAAAGAAAGAATATGTTACTATCTAAAATTTTCATGAACACCAGTATTCAATGAAAATGTAAAGATTAGATTACAATTTTTTTATTAGGATAAGAAATTGGTAGTATTTTATCTAATACTTGTTAAATTCCATACCATCAACTTAAAATACATATACACGATTTCATTTATAATTATTACTCATATGCTGACTTTATTAATATACACTCAGTGAGTAGTATTCAAAGATCTTGAGATTCTGAACTTTAAGAGTCATTCTAGGAGCAGGAGACTCACCAGAAATGATATATCACACTTCAGTTCATTTGATTTACAAGTTCTTAAAAAAAATGTTTTGGTATGTTGAAATTTGATTTCATTGAAAGGAATCTTTCTTATGTTTCAGGGTGATACATATAGCATCAGCATTCAGAAAAGTTCTAGATTAAAAGATCGAAAGTTAGATTATTGTTGCTTTCTCTAAAATAATGTGTCATTAAAACGAGGTATAACCATAAGCAGAAATTGAATGACTTATGATACTTTCAAAAAAATTAAATGATTACAAGAAGGCTAGGAATAAAAAAAATTAGTTGTGTAAAAAAAAATGTTATAAATTCTTGCTGTGAATACCGGATACATAATGCTAATGAAGAAGGTATGCAATTTGATTGAATTCTTTGTGTGCGATGAGAACATACTTTTTTGAAAAATTTTATCTCAAACCCTGAAGGAATTTTCTGTGAATAGTATTCATTCAATTTCAATAAGAATGATTACAAAATACAGTTATTCGCGCAATGATGTCAATATTTTAAAGAACACTTGAAGGAAGACATAGCTCACCAAGAGCAGAAATGGTCTTAAAATTTGAATGAAATCTTCTCACTATATGAAATTGAGATAGTTTAGCAATTACAATTTAATATTTTATTTTCCTTTACGGAAAAAAAAAAAACTAAGAATGCAACACTATATTTTTATCGTCATATATTTGAAGCATATATTTTCATCGTAGTATATTGGAGGAGTATATTAGATATGCAGATACAAAAATATCTATTTTAAATTGGAAAATAATCCCAATAATTATATTGAAAGCATTGTGTATACAGAAATATAATTTAGTATAACTTGATGGAAGTATTTGTTTATTAGTGCTTATTCTAAAGTACACATACACTATGTATGTGTACTTTAAGCTCAAATAACACACAAGCAATATACTCAGTTTGTGCACTAAATGTAATTATATTTATCCTAGATATTTCTTTTGTGGTATAAAAATAATAAAAACATATAAACAATATTTTTTAATGTATTTTGATTACTAACAAAGGAATTACAGCATTATGATATAACAAATTTAAACGACTTCATGTTCCTAAACGAAGAACTAGTTTTATTAAATATTAATTTGTAGATAAGTAAAATGGTATTGTGAAATTATCACGCTCAGGAAAATAATACTTTATTTGAGCATTTTTAAATGCAGTATGAACAAAATTTAATGAATATTTTTAAGGCCTTTATTAACAAAATAAAAATTTCAGGTATTTTTTTTTGTCTAATTTTTGGAGGTGATTAAGTACTCTTCAAAACAGAGCAGCAAGTTGTAGATGGCTGATATTACATTTTAATATTGAAATTTGGATTCAAAACTTAAGATGTTAATCATTTTAAAAAAAGGTTGAAATATCCTTCGATAAGAACAGCATATCTTGAAACTCGTTCAGATTATTAAAAGTATCACATGCATTAAATACAAATCAACTCAATGTAAAGCGTTATATAAATCATACTTAGCGCAAATCTTTACAGGAATACTTTTGGCATTAATAAGCACATATGGAGGAAATGTTATCGAGACATCGAACTTTGGAAGCTCTGAAAAGAAAACGATTAAAATGAGTGAAAAATATTTGAATAATAATATGAGTATTTATATGTAACAATACTAGATTTAAATGATTTTTTTTTCTGATTTTCGTACTAGATCATTGATAATGAGACTTAATAGTTAATAATAGGTGTAAGGTTATCAACTCGTGTGGTTATAATGGACTTTATTTAACACTTAGTTAATGAAAACCAACTTCTTATTCATGAGGTATGATTATTAAAGAAAGGAGAGATTTGAAACTCGGGTGGCGTGTGATATATGAGTAAAGATATTATTCAATAAAATTTTGAATCAAATGGGAAAATTAGATGAGTATTTAATCTGAGTTAGATTGCTTTTGCAACATATTGCCATTTAATTCATTATTGAAAATTTTTACAAAATTTAGAATATTAATAAGAAAAAAAAATGAAAACTTAAATTTCAGATACGCACATACATACAATTAAGGTCATTTTAAATTATTAAAAACTTTAAAAATATAAATAATATGTTCTATTGTAATTCAGTGCTAAATTCATAAGCAATACAATTATTTACATATTTAATATTATTACAATGAAAATTAAGCTAATTTCACCTAAAAACTATTATATTTGAAATAAAATAGGAAATATTTAACGGAAAACTTCATTAAGTAAGCAAAGAATAAAACCAATTTCTTATAAAATAGTAGAAAAAGGAAAATATTTGGTTTTTAAATTTGCGGGAAAAGCCTAGTTAATTTATAAATAACATATTCAAATTTTCTTTAAAAAATAGGATCACTTGCAAAATTAAAGAAATATCGCAAGCGAAATAAACAGTTAATGAACTTCATTTGCAATAATCCCCACATACTTTAAGTACTTGTTCCAATATTACCATTTATTTTGTTATTTTCTTACTGAAAAAGACAATTATATTTTTCAGTTACGAATGTTTTCATATATACGATACATATTGAAATTAAAGGAAATGCACTTACTTTATAAGTGGGGGAAATTTTGAGTTTGGGAGATAAATTTAAAACTACTGTGGAAAGTACCATTAGAAACAAGAACATATCATATGTTAAGAATTTTTTTAGTTTATTTAATACTACTTTTCAGATTAAGCCAAAGTTTCTTAAAATGACTGATTTCGGGAAAACGAGTAAATATAATATTTCCTTTATAATACTCGTACTCGAATAATTTTACTTTTATGTTTGATTGATAATAAAATGTTTCATGGTGATAGCTCATAAAATGAAGTTCTATGCATCAAAGTCATTGTTTTGATAGTAGTAGAATAAATGTTTCAGATTCAACGGATAAGATATTACTATTATAAGATAGCACGGAATATTATAGAACGATTAAAATCAAATTTTGCTTCATCTATATCAACATGAATAAATAATTCAAGATAGAAACGAACATTTTTATATGGTGGCAAAGTTTGTTAAAAAAATTATTTGCTGGTATTTTTTGCCAAATGGGGCTACCCTGTCTCGCTTCGTAGGTATAACGTTCAGCCAAAAAAAAATCATCAAGTTTGGATTCGCGCCAAGTGGTTGGACTAAACTGCATTATTAAAAAAATATTAAAATATTAGTTAATTTTTTTTTTCAAATGTCTAAATATTGCATTGCTAGGCATGTAAGAACGATTCCCAAAGTTTCAGAGCTCTAGCTTGATGGGAAGTTGGTTAAATTAACGATTGAAAATTTGATGACACACTGATACACACACAGACAGACAGACACTCACCAAGTGAAATACATAAAAATGTTGTAAAATGAATTAAGGTGTATAGTTATTTGAAGAAAAATAAAATAGATATTGAATAAAGTTAAATTAAAATTAAATACACCAGTTTAATTAAAATAATTTTCTCATTAAATAAGCAAGTTGATTTCAGTTTTACTAAATAAACAAAATTCATTTTATATTGACAAAAATATTTCAATGATTCAATGAGTTATTCCCGAAGAGTAATTTGAATCAAAAAAAGAAATTCCTAGTAGGAGACAATATATCAATAAAGAACAATTCATCCATGAAATTGATAAGCAAAATAATAAAAAACATTTTTTTACTCAAATTTCAAAATTTACTTTTTTAAAAGAGCATTTGTGCCATTTGTTTGATATAGATTTTTATACGTAGCTGATATATCGAATGAATTATATTTCAAGGCTATTTTCATGCTTAGGTCATTATTCATCACATAAAATATAAAAATGTTTTAAACATAAAATAAAATGACATTTTTACACGAATTCCTTTATATATGATTAAATATACTTATTTATCTCTTTAAAATAAACAAAACGTATACATTTCAAAATCAACTCAAACATCACACACAGATACAATATTTATTTAAAATAAATGGATGCATCAAACTAGATAGATTTAAAATATCTGAAATAAAGAAACATTTTTAACATACACACAATATAAATATTTTTTCACAATTTGCTTTTGCTTTTTTTCATTTCTGCTGCGTTTATAAAATGTGCAAAGCGTTTTCAATAATTGTGACGAATGGTAAAATCAACAATGAAGTCATTTTCTGAAGCTTAATTTTCTTATAGTTCAATTCAAATGAATTAGTTTTAAAAGTTAAATTACTATCTACACTAATGTATTGTTATAGCCAGGACATGCTTTGGAGTTATTGAAGAGACTAAAATTAGTCTTCTTGTAATGGATAAATATAACGAAATATGGTAAGCAATAATGACACCTAAATTTATCTATTTTTCAATATTATATGGCCTAAAATGAAAGATTGATTGATTTTATTAATTTCGCACCTGAAACAACACGAGAGATACTGGCAATGGAACTTTTAATTTTGAATTTCAGTCAAGTGATGAGAATGGCACCTCTCCTACTACCCCCAACGGGAGGACTTTGAGCCTCGACAAATTTAACGTGCATCAGCCCCCGCTACACGGCGATTCTTTAGTGGAATCAATGCTCGAACTCATGGCTAGACGAAAAATGACGGTCTCATGTTCGAGACAAGGACCACTAGGTTATCGGGGCCACTTAAAATTGAAAGAAGCAAATAAATGAAATAAAGATATTTCTAAAAATATTAAGTAGCATTCAGTTTTAATGTTATTGTGAAGTTAAATTAAGATGTTCCGAAAAAGTTTTTATTTTCAATAAATGGTGATATTTTTTTCAAACATAAAGGGAAACTTTATTAGATATAAATTAAGTTAGATATAAATTATTAGATATAAATTAAGATTACATCTTGCTTTAAAATAAAAAAGAAATTGCATGAAATATTAAGAATCTGTCAAAATGCTTAGTTAAAAGAATTTAAAGTTACTTTAAAAACACTTAATTGCTACCTGACGGAACTTAAGAAGGCTTGCCTCAGCGTTAGATATTATATAAATCTAAAAGTATTCTCAAATTTATTTTAAAAATAAAAAAAATATATTGAATTAACTGTAGCATACACAATAAAATTTATGATTATTCTTTCATAACAGGATTCAATATAAATGGAATAAGAAATAGAACCAATATGTGACACACTATTTTTGGAAATCAAAAATAACAAAAAAGTATTATTTCTTAATGAAATGTTTCAATTAATATACATAAATGTTTACTAACTCATACACGTTATTTTAAATCTTCTGGACTGTAAAATCTTAATCTCATAGATTTAAGCAATATATTTTCTACTGATATTAAAATAAATTTTAACATAATAGAGAAAAATATCATTAAAATTTTTTGTATGCTATGCATAATAAGTAAATGTCTTCTATCCTAACAATTAAAAGTTACATTTGGAGACTTACTGTACTCCTGTACATCAAATGTTGTCGACTCCATATGTTTACCATCATCCACCGAGATACTCCAACTGCCAAGAGTAGGTTCATCAGCGAGGGGAAATTGAAGCTGTTGCATTCCTAATTAAGACATAAAGAATGTAAAAGCCTATTTCCCCCATATATTTAGATATTTAAATAAGCATGTGCAGTTGCATTCTAACACATTTGTCAAGAAAAATAATTTCATTTAATAATTATAAAATTTTATTAGAGGATTTTCGTCTTTGTAGATAAATTGGACGCAAATATTCAAAGTAAACTTGAAAAATTAAAAATATTCTCAAATAAAAAGAATAAGAAAAAGAAAATTAGTGAATGAAACTCCAAACTGTAAGTGTAATGTATTTAAAAAACTAAAAAATAAAAAGATTATTAAAACTATATTAATTAACTATTTTCGTGTATAACTGAATTTTGAAATTAAGAATTTTTTTTATATAATGTGACTTTTCAATTACAGAGCAACATTTGGTGCTCTAATCAGTTATAAATGCTGTAATTACGAGATTGTTAATACAAGTGAAAGACTTTTCCTAGACATTTAATCAGAGAAAAGTAAAATTATTGATTTGATAAGGAATCTGATGTATGCCATATTCCTTATCAAATCAATAATTATTAGTTAAAAATAAGCACTTCAATAAGATAAGCAAAAATGAATTTGAAAGAAATTTAGCCCTGAAATTCATCCTATAACATTTCTGCCAAATGTCATTGGAAAACCAAGGATGTCTGTAAAATCAAGGAACATTTTTTTTTATTTTTTAACTCAGTTATTTTCACTGCAATACATACTGTTGCATTCAAGCTTCGTATATTACGAGGGTTGCTATTTATATTTCTGGCCTTGGCAACAGTAAGTGTTGCTAGGCGACCGCAGACGATTTTAATCGAAAGTTTGATATTTTTAAACATAAATTCAGCAAACGATTTACCATTATAGCTTTATTTGTGTTGTTGACAGTAAATTGAAAAGTTCTTCTCTGTCAAAAAATGGAATTGAATCGTGAACATTTCCGTGCCATTATTTTTCATAACTTTCGACGTGGATTGTCAAGACAAGAGTGCTTCGATGAACTTAATTCTTTATACAGCGATAAAGCGCCATCCTACAGCACTGTAAAAAATTGGTATAACGAATTTAATCGTGGTCGATGTTCGATCCAGGACGAATCCCGTGCAGGTCGTCCAAAATCCGTTGTTGTGCCAGAAAAGATCAATGCTGTGCGTGAACTGATAAAGCAAGATCGTCATGTGACATACCGTGAGATAGAGGCGTCTTTGGACATTAGTATGACTAGCATCAATAAAATATTGCATAAACATTTGAGCGTAAAACAAATTTGTTCGCGTTGGATCCCGCATAATCTGACAAACGCTCAAAAAAAGGCTCGTGTCGATTGGTGCAAGGAAATGTTGGAAAAATACATTCAAGGTACATCAAAGGCTGTGTATAACATCTACACAGGTGACGAATCATAGATCTATGCATATGAGCCGGAAACAAAACAGCAATCAATTGTATGGGTCTTCCAAGATGAGGCAAAACCAACAAAAGTTGTTCGAGGAAGAAGCACATCGAAACAAATGATTGCCTGTTTCTTCGGCATTAACGGTCATGTGGCAACAGTGGCGTTAGAGCAACGCAGGACGGTCAATTCTGAATGGTACACGACCATTTGTTTGCCAGAAGTCATCGGAGAAATTCGAAAAAAGCAGAAGAACAGGCGAATCATTCTTCATCATGACAATGCGAGCTCTCACACATCGACTCAAACAAAGGCATTTCTGACGGAGCGAAAGATCGAACTGATTGGTCATCCGCCGTACAGCCCTGATTTGGCACCCAATGACTTCTTCTTATTCCCACACATCAAAAATAAATTACGTGGACAACGATTTTCGACCCTCGAAGAAGCGGTTGATGCATTCAAAACGCATGTTTTGGAGTTACCTCAATCGGACTGGAAAAAGTGCTTTGAAAATTGGTTCAAACGCATGCAAAAGTGTATTGATCATCATGGAGAATATTTTGAAAAACAATAAAACCAATTTCGATCCTACATATTTGTTTTTTCATTATTAGGACAGAAATATAAATAGCAACCCTCGTATTACACTTATGTTTCTTACTCTAATGTTAATTATTAAGTTAGAAAATATTGGCGAATAATTGTTTTCCAAATTAATAGAGACTAATTTCTGAATTTCTAAGGAGTTTTCTAAAGTCTTAAAGCAGATTTAGTGATAATTTTACAAATATATATTTCTTCGGGTTTTCTTAGAAAATAAATATGATTTTATGTAATAATGATTTAAGCTGTATGAGTTAAAAGGTATTGTTTAACTGAGGTTTATATTAATATATTGCAAACAAAGATGATTAAGGAAAGAAAAATAAAGAATTTTGCAATATTTTCTTTAAATCAATGATTTCATACATTTGTAATGCGAATTTTTGCTTGCAATTCCCCAACAATGTTTTTGAGATAAAGCCACAATTTTAAACATAATTATATACAATGAATCTTTGAAAACATAAACATTATTACAAAATTTCAAAATTATTTTATTTTTTCATTAAAAATTAAAATTGATCCATTGAATTTATAATTAAAACATGTCATAGGATTTAAATATTTATTAATATTTTCCTTTATAACAGTTGTTCCGACCAGCCATTCATTGTGAATAGCCCTCTGGATGCAAAATGTAAGACGAGTCAGTGTTCATTGTGCTGCGAGAGAGAACGGTCGCACGAAGAGCGACTGGCATTATTCTAATGTGTTGAGAAATAAAAGTGTAAAAATAGACTTGTGGAATTTATTGGCGAGTGAAAGAAACAAACGATCCGTCGAATCGCGAGACTATGTGAGTGTGTTATTATCTGGTACGTCTAGCGGAGCGGATTATGCGATTGTGGATTTGTGTTTTTAGTGAGAATTTTGACCTTGGATTTTACCATTGTATACCAGGTATGTAAGTATGAAACCAGGATTTGCCCATAGGTGGCGCTAAATGTCGATGCAGTTACCGACACATTACGTCAGCGGTGTCTTGTTATTGTATTGATATCCGACAAAGATTTCCAACTCACAATAACACGAGTTTCATTCAGTAGCATTAGTTTATTAGAGATAAACATGTCGAGTTTTGTGCCAACAAATTACGATTTGCGGACAGCACTACTTTTCTGTTTTCATCTGAAGAAAACCGCAGCCGAAATGCATCGAATCCTTCTGGAGGCATTTGGTGAGCATGCTCTCGGTAAAACACAGTGTTTCGAGTGGTTCAAACGGTTCAAAAGTGGCGATTTTGACGTGAGGAACGATGAACGTGGAAGACCATCGAAACAGTTTGAAGACGCCTTGTTGGACGATGACGACGCTCAAACACAGCAACAACTGGCGGATCAGTTAAAGGTGACCCGAGAAGCCATCTCCCTTCGGTTCGGATCATATCATTACAATAAACGTGTTTTTTCTGTACAAAAATTCCGGTTTCATACTTACACACCTAGTAAGTCACAGGAGACCGAGGGGCTGCAAAATCAATCTTCATGACGTCTAGTGTCTAGCCCATTCTCTCTCAAAATAATAGTGTAAGTGATTATACATATTTTCCATTATGTCTTTGTCTAGCTTAAAAAAGGATGAATTAAAGCGTGTTTGTTCTGAACTAAGTATTCAGTTCTCCTCTTCCGTTAAAGTAGTTGAACTTATAAGTTAATTGAGAATAGTGATATTTATAAAGAAAAAATTGAGTTTGTGAAAAATATAATTATAGAGATTTCGGAAGCAAAGCGTAAAAAAATCAGAATAAGCTGAAAACGAAAGACAGTCAATGGAACAAAAATTAGAAATTGAGAAGCTTTCGCTTTTAAGAAAAGAAAAAGAAACTGAACTTTTAAAGCTTAAATCAGTTGTCTTGTGAGAAAAAAAATCACAAGGATTATGAATCGAGTTTTAATTTTGAGAATTTAATTAAGAGTATAAAAATATTGACTATTCCTGTAGCGAAGAATGTTGAGTGTTTTAATCTCTTTTTCAATTCGTTTGAGAAAGCATTCAAAACAAAAGGAGTTAGTGATAAATATAAAGCGGAAATTCTATTAAATATTTTGGGAGATAGAGTCGGCAATTTAATGGTTTATATAAAAGTAGAAGAATTGGGTGATTATAAAAAAATTAAATCTAATGTGTTAAAAGAATTTCAACCAACTCCTAGAGAGTGTTTAAAACGTTTAAAAGTGCAGTAAAATTGCCAACGGAAAATTACGTGCAACTTTCATCAAGGATTAGTTCTGTTTTTCAATATTACATTCAACTTCGTAAAGTGAATGAATTTGCTAAATTTTGTGAGTTGATGATTTCCGATCAAATATTTAGCACTCTGCCTCAGGATTTAAAAAGTCATATAAGTATTAAACAAGGTAAAGACTATTTTACACCACAGGAGCTAGGAAGAAACTACGATTTATTTTTAGCTTCTAAAACCGGAAACAAAACAGTGTATAGTTCTTTGACTCGTTCAGTAGTTAATTATGATCAGAGGAGATTTGGAAAGAGTAATTTAGAGAATCGAAATAATAAAAATATTTTTAAAGTGTTTTTATCGAATGGTAATTTAAAATGTATTTTGTGCCGCAACAACCATTCAATATTTAAATGTAAGGATTTTCAAAAAATGTCTGCCAACGATAGAATAGGATTTATGAAAGCTCAGAAGTTATGTTTTAAATGCCTTTCCCCAGGTTGTAATATTAAAATGTGTTCTGCGCAAAATTGCTTATGCAAAATGCCACATAATAAGTTATTTCATTTTTCCAGAGAATTGGATCATTTTACTGAAAGTTATAAAAATGAAACTAGAGCAATAACAAATAAAGGAGAGGGTTCCATGTCTAATTTAAATCTGGGAAGTAATATTTTTCATACAACATCTAGTATAACCAATGAAAATGGTCAATCATCATTTTCTGCTACCTGTTTGGCTCAAAATAGATTAATGAGTGCTGTATTGTTAAGTATTGCTGTATTTTTTTTCGTGACAAATATGGAAATTTGCAATCCGTTAGAGGATTACTTGATGCAGGTAGTCAGTCAAATATTATGACTAAAGGGTGGGCAAATAGGTTAGGGTTAAAACAAGAAAAATTAATGTAATAATATCGTGTTTAAATAATACCTCAATGACTGTTACCAGGTTTGTTAATGCTGAAGTTTCAAATACTGATAAGAATTTGAATCAAGAATTTGAGTTTCTTGTTGTAGATAAAATTACTGAGTTAATCCTAGTTAAATATTTAAACGTTAAGGAACAAATTCCTTCAAACATATATTTGGCTGATAAGTTTATGGTTCCCATAAATGTTGGTTGTCTTTTAAGTGCAAAATGGTTTTATCATCTTTTAAGGCCAGAAAAAATATATTTGTCAAAATCAGAGTTATTTTTTTAAATAATGTTTTTGGATTTTTGGCTAGTGGGATTGTTTCGGATCCAGATAACCAAAAAATTCATTGCGGTTTAATAATTGATGATTTAAATATTACCATGAGAAAATTATTAGAAACTGTTGAGTTAGAGACCCCTAAATATCCTGAGGCAAAAATTGCCGAGAAACATTTTGTTCAAACTCATTTTAGAGAACCTAAAACCCTAATGGAAAATATGTAGTTACAAACCCACTTAAAGAAGAACCCCGTTGTTTAGAGGAATCTAGAAGTTTAGCATTAAAAAGATTACATTCACTTTGGGCAAAACTGTCACGTGATCAAAATTATTTAAATTTATATAAAGACTTTATAAATGAATACGAGATATTAGAACACATGAGAAATGCGACACATGAAGAAGAACCAGAAGTATCGTATTATATGCACATCATGACGTTTACAAATCTGAGAATACGACAACGAATCTTCGCGTTGTTTTCAACGCCTCGAGTGGAACAACAAATGGAACTTCATTTATTAGCTTACAAATTAATGGAGGAGTGGTTCAAGACGATCTAATCTCAATCATGATGCGATTCTGCAAACATCCATATGCCTATAACTGCAGACATACAAAAAATGAACAGAATGATAAACATTAATCCAAGTCAGCGAGATCTACAACGTATAGTGTGGAAGGACAGTGAGTTAAGTCTAGTGAAAATTTTCGAACTTTCAACTATTACTTACGGTACTATGAGTACCCCATTTTTAGCGACTCGAACGCTACTTCAAATTGCTGAAGATGAAGGACACAATTTCCCCCTTGTAGCGTCTGTTGTCAAAGAGGACTTCTACTTTGACGATGTGCTTTCCGGTGCTAAATCTTTACCTGATTGTATAGAGATGCAACAGCAGCTCACTTCAATGCTAATTCGAGCTGGCATTAAATTGCATAAATGGCGAGGTAATTACCCACAATTGTCCTCAACTTCTGAAACTGTCTATAAATTTTTAAATTCAGAAACAAAAACTTTAGGAATCACTTGTGATCCTGCTGGTGATTGCTTTTGCTATAAGGTGTGCAATTTAAAGTGTGGTATTCTTACTAAAAGAACAGTTCTTTCCCCTATTGCAAAATTGTTTGACTCTTTGGGACTTCTTGGATCAGTGATATCTTTGGCTAAGGTATTTTTACAAAATTTGTGGCTATTGAATCCTCAATGGGATGATCAACTATCTCCTGAATTTCATAGTGTGTGGGACAACTTTTCTAAAGAACTAGAGTTTATTAACAACATAAAAGTGAGTCAATGTATTCTTCCATTTCCCTATGTTGTAGTGATAGAACTTTATGGTATCTGCGACGCTTCAGAAGCTGCCTTCGGAGCAGTTGTTTACTGCAAATCTCAAACACCTGCTGGAGATGTTGCCATCAAGATTGTCGCCAGTAAATCAAGAGTGGCTCCAATGAAGATCACAGTGCCTAGATTGGAGCTGTACGCTGCTGTATTGCTTTCTAAGTTGATGCAACGAATCCAGACGGTTCTTCCATTGGAAGTTTCTAAAACCTATTAATGGAGTGACAGTATGATTGTGTTGTCATGGATAAAGAAGCAACCGTCTCAGTTAAAAACCTTCGTTGCAAACCGTCTAACCAAAATCCAAGATCTTTCTTGTGATGAACAATGGAGTCATGTTTCATCAGTGGAAAATCCAGCTGATCTTATTAGTCGAGGTGTGAATCCTTCAAAAATGCTTGAAAATCACTTGTAGTGTTGTGGGGTTGTTTTTTTTTTTTTTTTTTTTCTTCTTTTTTTTTTAAACAAATAGTGAATATCCTCAAAGAGAAATTCCTGATAATGTAATAAAGGACAATGAACAATGTGAACCCAAAAAAGTGAATTGTGAACAGAATTCTTCATTTACTGCATTTAGTAATTAATTTTTTAATGATATCCTCAGCTGCAGTAATAAGTATTTTAAAATATTGCATATTTTGAGTTTTATCCTTAGGTTTGTGCATAATTGTGAACCTGGTAATAAGAAACGTTCTGGGCATCTGACTGGAACAGAAATTAATTCTGCTGAGCAAATATTGGTAAAATTTGTTCAAACAAATTTTCGAAATTTTCAAAGAAGTTTAATTTTAATTTAATTTAAAAACAAATTTTCTAAGAAGTTTAATGTTCTTAAAGCTAAAGATGAAGTAAATGCTGACAGCCAGGTAAAGAATTTATATCCTTTCATTGATTCTGCTGGTATTATTAGAGTTGGTGGTAGATTAACATAAAGTAATATGCCATTTGGCTGAAAGTATCCAATATTGCTTCCTAAGACCCATGAAATCTCTAATTTAATTGTAAACTGTTTTCATGAAAAAAATTTTCAAGCAGGCCCAAAGCACTTGTTATACCAAGTTCGGCAGAAATTCAGGATAATTCATGGTAGATAATTATGTACAAAAAATGTGAATTCATGTGTTGTTTGCTTTAAGGCTAACTCAAGATCTTATGCACAGTTAATGGGAAATCTTCCTGCAAAAAAAGGGAATAAAAATTATCCATTTAATATTAGAAGGGTAGACTTTTGTGGCCCATTTTTTATAAAGTGTAAATATCAGCATAAACATACTTTGAACAAAATTTATATATGCATTTTCGTTTGTTTTGTTACGAAAGCAATACATCTTGAAATTGTAAGTGATTTAACTAATGATGCATTTATTGCTACGCTGAAGCGATTTTTTGCCAGAAATAAAGTGGCCAGATATTATTCGGATAATGGAAAAACTTTGTTGGAGCAAATAAAGAGCTAAGGAGATTTATAAAGATAATTAAAGAACAAAATGAGCAATTTTCAAATTTTTTAACTAGTGAAGGAGTGAATTGGCCCTTCATTCCTCCCCGTGTGTCGTATTTAGGTGGGCTTTGGGAAGCTGGAGTAAAATCTTTTAAATTTTATTTAAAAAGAGTTGTTGAAAACTTAAAATTATCTTATGAAAAGTTCTTAACCGTTATTATTCAAATTGAAGGAATGCTCAATTCAAGACCTCTTGTTCCTTTGTCGGAAGATACTGATGAAGTGGAAGTTCTTACTCCTGCTCATTTCTTTATTGGTAGACAGCTTAATTCAATTGTTGAGCCTGACTTAACTAGTTTAAAGGAAAATAGGCTTAAATTATGGCAAATAATTGCAAAGTATACCCAGTTAATTTGGAAAAAATGGAGCCTTGAAAATTTAGACAACATACAGCGAAGAACTACGTAGAAATTTCAAAAGAAAGAGGTCAAAATAGGAAATATAGTTATTCTTAAGGAAGATAATTTGCCTTCGAGTAATATTTGAATTTTTTTTGTGTGCTTCAATTACACTTGTGTATTATTAATATGACAACTTTCAGTGTATTGAACTATGAAATTTTAAATTTTGTGTATGTGTGTTGACAACAATTTGTCAAGGCAGGCAGTATGTTCCGGCCTGACATTCATTGTGAATAGCCCTCTGGTGGCGAAATGTAAAACGAGTCAGTGTTCGTTGTGCTGCGAGAGAGAACGGTGGCACGAAGAGTGACTGGCGTTATGCCAATGTGTTGAGAAATAAAAATGTAAAAAGAGACTTGTGGAATTTATTGAGAGTGAAAGATACAAACGATGCGTCGAATCGCGAGAGTATGTGTGTGTGTGATCAACAGTTATTAGGAAAAGATTAAACTTTATAGTTTTCAAAATAACTTTAAGTAAAAGTTATATTAATATGTTTGAATAAAAATATGTAAGGCTTAAGGAATTATTCATAATTCCTTACGTTTACAAGATTAGTGAAGGGGGTATTTTTGTATTATTATTTGGAATTAATTATGATGCAGAAATAAAATGTGTAGATCTTAATTTTTACCACATAATTCTTTACTTATTTTAGTTAAATATGTACACATTAAAATGAAACAAATTATGCGAAATTAAAATAAAAATTATTGAAGTTTTTGTCACATTATAGCAGTTTAATCAAAAAAATTCCTTTCACTGAATTCATTATATTTTGCTGTACATTTTTTTCAAAAAAGATTTCAAGTATCAGCAAATAAATTATTGTTTTGTATGTGTTTAGTTCTAAAGAAATCTAATGAAGAATTAATCAAAACAATTCAAGGGAGAGAACAACTTTTCATTAAGACTCTTAAATTTTAAACTTAATCCTTTCCAGAATAATTTCTCTTTTTAAATTAGTAGAAAGCTATATCAACAAATGTTTCTGAGTCCCACATAGTTATACCTTTTCAAAATGATTTCAGAAATAAATATATATTTGATTTTAAGGTAACATAACTATAAATAACAATACTATAAATAAAAAAAATACGAATTACTAAAATTAAAATTATGAAAACCTGTTTTTATCTTAAAAATGAATGATGAAAGTGCATGTAAAAGTTGATAGGGGGTGAGAGATTGTTACTTTCAAGGCGAATCATCATCATCTTCTGTACCTCACTTACGTAATTGTATTGTTATTTTTTCCTAAAAACTTAAAGCAGCGAAAATCAATGTTATATTTTTCTTGTACTAAAGTTTCCGAAATGAATTGAGCGACAAAAAATATTGCTAGATCAAATGTTGGGAGAGGAGGATCAAATGCTAGATGAAATGCTTGTCACTCTTAGGGGAGGTCCGTCCTTACTATTTCATCGTTTTTTTTTGCTCTGGCCTATCACTTATCTCCTACTTTTCCCGCAAAGTCTCTTGAAATAGCTGCCTACAATAATTCGATTTCTTTTTTTTTTTTATTAACTCTGTAAATTTGCAATATATAGAGATAAAATATTTTTTCTAAAAAATAAGAATAAAGATATCTGTTTTCAACTCCTGTTGAAAGTAATCAAAAAATTCCAGTACTAAGACAACAAAATAATATCTCTTAAATATCTTAATCTCTGAAAATAAGATACCAAAACTTCTTAAATTCCGCAGTTTTTCAAGTAAATTCTTGACTTAAATGCTTTTCTCGTCTTGACTTTTTCTTTTAATTTTTAATGATTAAATTTTTACTCCAGGGCAAGTGTAGATATTCCGATGCTCAGTTCACCCAATAATCTCTTCAAGCCACATCGGAGATATAACCCCGAAAGGGATAAGAACTCCATAAGCCTTTTCCTCTAAATTAAACTGGAATTTCCACTCATAATGTTCATAAAGTACCCACAGTCTAACATCTCTAGGTAAGAGAACTACGATCATAATTTGTACTAATTTTCGGGCCTCTATTAAACATCTGGATTCCAAAAAAAAATTTGCTTGATTTTTTTTGTTCCGATTCTTAATAGTTTGAGATATGGATTGTTCTGATTTTGCGGGATCATCTTCGAGATTTTAATTTAGCTCATGAAGTGGTTTTAATAGTAACCAATTAGGAATTTATAAATGGCAAAAGTGCATTGACAGATGGAACTCAAACATATATATAGAACTAAAACTTTCAATTACTACCACGATCATTATTATTTGTTGCAATTACTTTTAGTTCAAAAATATTTCTTAAAATAGATATGAAAAAATATCTGATTATGAAAGCAATTTTCCTAATTCATTTTTATGCACTATAAAAATGTATGGACTCAAATTTCTTAACTTGCCTTTTCCAAGATGTACTCCTTTAAATTGAAATAATCTAGTTCCTCGGGGATCTTCTACGTAAACATCAGCTGTCTAAAACATAAGGTTCACATATAGTATTGAAAATATTAAATGTATTGAATAATAAATATATCACTCAGATAGTGAATATTGATGCCTAAACCTAGAAAACATAGTTCCTAAAACTTTCTTTTCAAGGAAGATTCTTGAAGAGATTAGCACCTTTTAAGAAACTTAAAAAGGACTAAAATTTCCCAGAAAAACATACTTTGATGTATTTTTACTGAAAAAAATATTAATAAATTTATCAGAAAGAAACATTTTTTAAAACAATTTTTTCGCTAACATTTTTTTTCTATAAATTGGGTATCAACTACTTACACAGGTGTCCAACATTAAGGTCACAAAAACGCGTATCAATATAATTCAAAATTGTTACCAGTAAAATTGAAAAAATGTGTAATATATATATATATATATATATATATATATATATATATTCTTAAGAAAGGGTAACACAATGTTAACACCCAGTTTGGAATAAATGGTTCTTAGCGCTAGATTTTTAGTACAATGTGAAATGTGGCCATTTATGCATCTAAGACTTTCATTTGCAGTATTGTAAATATTACATTAAAACCTTCAAGTCTTACTGTTTGCAATGAAAACGATTTCTCATAATCATTTAGATGATTCAATGAGATAGAGAGTCATTCACATTCTTGAAACTGTCCAAGTAGAAGCGGTTCGATGGTAACGAGTGACACCAAATTAGCATCCAGATTGTGGAATCAACTCCAAACAAGTGTTGGTATCATCAGGATGTCCGGCAAAAGCTTCTCAAAAGTGACGACACCTGAATAGGATCATTACCTGTCATTAAGTGTACGACGACATAGGCATACAACGGCAATAGAGTTTTTTCCTAACCTGATTGCAGCATCTGGAATAAGAATTTCTAAGCAAACAGTACACAGACTTCCAGAAGAGAGGCATGTCTATTGGTGTATATCGCTGTGAGTATAATCATACGGAGGCACACGTTTGTCGAGGAGTCGAACGCATCATTCTTGTTACACCGAGAACGAACGAGGGTTCTTTTGACTGATGAGTCGAAATTCAGTACACAGAGTGATACTCGAATAGTCTTCATTTGGAAAAAATGTTGAGCTCGCACTATGTTCCCTTTAGCTTAAGGAAATTAGATCAGTTTGGTGGTAGAAGAATTATTGCCTGGGATGGCATAATATTGGACAGTTATATACCACTGAACATCTTTGATGCGGGCAATGTTACCGCACAAAGCTAGAGGGATGAGATTCCTGAAACCTATGTGAGGTTGTTCCACGATGCTGCAGGACCAGACTTCCATTCTAGAGATGACAAAACGAGGCCACACAGAGCTCACATTCTTGATGAGTTTCACGAAAAAAAGGATATTCGCTGTTTGAACTGACCCACGAAGTCTCTGGATCTTGGAATGGCTTAATAAAAATAATACATGACGTCATGCTCCTCGTATAGCCCTCCAAGCGTTTAAAAGCGAGTTTTTAGAAGAATAGAATGTATTGCCACTAGATTTCTCCACACTCTCATTAACAGTACGACGCCTCGTTGTGAGACATGTATAGCAGAGAACGATTAGACTGATTGCCAAACTCTATATTAGACTGAAGTTTCCCAAGATATAATGCATGATGATTTGGCCTTTTATTGATATTGTCACGTAGATGTTGGACCAGATTGAATATACACATATAATATACGCAGATAACACATATAATATTTTATATTATAATATTTTATATTATATACATATATATTGGGTTGGCAACTAAGTAATTGCGGATTTTTTTTAGAAAATCAAAGACAATTTTTTCATGGAACTAAATAACTTTATTCTGTAATGTATTGCCCTTTTTGATCAATGACCTTTTGCCATTTTTCAGGCAGCATCATAATCCCACGTTCATAAAACTTCTGGTTTTTATTAGCAAATAACTGAATCAGGTACGATTTGACATCATCATCATTATTGAAATTTTTACCATTCAAGGAGTTTTGTAAAGATCGAAATAAAAAGTAGTCATATGGTGCAAGATCAGGACTATATGGTGGATGTGGCAAAACATCCCAACCAAGCTCCTATAATTTCTGCCGAGTGACCAAAAATGTGTGTGGCCTTGCATTGTCATGATGGAATACAACACCTTTTCGATTTGTCAATTCGAGCCACTTTTTTTCAACTCCATTGTTTAATTTCGTTAGTTGTTCAATGTAGACATCAGAATTGATCGTTCGGTTGGGTGGTAAGAGTTCAAAGTTGACAATTCCTTTGTAATCCCACCAAACTGATAACAAAACCTTCTTTTGATGAATATCAGCTTTTGATGTTGTTTGAGTGAGTTCACCTGGCCTGCTCCACGATCTATTCCGCTTGATATTGTTGTAAACAACCCATTTTTCATTGTCAATTATCAGTCGTTTTAAAAATGGATCATTTTCATTACGTTTCTTTAGCAAATCGCAGCTGTTAATGCGTTGCATTAAATGCGTTTCTTTCAGTTCGTGAGGAACCCATATATCGAGTTTTGAACATAGCCAAGTTGTTTTAAGTGACTTTCAATGCATGTATGTGATACATGAAGCTTCTCTGCCGTCTCACGTGTTGTACTGTGACGATCCGAATCGATTATTGCTTTGATTTGGGCGTCATCAACTTCAACTGGACGACCAGAGCGTTTTTCATCTTGGAGTGAAAAATCACCAGAACGAAATTTGGCAAACCAATTTTGACACTGCCGTTCTTTTAAGGCTTCGTCACCATAAGCATCACATAACTTTTTATGAGCTTGTGATGCGTTTTTCCCTTTGCGGAAATAAAAAAGCAAAATATGACGAAAATGTTCCTTTTGATTTTCCATTCTTCAACGAAGGCTAAGCGAAAACTACGCAACCGATCAAAAAACTTTTTTTACTGATTGACAGCTGAATTGCCAACTATCAAATAACAAAATGTGTTTTACATTTGTACTACGTCTGCAAACCTAAAAATTCAACTGAAGCCATCTATGAGTGAAATCCGCAATTACTTAGTTGCCAACCCAATATATGAATAACATGATTTATTAGCAGGCTTTAGGACTTAGTAGTCGTTGTACCCCGCTTCTCCAAAATATCTCGTAGATGTTAGATCAGGTTGAAATGAACACACAGTAGAGATTCCTAAATAACCTGAATAACGTGATTTACTAACAGACTAAGAGAAGCTACACTTGGTTGAGAACTCTGCCAGACTGAAAATCCATGGTTTTGAGTCTTAATTAGAATATTTCAGACACTGCTCAGGTAGCGCAAGTAATATTCTGGAAGATATTAGAAATTATAATAGAAAACACACAGTTAAACAAAACTTTAACGTGAGCTTTAATGTTGTCAGCACTGAGTGTTTAACCCGTGAATTCTCATCATGTAGACAACCATTTCATCTCTAAGTCAACGATACTTGCAACCTTCGTGGCAATATAACCTGTCTGAACTAACAATTCATCTCTTTTTTCCCCATATTGTTATAATACTGTATGTTTTACCATGTTGTTATGATACTGTATGCTTTTTCATATTGTTATGTTGCTATATGCTCTCTGTGCCAAAGTTTGAGGCAATAAACCAGATATCTTTCTAGTTATCACAAAATTTGTGATACTAATTTTGAACTTTACATCCAGAAATATCAGTACAAATCCAATGATTATTATTTTAACCACCAGAAGAAACATAATTTTTTTTCCTCCCAAGAAAATCTGAAATTTTATAACATTTGATTTTAAATATCTCAAGCATAGTATCAACATAGTATATATTTTTAATCTTAATCATCTTTTTCATAAATAATATCATTATATTTTATTTTTTTACAGAATTGTTATGATATTGAAATCTCACACCTTTGAATTCTTAGTAATAAAACCATTTGAAAATGGTAAACTATTGCAAATAATGATTTATCTACCTAGTTTATTCTTTTTAAGAAAAATTTCTAGACATTGCCTCCATTTACTGTTTTTTATTCTTTGCATATGTGCAACACGAAGAAAAAATACGAGCTTCAGTGGCTCATTCCATGTTTATTAATCAAATTTAACTGCTGCACTTTTTTCCATTGGAGTGATGTGAAAGATAGGAGAAGGGGTGCCGGCTCAGTTGTCGTCCTCTGCTTCTGAGTGAGGTTAAAAATTACGAGGTAATTCACCGATAGCCCTCGTGCTGCTTCTAGTGGGCCGTAAATGAATTTAACTCAAAGGAAATTCAGTTTAATTGAGAGTGCCGCAGTAGCATAGATTGTAGAGTAACATAATCATAAAGGGTAAAGAGTTTGACAACTATATTTCCAAAGATCGTCGTGAGAATGCATGCCAAATCTGTCAGAGGTCAATGTTGTCGATGAGGCTGTCAGGGCTTATTCGTGGGGAATGGACTCAATATACTCAGATTTCGCTCTCGTTAACTGACTTTAGTTCAAAATTAAGAGATTTTTTGCTGGTTGGCCTTGTGATGCTTTTAGGTAGAAATCAGTTAAAAAAGTTTTTTGAACTTACAACTCTTTTGGTATTAAGTGGTTACACTCAAATTACTATTTAATATTACATAAAAATTCATTGATTCGCACTCATTTAAAAAAAGATCCTTTTTGTGTGTGATGTGACTTTTTTAATGTTTTTACACGAGGTCAAATCGTGGCGGTTATTTTAACCGCAAAACTATTTTGAGAAGTGATTATTCTAAAAACTTTTATGTCAGCTCTCTGAAATTTCATGACTTTTATTATATGCGTCATAATTTTATTCTCTATTGTATAACATGCGTATAAATTAATGTTCTGCCTAAAAAGAGCGAATAGGTCAAAAAGTCTGCCATAGAAATTTGAGTCATCTCATATAAAACACTCATTTTCCCCCTTTAGCTTTTCCTTATGTAAATGTATATAAACGGGGTAAGTAAAACACTGCACGGTAAGTAAAAGAAATAAGTGCTTATTTTGACAAAAACGTTCTTATTTTTCCTCAAAACACATATTTTTATCTTATGTAATTCAAATTTTACTAACAGAATTGCTGCATG
>BMAW01004623.1:13775-28743 GCA_019974015.1 Nephila pilipes | reverse complement strand
ACCTTCCTACTAGAGAAAAGAGCAAATTATTCAAAACAAGATTTTAAGAATAATGACCAATGCCCCCTGGTATGTCAGGAACAAAATAATAATCAATGATCTTAAAATCGAAACAATTGATACTTTTAAAGCAAAGCTTTTTAAAAATGCTTCCCCTACAAACTGTCCTAACATTTCAATATTTCACACTTCTAAGCACTCAGTTTAGTCAATTAACATGCACTGCGTTCCAGAAATTTTTGCTGAACGGCAACTTTTACTGTACGGTTTTAATTATTTTCTCATCTTAGATTTCCATTTTTTTATTTTTTCTCCTATACCATTTTACCCTTATGGTATGCTTTACCTATTGTTATTCTTAAATACAAAATCTTGACTCATCAAATCATATGACGTTTGTCCACTGCTCTAAAATCCGATTTTTATCCTTTTTAGGAAATTGGAGCATATGTTTTCGAGTAATCAACGAAACAAACAGTTTGTTATGGCCCTACAATGATTAAATTCCAATCCTTTTACTTCTTGCTTCGTAATACGTGTAGAAATGTCTCTATGTTCATTGTTAAACATTGCCGTGAGTTCAATATGTAGTTGATTTCTTGCGAATTTCCTTCATCAATCACTTAAGAGATCTTCGACCCCAAGAAATTTTAACAGTAATTTTAACAACATTTATTCCTAAATGTAGACAGTTCACCACTACCCATCCAGGTTTTGATAACGTGCTCTGGACACTTTTCACCTCAATTCCAGCAATTTCAGCGAACTCTTTAGTCGTTTTCTATGATTGATACAGGGTAATAATATGACCCCTTTTAAAAAGGGAAGCATTGTTTCAAGTGACCGCTGGAACAATTCACACATACTGCTTACAAAAATAAAAAAAAAATGTATAGTACTTTTCAAGGGAAAAATTAGAAGCGGCACTGCACCGAGTCAAATAAGGGCTGTTATGTATTAGCATATTTATTTCACCAATGGAAACTTTTTGGTAACCCCCCCTCACACACACAGTGTGTGTATATAGTTCTTCTCTTAAGGACTGTTTTGCTATTTGTTGGGTGTTTAAGTAAGGAAAGGGGGTGCCAGCTCAGGTGTCCTCGTCACTTGACCGAGGTTTAAAATTACGAGATCCGTCGCCAATAAGTCCTCGTGTTGCTTCTGTGCTACGTTAATAAAAACTAAATTAAAAAATATTTTGTATCCAATTCTCGTAAACTTCAAAAGTATTGAAAATCTTTACTTAACAATGAAAACTTAAACAAGTTTAATTCTACTTGATAAATGCTTAAAATAATTGTTCGTGCTTGAATTAATGTAATATTTTTTCCTTGGTGACGTGTTTGAATATCATTCAATTTTGCGATTACATCGATCAAATAAGAAATATTATATTTATTTTTCTGAAATTCGTCACTTAAGGCTGGATTAGTTTCGATGAGAAATTCTGTAACTGTTCAAACAATTCAACAAGTTTTTGAAAACATGCATGTCTTGACAACTAATGTATTTCGGTATGTAATAATAATTGGTTTGATAGTTCCTTATTTTTCTCTCAAATCTTAACAAAAAGTTGTGATTTTAGAGGTTGAACTCTAATTTGGGCCATCTTGTAGCAAAACGGAGAAAGAATAATTTCTCACAAGTCTGAGAACACATCCCGAAACATGCATACTTTAAACGGTAAAAAGAGATGATTAATTATTTAAAAAAATATATAGGAATGAAAGATTAAATAAGCTATACCCTATTATAAAAACTTTACTTACTATATTGTAATTACAAATGGCATTCCTAACGAAAACTGTATATATTGAGTTGCTGTCACTAAATTTGCGTTTGAATAGCATTGGCTTTCATTCATCTACCCCTAACCGACCCCCTAGATTTGATCGACCCATAATTATGCTATATGGGCCCCCAGGGGTCGATATCGACCACTTTGCCGACCCTTGGTCTACAGCATCATGAAAAAACTTTTTTTACTCTTTCATAGAAAAAAAAAAAAAACCCGGGGGGGGGGGGGCGGCATTTGATAGATTGTAACTTCTTTCTTAATGTATGATAACTATAATATATTCTCCAGAACTCTCATTATTAAAGTTACGAATTTTAAAATCTTGTATGGGACATTTTTTAGGGTTTTTGGAGTAATGGAAATAAAATCTCTGAAAAAGGCTCACACTTCTTTTTAACTTAAAAACTTGATTTCTGTGTGGAGTTTTTAGATTGATATGAGAAGTTATTTACGAAATTTAAAGAAAACTCAATTTCTTTCAATAACGCGGTCGCTGACATATTTAGTTATATCGTAATATGCCCATTCAAAAGGAATAAAACTGCATTTCACAGTTAGTTAACTTTTAACACGATAAATTAATATATGCCGGTACACGATAAATTAAGATATGAATTACTATAAAATCATAGTTAATTAAATATTCTTATATTAACAATCAAATTTTATAGTTTTTATATTAATTGCTTTTATTAATAAAATTTAGACATGTTCAAAAACAATTTTTGGCAACACATCTGTTGATAAATACATAGTTAGCACACTATTTATGAAACTTTCCTTTTATGTTTGCTATTTTATCCTTTTATTCAAAATATTAGTAATTTTTTCCAATTTATTCTCATTTGCTATATTAATTTTTAAATTCTTCTTAAAATAAAAGAAATTTATCGCTAATATATGGCCGTGGTAGCCTTGTGGTCATGGTCGCAAACTCGCTGCTGGCGTTGTTTTCGTGGGTTCAAATCCTGTTGTCACAATAGACCGACAATATAGCAGGGATGCACGTCAAACACATAGGGCTCCAAGTCCTCCCGTTGGTGTGGCGCGGAAATTTGGAGAGGGAGAAGCTTACTCATGTGTTATCATCGTCACTTGAAATAGCTCAAAATTGCGAGGTCCGCTACTAATAGCTCTCGTGTTGCTTCTAAATGCGATGTTAATAAACAATCAGTCATTTATTGCTTAAATAATCAATAATAATAGATTTCTAAAATCTGTTTTTATGGGAAGAATTAAGATTATAAATGAATCACTGCTTTTTTATATCTTAAAAAAGACTATCATTTCATCACACCCACAGCTTAATTCAGGATTTCATTCATGGAAGAATTTCTCTTCATAATGCTCTGAAAATAAGCATTTATTTTTATGGCCATTCAATTTTTATTATTTATTAGCTGGAGTACCGCTATTTGCCCAGGTGAGTTTTGAACATAAAATTCAACTCTCATACAGAGTTGAAAATATTTTACTATTGAGAATAGATTTTGTTAGGTTTTTAGTAATATAATATTTATAATCATTTCTGCCGCATTTAAATATAAATTGTCTGAAATTTTTTTTGGAAAAAAAAAAAAAAAAAAAAAATCTCTTGTGCGTCAGTATATCAAAGTAATGAATGTGTAAACTACCCTTTTCATAGTAAAACTTTACTTAAAAAACTCTTGTGGTAAACAGTTCATCCCGGTATTCAACGCAAAGTTTCAGAGAAAAAAAAGATGAAATATTATACACAATTATCATTTTTAAATGCAATTTCAATTTTAATTCGATAAAAATAAATTTTTGAAAAATTAAAAACTACGCAAGAAGAAATTAAAGTGATTTTAAAATAATTTTCAGAATAAGGTGCTTCAGTTTTATAAAATATTAATTAAAATTATAAATACGATGAATATATATATATATATATATAAGTAGAATACTATTTCATTAAAATAATAAGATAGTTAAAATATTTAAAAAATATATAAACTTAATTAACAAAATGGAATTTTCTCTCTCCATTAAAATTACAAGATTATATACATTTCCATATTTATTAGATAATAGAAGAAAAATGATCATACATATATATTTATTCAAAAGAAAACAAAATAGCAGAGCATAAAGTAACATTACCAAGCCAATAAGAGAATTTAATTGAATGAGAACAATAAGAAAAATGACAAAATATGCAACAGTGCAAAACTAGGCATGAAAAAAATTGTAAACAAATGGCAGATATAAACCAAAAAAAGAAAATGAACTATAATATGTGCAAATTCTGAATCTTGCTTATGACATATATATACATACATACATACACGCACGCAAGCACGCACACACACATATATATATACATTCGAAATACTTAAAACATTTAGCTAATTTGATAAGAAAAATAAGAATGTACATTAAAAAACTTAATAATATAAAAGGTATATTGTGCTCAGAGGAAAAAAGCGAGTAAATCGTAATATATCTTACTTATTCCAAAAAAAGCTGTACAATGCAGAACTGAAACCATCTTTGTGGTCGACGATTAACTGGTTACTATGATGCTTTAACTAAGTTTGGTACTTATTTAAAACAAACTAAATCAGGACCAAAATTACCGCTGCTCAAATATTTTTTTCCACTCTCCACAAATTAAATCTTCTTGTTCTTAGTCATTCGTTTCCTTTTAGCGTGAAACAAAATATTTTTCAAATTCTCCTTCCGAGTTGGTTTCCAAAGTGTCGTCAAACAGCTGAGCAAAGCCATTAACTCTTAATGAATTTATTTAAGATCCCTGATAAAAGCAACTGTCACCGTTACTAAGAAATAAATCTTTTCCCCCCCTTAGATTTCGAAGCAACATGTTGCCTTAAGTATAGTAGCAAATATATATATTTATTTTTGTCTTCCTTTGCGTCAGTGAACTACTTCCTATTTCAAAACTACAAGTGTAGATATAAATAAAAACATCTTTGACTCTGTTGCTTTGAATATTCATTAGTCGTCACAATATTTAATTTGCGTTTTCGTTGTGATTAAATGTATGTATTTTGATGGTGAGAAGATGTGATTTTATATTTGTTATGTAGAACATACTTTTATGTATCCATAATGCTTTTAAAGTCCGGAGGATTTCTACAATCCCAAAAATAGGAAAAAATTGTTTGAAACTCAGTTAGTAATTCAGTTAACATTGTTTTTAAAATTCAGTTAGTAATTAGCAATTTGATTTGAAAAATGAATTAAAAAGCAACTGTAAGTTATTAAATTTTTTTTTTCATTAAGGAAGATAAACATTTTCTGAAATTTAAATGTAGTCTAACTTTCTAATTTACTTGTATTATAAGTTTCATTTCCATTTATCTCAGTTTAATTGTTACTACAGAACTATTCCTAATCTTAAAACAAGTTGGATTTTTATTTTGGAAAAATATTATTGATATTGAGAGTGGTTTTAAGAAATACTGCCAAAAGAAGATAAAGTTGTATAAAAAATAAATATTTTAAGAGTTTATACTCTAAGTCATTGTTGATATCATTTTACTTAAAATGATGTAGCAAAAATGTTTTTTTAAAAATAAAACATGGCGTAGGTATAAACCTTAAAAGGGTATCGATAGTAATCTTAGTTAAATATTTAAAGCGTCTTAAGTATTTTACGGCTTCTACAGCTTTTATCTATATTTTTCTTTGCAGATGCAGTGTTTAAGTGCTCTGTTTATGTGAAAAGCATTTTGTAATAATTATTTATTAATAATACCAAAAAATAAAATTAAATTTTGAGGATAAATCACTTAAGTTATGCATATTTGTAACCTCTAAAAACAGAGAGAAGTTTAAAAATAATTTCTTTTATCAATGCACTTTTACAAAAGAGTTTTGTACCTTAAAATCAGCTTCATTAATTCGAAAAAATAATTATCATGCAACTGTATATGAATTGAAAATTTTGTTCGTATTAGTGGAAAATTTTACATAATAGTGCAAATTTTAAATTATGCACATATTTTTACAACTTTCTTTTATTATTCGATTTTACAATTTGAATAGAAGATATTCAAAATTTTTAACTTAACATCCTATCAAAATATTTTAATACAGTGTTAATTAAATTAGAAATTTTAGTATATCAGCACAGTAAAACCTTAATAATATGAAAAATCCGAAATGCAAACTAAAAATGCTCAAAACTCCTTTGCAGAGGTAAATACTCGGAATTGTAGAAGTTTTATTTCGCAAAATCTATTAATCAATGCACCAACATAATTAAAAGGTTCCACTTATTATTTGATTACGAATTTGAAAACTTTAATTTTTTAAGATTATTTCTTTGAACTAATTTATGTAAAAATGAAATTTGATCATAATTTTCTAATTATGTAAAAAAAAAAAAAAAAATGATATCTTAGAAATCAACTAAGAGATGTGAGCGGGGGTTTGAACCTTCTTTTTTTTTTAAAAAGAATTATAATGATATAATAAAAATACTTTTCTTTCCTTTACGAGGAAGTGAAAGGCATTTGAAAACAAGTGTTTAACCGAATAAAGCTAGCCGAATTTTTTTAAAGTTTTAACCGAGTTAGCTACATTGATTTGAAACGAAATTTTTGTAGTTTGTATTTGAGCTATTGTCAATCGACATGGGCGATACATGACCTAGCAACTCTCTCTCAGAATTTCCACATAATCTCAACACCAGGACATTGCACTTCAGAAGATTTAACATGCGGTATACCCACTACATCATAGTGGCATCAGGATTTGAGCCACTCGGATGATACTACGGCCGTAATATGAGTTTGAGTGTGTGTTCCAAAGAAAAATTCAGAATTTCTCCATCAGACATAAGTTATTACTTTCGCCATTTTAATGATTAAAAATTGAGAAATGAATACAAAATAATTATATAACTTTTCAAATTATTCTTAAATTATGAGAATTGAAAGATCTGAACTTATGTAATTAAATAGAATTTTTGGGCGCAAAGGAAATTTTAATTCTTATCTTATGAACAAATTTATTGTTTATTTTATAAAGTAAGTACTATATATTTTAATGCTATATTTCATTATTCGAAATTTAATAAAATTTTCTTCTAAATACTTTTGCGTGTTTGAGGCGCAATTTAAAATCAAGTGTAATATCCTGTTTTAAAATTACACGATTTTTTTTTTTGCCAAATACATTTTTGTTAGCTTATGTATAACATGTTAAAAAGGTTTTACAAAATTTTTCTTTATCTATCATTGTCTAGGTAATAGGATAATTTTGTATTGTGATATTCTAAGATATAATTACCTTATGTTGTTATCCTCTATTACTCTGTATAGATGTTTTACAAAAGAGCTATTAAAATTGACTATGGCAAATCATTTATGATAAAAGAATCTCAAAAAATTAGTTTCAGCTCAGTAAATGATTTAGATTACTGTATATACCTTACCGAGGCATAAAGTACCGTTATTGATAGTCTAATGTATAAAAAAATTGTTATTTTATGAATTTTAGAATTTATTCAAAATTTATATTACTAAGATTCCATGTTGTTATAGTATAAGTACTGTAACAGCATGTAATCTTATTAATATGAACAGAATCTTAGTACTTTAAAACTGATAATTTCTTTTCTACATGATTGTCGTTAGTAACTATTAAAAATCCTTAAGGTGAAACATGGAACATAGTTCTAGAAACTAAATTTTTAGATTAATTAAAATTTGGGAAGCTAAATAAAAACAATTACTGAGCTTCTGAGCATTATCAATGGAAGTGAGCAAATGTTTCATTTTTGAAGGAAATTCTAGGAGTATATTTATCAGCACAGTAAAATTTGGACAATTTGTTCTTCCTTCATAATATATTTAGTATTTGACTCGAGTGCTGACGCATTTTTAAATCCTGAAAATCAAATACAGAATCCTACAGTTAGGAAAATGTTTATCCAGTAAATTCCGTATAATTAGTTTTTGTTACATCATATTTTTCTTCTTTAATTTTTATATTTATATACCAAAATACATCTCGTACACTTCAGAACGAGGAACGGAATCATTACTTCAATGTCTGAAAAGAATTCAGTATTTGATAAAGCATTTGAACTTGTGCCATGAAATGTTTAATTTTTAAAATAATTGTTATTTTAACAAATAATATATTTTTTAGATATATGTCATCTATTTTATTATACATTTTCAATAAAACCACAAAACGAAAAAGTTAAAAATTGGCGAAATTTACTCCAAAAAGTAGAATGTATATGTGTCACCGTTCATTATTGCTACAAATCTCAATATTTATGACATACAGATATTCAGAATATACTTGAATGTTAAAATAAATTGAAGAGAATAATTAATAAGAGTATGGTATTAAGACTACTAATAAAGCTACCGCAGGTAAAGTAATCACTTTATTGTTTCAGTCTTAATTTCAAGGTTAATTTACAGATGACTCAGCTACTTTGAAAAGGAAATTATGAAGAATCTAGGGCAATGTATATTCTTTTTAACGAGAGGGAAGAAGAATGAGAGGAATTTGTTAAATAACTTCACCCGAAGACGAGATTATCATTTTCTGCATGACTTTCCAGGACAGTCATTGTTAATTTGTTTTGATAAGTTAATCAATTTTCGGGATGTTTAAGAAATTGAAGAAATATAATGTAGTGTTTATTCAATTAGGTTCTTATAAGTATTTTTTATAATATGTGATGCCCCTTCTCAAATCTTTATGGTTCATATATGAATTACAGTGTTTGCTTTAAGAAACCTATAGCTGCAGGTAATATGGCCACCGATGGTTGTATTCCCTTCAATTGGCTATAACACCTGCACGCGAACTTTATTTTGTATTTTTATGTTATTTGTTTTTCATATAATGCTTATTCTGCACTTTTTCTTCATGTATTTTTTTTATTGTCTGGTCAATATGATATCAAACAGATAAAGGAATAAGGAGAACTGGAGTCGATAATATTAACTTGTCTTTTCTTACTAACCCTCGACTCATTTCAAACAGACAAAAGTTTGCAATATTTGTCACCAATAAGCATTGTGTTGCTTCTATGTGCGACGGTAATAAACAATCAATTAAGCAAACAGAAATAAAATTCTATTCGCAAAAACAGTAAAATTGTGTCCTTTTTTTCATTGGTTCTTTCGCTTAAGTGAAGAAAATATGGAAGAAATGAATTAATCAACAAAATAAGAAAATGCCCTTATTATCTTCACTGGCCATATTACATTCGAAAAAAAGATGCTTTGCAAAAAAATTAAACTTGAAAGTGATAATCTAAATTTAAAAAAAAGTTCTTTTAAAATGGAAAGATAATATTAATAGTCATACATTTTTTATATTTCGACTTCATTACTGTAATCGCAATTTCAGTTAGAGAAAAAATGACTGCATTACCCCCAATTATCTTATTAAAATAATAAATAATTAAATGGAGAATTACAGTATATGTTTAACATGCACTGCATTTTAAACATTAGATCTTGTCTTGATTTTAAAGTGATTTTTGACATTTATTTGGTTATTTTTCTTTCTTTCACATTCAAATAAGGTCAATATTGTTCAAGTTTAGGATCGTATCCAAAAGCTGAATGTTCAGGTATTAGCATAATAGCGCTTTGTTATTGACCATTATCGATTTATTTCTTTGCTTATACATATGTTCTTGGATTTATATTGCATTAATGGCTGGTTTTATTTAAAGTGATCAGAATAAGGTAGATTCATTATTTTGCGAAATTTAACACTAGGGTGAAGCAATATGAATAAAAGATATACCTTAGAAATTGCATTTTTAAAGTAAACAAATTTGTTGAAACAAATAATTACGCTACAATACTCATCTCAGTACACAAATATGAGTCATTTTGATCACGGAAATTACGGAGTAGTTATCTAAGTTTTGTTGGAACACGCACAATTTAACATCAATTCTCTGGAATCTTCTCCATGGGAGATGAAAACTATAATTAAGTCAGTAATTGTAATTGATCTACGCGTTTGATTGATATTACTTTGATTTTATAGATGCTTTTAAATTACATAGATTTTCATTTCTGGATCTACTTTATGAATATAAGTTTCGTCTCAAGCGGGAGATTTTTTCATTTCACTGATTTTTTTTATTTCTATATTTAAAACGAGAGTAATTGCTTAAATATTTTTAAACTCGCTTAATTTTTATACAAAAACAGTAAAGTAAATAAATGCGCCCCTCGGGAATCGAACCCGAGTCATAAGAATGGGAATCTTGCATGATACCACTACACCAGCGGCACTTATGCTCACTTTGGCAAAATCAATATTTATTGCAGTTAAGATTTTTAAGAACAATTCAAGACAAGAGTTAAGATAACTAGAAAATTTTTAGCTGGTAATTATATTTATTTCTCCAGGCGCATTACTTTTAATTAACTTATTCTTTATAACATTTTACTTTTTATTGATTACTTTTATTATTTATGCACAAATTTACTATTTATTACACATCTATTACACTTTTACACTTTACTAGAAGTGAAAATAGATATTTTACACAAGATTTTAAACAGATTCTAAGACTTTTAATGGGGTAAAGTTAATAAGACAAAAGTCATCTGAATTTCCTTTAAATATTTTTTTAAAGTAAATTTTTTATATTTTAAAAGTAATAATGATTTTTTTGTTGCTTTTTAACATAAAATGTTTTTAAAATAAGCGTTTTTCTGATTGAATAATACAGGTTGATGTCTTTTTAAAAATAAAAACAAATTGCTTGTATTTTTATAAAAAAAAATAATGGCTGATAACTTTTAACGAGCTACTTTTTCAGTGTATATAGTTACAGGAAGGACATATTTTGTTTTCCTTAATTTAAAAAAAAAAACAATGAACGAATTAATAATTTTATAATGTGGGTAATTTTTTTTAAAAAAAAGTCTATTTACTTATTTTAGACAATAAATAATACATAGGTTTTTATTAAAATAATTGAAACATCTTAGTTTCATAAAGAATCCTTTATTTGTATGGTGTAGGATCACCTTTATAAAATAAATAACCATCTAAAAATTTAAACCCTAAAAACCAAAAAATCTATAAGTAACCAGAAAACTGATAAGAGAAAGCATAGAGAAAGAAAAGCAAAAATTTGGAATGATGGAAATAATGTAATTAATACTGTTCCTTACTTTGGTATGGAATAATGTATTTTTCTACCATTATTAATGATTAAATCATCACACTTCAATGAATTACACTAGAAAAAAAAATATTATAACTAAAACCAAAAATCAGCAAATTCAGAAAATCAACCAAAGAAAAAAATAAGGTACACAAAGTAATTTTTTTTAAAATTTAACTGAAAACAGAAAAATTACACATAAGTAAACATCTAAAATATTACAAAACCATTTAAAAATCTAAATAAAAAGAGAATTACTAACTAAACCAAAAAATAATAAAAAAAGCAAGCATTCTAAAACAAAATGTATAAAAAAATTACCAATGACACGTCCTCAGAAATAATGTTGAAAATTTTTTAAAGACTACAAAACTAATGCAGAAAGAAATTAATTATGTAATCAAATGAAACACTTTAACAAATTGCAAATGAATAAAAAAAAACAAGCATTATAACTAAATTAAAAAAAAAACCCATAGAAAGTTCTACGCAAATTTCACGCACATGTTCTTACCACTTGTACTTTATGAAATAATTTATCGCCGAAGTAAAAACTGATTGAGTGATATAAGTGAAACCATACAAGTAAATTGATTGATTAAAAAAAAAATAAAAAATAAACTTTTAAAAAACTAAATAATATTGAAGAAAAGATTATTTGAAATCAAAATTTAAAAAATTATTTATACATATATACAAACATAACATACAGGGTATTTCGAAACTCTAAGGGGATCGATAGAAAATACCTAAACAAGCAATTTTCATCATGGCGGAGAGCAAGTATGACCCTCTAGAGTCGTATTGGAAAGAATGAAGAGCGAGTTTTCTTTCACATCGTCATTTCTACCGAAGATTTCAGGATGCATTGAGACGTACAGCAATTGGGAAAAGGATATTCCTCCTAAAATCCATGGCCGAAGTGACGATGTATAAGAAAACTCGCGCTTTATGCCTTCCATTACGGCGCTGTCAAGCTGTTCACGGCTTGCTTTTCGCCTATATATATTGTAAGGCGAAAATTGCTTGCGTAAATTTTTTCTATAACACCTTAAATGTGTGTCCATGAGTTTTGAAATACCCTGTACGTATATAATTTGATATTTAAACGTAAATAAACACAAATAGACACGTATTCCTACAGAGTTATCTACTACTTTAAGTAATGCTATAAAAAATGTAAAGTTTATAAAATCGCATGCTACAAACCACTATTTATTCCATGCTCTTTTTGAGGACTTTGAAAACTCTTATGTTTTGTTTTTTTCTATTTTACATAGAAGTTAGATGGCTTTCCCATGACAACGTTTTCATATGCTTGTTTAAATTGAGGTCTGAAGCTCAGGCATTTTTTATTGATCACTCATTTAATTTTTTTTCTTTCTGTATAGTCTATATTTTTTTGGCTGACAAAGACAGTATACTTATTTAGCATTTTTGTAAATTAAATGAATTAAATCTGTTATTACGAGGTGCAGGTGTCACCATCATAAGTATGCATGATAAAATTGAAACCATGCTAAAAATCAACTTTTGAATCTTTTGTCAGCTGATGATTGTGCATTAATGTTTTGGTTCTCTCAGCAACTTTGTATCAGAAAATTCAACTGAAGTTGATGAAAACATGAAAAAGAATATTTTTGAACACCTGAAAACCCTAACATAAAATGAAGAGTATGGTTCATGGTTTTCATGATATGGTTTTCTCTGCTGCACTGAATGTAGTTTAGGGCAAAAAATATGCCTTGAAGAATATTAAACAAATAATCAAGAATTTTCTTATAGAGATGCAATAAGATTTATAATCCAAATAAATTAAGTAGAGTTTCTAGAGGAAAATGTTAGAATAAGAAAATAAGGGACTTTTAAAGAACTAAGAAAAGAATGCATCAATTGGGACATGAGTTTGAAAAGAACAATCGCTTACATGTTAAATACTTCACATTTGGATTAAATAAATTAAAAGCTAAGTTGTTATCGATATTTTGAATAGAGTTGATTTTGCAGATATTCAGGGTTTCAGATTATTAGGTATATCTGTAACTATCTTTTCCATTAATTGGATATCGTGTTGAATACTGATGGAGACAATATTACAGAATACTGCTCTGTTCTATTTATGAATAAATCTTTTGAAAAAATTAATTTTCCAGTGTTTTTGTGAAACACATGTCTTAATTTCCAATTAGGAATTTCATAATTAAAAGATCTTTTAAATACAATAAAACAATTTGTAATACTTTTTAATAACAATAAATTTCAGAATTTCAAAGCCTACAAGTTTGTAGATGTTATGACCGCAAATGGTGTATTGATCCAAACCATCAGCATGTTATCATATGCTATTTCAAATTTTTTGAAAACAATTTATAAGGGGAATTTATGCATAAGGGCACTGGATTCAGAGGCTATCATAATTTCTAATTGTTATCATTAGAAAACAAATTATTAGGAACTTTGACGATTTTATTCTTAAATTTGCGATTAAATATGTATTACCTTTTGATGCATTTATTGAATCTAAATCGTGTGTCTTAAAATAGATTTTAAATTTGAATATAAGAGTAGAAAATGAGGTTATATTTAAGGATATTAGACTTGCTATAAATGATTTGCAGGTGGATCTTAGGGAGTTTTATATAATAAAGTTCCTACAAATTTTGCAATTATACGTAAAATTTATAAAAATAAATTTCTGAATAAACTTATATCAAGATAGCATTAGCTAAAATAATAAGCATTTTGTGAATGATAACTTTTTAATCTTTTGAATAAATTGTTGTGCTCTTTTATACTAGGGATAGTCCCTATTAAGCCAATCAGGTTGCAAAGGGAGAAGGTTGGTACCAACAAACTAGTGTAATCCCACATATTTGGCCCTCATCCCGAAATCGCGTCTGCTAATTCAGAAGGTGACACCCACTCATATTAGTCGTCTAAGAAATGGTCTCTCTCTCTTCGGGAGGTACACGTCTTTTAATTTGATCAGATATGATTACGTCCTTTAATTGGTTGTAGCTTACTATTTTCAGTTCATTTAATCATCCTTCGAAATATAACTTTTTCTTTCAAAATAATAATCTCTCCAAGTGCTCTCTTGAACTTTCTTATGTTGACGGAAGAGTTGTCTGAATTTTTCCACAGAGAGCTTGAATCTCCTGAAAATGATTTCTTTGACATGCGCACAGTCCTGTGTTTCTTCTTCCGTTTCCCTAGCGATTAGGGTATCTATGTCACTCGGTAAAGCTCCAATTAGATAAGCAACCCATTGGCTATCAGGTACTTTCAAAAATTTCAGCTGTCTCTCAAATAGTTTGAGAAATATTGCTATGTCGTTTTCTTTCGAATTAAAACTGGGAATCAGCTTCTTCGATTCTAATTTCAACTGCTCAGATTTGTCGGTGTCATTAACTTGCGGAATTCCATTTTTTAGCTTCAAGTTGTAGTTTCATCAGCTGTAACTCACAATCCCTTTCAGCTTTTCTTCTTTTCTATTCTGCCACCAATTCAGCTTTTCTTCTTTTCTGTCCTGCCTCCAATTCAGTTTTCTTTCCTTCCTGTACTGGCGTCTTTATTTTTCTCAAGCCATTCCCCAGTCATATTCTTGAGTAACTTCTTAATTGATTTTTCATTTTTTTCGTAATTTAAGATCAGTTGTTTTATATCTAAAATTAGTAAATCTTCTGCCGCAACGAGTCCCATATCCCAAGCCTATCTCCTCAAATCCTCTTTCTTTTCTTTTGTGTGAAAGGCCATTGCTTTCTGTTATTGAGTTCAGTGTGTGATAAAAAGTTAAAAAGTTCTTTTTTAAAAAGAAAATATTTTCTTAACCCACTGAAGCTGCAAATCAAAACACAGAAAATATCAAAAGAAAATTTGAGTTATAAAATCAATCAGAGCATTCAATGAACAATAAACTTCTTACATACACGTTTCCTGCAAACAGAATATTTAATTTATAAGAACAACAAAAAAAAAAAAAAAAAAAAAAAAAAAAAAAAAAAAAAAAAAAA
>BMAW01004615.1:43689-58992 GCA_019974015.1 Nephila pilipes | reverse complement strand
AAAAATTAAGAAATGTATTGGGTAATTTTACGAGCTGTAAGAATATAGAATTTAAGCTTGAATGTGGAAGTAAGGGTTTTCACACGCGGATTCAGCCAAATAAGTTTCGATTCAACAACAGGACATTTTAAATGAAAAATTTTGGTAAAAAGGCTAGAGAAAACGTAGTGGTCAGGATCTCCAATAGAGCCACAGGGACATAAATTTGTGTTTTTCAAATTAATACAATTTAAATAAGAAACGAAGAGATCATGACCACTTAAAAAGCTAGTAATAAAACCAGAATTGATATAAAAACTCAGATTTGGTCTAGGAATATAGGTTTCCCAATCACAAAGAAGCTTATTTTTTAAAATGCTTTTTTTATCTTTTAATATAAGTTTATTTTTGAAGAGGGCTATTGGCAACGGACCTCGTAATCTTGAATCTCGATCAAATCACGAGGACGACACGGGATCTGGCACACCTCTCCTAACTTCCACATCACGCCAACGGAAGGACTTTGAGCCACGAAAGATTCAATGTGCATCTGACCCGATTACACGGTGGATCTTTAGCGACATCGCGGCTCGAACTTAAGACTCGACAAAAACTGCCGGCCACGAGTCCGCTACAATGACCACTAAGCTACCGGAGCCACCCAGATAATATGGATTGATTCAGATAGAAATGAGAAATATTGTAAAATACGCTGTTCTCTAAACGATAACGAGTCAGATTAATTTACGCAAGATGTACCTTAGGGTACAAGATTTGTATACAAATGTAAATTCAGCTATTGGTTACTGATTCCTTATACATTCATGTTTATAACGGCGATTTTCTTTGAAAAAGAAACGTGAACATACAGGTATATCAATGTTAAATGTGACCTCCATTGCTTTCGATTTTAAAAAAGGAGACTTATTTAAGCTTGTGGCTTTAAAATAAGCTCATTTCTCATAGTCGAAGACGTCTCGATTACTGTTTTGAACTCACGCGACAGAGAAGAAAATGTTCGCGATGAAACACCTGTTGTGCGTTACCTCTCAACAGGGATCAAAGGCGAATCGCATGATTGCAGGATATCAATCGATACCGACGATCCTGTTCAAACAGAGAGAAACGGGAATGCATACAACCAAAACAAGGCTAATGATTTTCTAAGGGAGAGGGCAAACGATCTTCATGAGTTGGACCAAATACACGAAGCGGTATCAATTGAATTCGAACAATACTCGCAATCTTATCCAAATAACCGATGGGTAATTGGATACCCTCAAATGCTTGTATGAACGTACAAAATACCTTAAAATAAAATCGATCAATGGCTAAGAACTTGGTAAAGGTCATGGAGTTTATCAATTATTTTGTTTCTTGGATAATGTAAATATGTTCGATTAAGTGAATATATGTAGCAATATGTATATAGCAGGTTATGGCATAAAATTTTGAGTCCCTGAACAAACCAAGCGTTGAAAAAATCGATAGCTATCATTTCGTATTTTTTTATTTGACCATTGAGGTGCTTTTTTACCTTGCATTAGGTATATCGGAAAGTTCTATAAAAATAATGTATTTCTTCATACATGTTTTTTCATAGTAGTTATTGAATAGTGCAAATTACGTCGTTTTTGTGATATCCAACCAACGTGATGGTCATTTTTAAATACCTTTTTGAAAAATGCCTTATTAACAAAGGCGAAAACCTCAAATGTTTGATTGACAACTGCTAAAGTTTTGAGTCTTTTTTTTTATTATTATTTCAAAACTTTTGCAGGGAGAGAAATAAGTGAAAATGGAAGGATACTAGATTTTAAGAGTATGGTGGAGGCTACAAAATTACAATTCTACGATTTTCCGATGAGGCTCCAAATATGATGGTCTGGCATTATTATGATGCGTGATGTGATTGTTCATTTACGTCGTATTGAGAGGCAAAGAGGGCTATTGGCGACGGACCTAATAATTTTTAACTTCGGTCAAGCCACGGAGACGACACGTGTGTTAGCACCTTCTTCAAATTTCCATACCACACCAACGGAAGGATTTAGGGCCTTGACTGGATTTAACGTGCATCAGCCCCGCTACGCAGTGGATCAAATGGCATAAAGCCTAGAAAACACAATTCTACGAAAACACGCCTACTTCAAGGCCGCGACCATGACCACTAGACTACCGCGACAACAATCTTGATGCGGTATGATGTGCTTCCTTTTGAACATTGTCGATCTTTTTTTTTCTTTGAGTGCTTTGTTTGAATCATCTATTTGTTCACAATATCTCTCCCAACTGAGCTTTTCATTAGGTTTCAAAAGCTCATAATATATTGGTTTTTGGACGTATCATCCTATACACAGCATTCTCTTTTTCAGGCTCAATCTCAACTTAGAACGAAAATGAAAAGCTGTCCTGGCTCCCAGTATGCTCTGTACCTTGCTATGCTTTCATAGGTATCTAGGTACCATTTTTTCTCACCATAAATCTTTCGATCTTCATAAAGTTCGTTTCTGTTCCGAATAGAGTTGAGCATATGATGATTCCATTCATCAGATATTTTTCGCTTAATTCATGAAATATCGATATGGAACAATTATAGACCAATCCTAGTAACGACCGAAATTATATTGTGTAATACATATTATTTAATGAATATTATTAAAGGTATTAATTTCTTTCACTTCCCAAACTGACAGAACTTTTCAGTAGACCTAATATTCGTGCTTTTATCTTGCACTGAAGTTCAAATAAAATAAATTCTTTTTTTTTTATTTCGTTATGAAAGTCAGCAGACGTGGTCCTCGTCACTTAACACGGCTCAAAATTATTAAATCCATCGCAATAGTCCATTTTTACATTTATTGGAGCGTTAATAAGCAATCAATCACTCTAAAAACATTTTGAGGATAACTTTAATGAATGATCAAACGCATTAGTGTAAAAAAATATGTTAACTGATGAGTTTCGAATTTAATAATATTTGGGAAATCTAATCTAATCTAAATTATTAGAAGTTTCGTGAAGAGAAACATAAGTTGTCTCTATTTTTTTTTTATTATTGTCAGATTACTTCTGATGTAAGTAGAGTTTTAACTATCAAGTTTGCAGTGGCCTAAATTGTTTTTCTTATGTATATTAAAAATGCAACTCGCTAATATATTTTATGTAACTTACTTTCTCCAGCATTAAATGATCTGTTAATTTTATCGGACAAAATTCAGATCTTCATGCTGTTAGGAAAAATGCTTTACATATAATTTATAATCATTTCTCTGTTTTACCAATAACTTCAGTTTGTAATGATGCAAAATCTAAAAGCTATCTGATCGAAGCCTCCACAATTCGATGACCATCTTAAACAAAGCAATTTTTTGATGGAACATGGAAGTAACGACTACACATCTGGAAGAAGCTCTTGGTGAAACCCTCACATTTGGCCCGATTTTAAAAATCTCCCATTTGGCGATTTATGGTGGAGTAACGTTAACTCCGCTGAATGCTTGATTGATTGTTTATTAACGTCTCTCTTCGAAGCAATACGAAGGCTGTTGGCGAAGGACCTTGTAATATAGCGTTGTGACGCCCGCCCGACCCGGGCGTCATCTTGTGCCATCACTAGATTCAATTATTAAACACTACGACACAAATAATTAAAGGAACACTAAAACAATATTTAAGCAATTTATTAACATATATTTATTATGACAACAACTCCCTATGCTCTCCAGGGTAAGCTTTCTAATACCTTAGTTCAACCCACCAATAGTAATCTAACAGATTCTTACCACTAATCCTTCCTCGATTGCAACTCAGACTCTGGATCAACTGTTGAGAACAACAGCAAATATACTTCTAGCAGCAATCTTTACTCGAACCCTCCATTTCAATCTCTATTTCCTTCTTCCTCTTATTTATCACTTCAGCTTCACTTCTCCCACAGCCTCTCTTTCAACCTCTCTATTCCTTCAGCCTCTCTTTCAGCCACACTTGCTACTTTCAGTCGGAGTTTATATATTTCCTAACTCAACCACTTCACTTCATTTCTAACTGCTTTACATATTAACGTTCTTCATCACGTTTCATTTTTGGTTGGGCAAAGGTTGTTTAGCGAAAGCAATCAATCTCAATTAAAAGTCCCCAAGGTTAGTGAAGAGAAACCGCGAATAGCCCAATGTCACAGCGTTAAATGAAAGAATAAAGAAAAAATCACCAACTTATTTTTCTGATGTATCTTTAGTTTCATTCCAGTATGTAGATAGTAATTTCAGTCTTTTTGATGGTCTTAGAGAAGTATACGATGAGAATTTTCTCCTCTCATTTTGCAGCGCCATTTATATCCGCGCGTCAATCGTATTTTCCTTACAAACAAACATAAGCTCTCACCAAATATCCGACATTCATAAGTGGATGCAAATATTCCAATTTTCTCGCCCCTTTTCTTTCGCTTCTAAATTAGTTAAAAAACTTAATTGTATGCATTCAGTCATTTCTTTCAAAATCATATCATCAGCCATAATTGATGCATCGACTTGGAAAAAACACTTAAAAAGTATGATGGGAAAAATGCCGGTATGCAGATGATGTCTAAAGGAGAATTAATATTTTAGTGATATTAATTAAAATAAATAGCTTCCACTGACTGACTCTGATTGGTATAAAAAAAAGTGATAAGATTTCTGCACGCAATAATGAAAAAATGATGAAGGAAAAAAAGGCAAATTCTAATTTTAGGGTTATCATGTATAACTGTTACCATATTCAACAAGAAAATGAGGGTTGTCACATTTGGCGAATTACCGAGAAAAATATTTCCGCTCCAAGCGTGGGTGCTAAAATGCATTTCTTTCATCTATCATTTGTCAAAATTCGGTAAGTAGACTTTTGAGTGGTTTTTCCTTTGAAGACTTGAATTCGCAAAATTAGATTTAATTTAGTTTTTGATTTTAAACTCAGGATTAAAACTTAAAATTAATTCTCATAGTAATATTTTCTTAATATGACTTCCGCTCATAAAAAGCCGTATTTTCCGCGGGAAATTCTTCATTAATAGCTTAAGCGGGTTAATTTTAATCCAATTCTCCCTTTTGCAAACCAATGCTGAATAATGAATTTTCTAAATGAATGCCCAATTTAAAATTGCGGGTATTTTAATCAATTAATTGAATTTCATTGAGTTATTTCTGTTCTAGATGGTGAAATTTTATTCAGCATAAGGTTATATCGGACACCACTGTTAGGAAAAAAATATAACTCTTTGAAGGATCGCATGAAGTACAGATGATGCGTTAAATAAATTTTATAAAATTTCTTATGCTATAAAATTATTTATTTCTTATTAAAATTATTAATTTCTTATGCGTAAAACAAAAAGTTTTTACTGGAACGTAATAGGCTCCAAACAAAGAAACAAGACATAAAACAATTAGAAAGAAGCGAGTAAAGTTTCAAGAAGTGGAAGATAAATGGAGATTCACTTGCACCTGTCCTCATCACCATAAAGCAGTGCGATTTCATTGGAAACGAATTATGCGTCAGCTTCTAATAGTTCACTGTAATTTTATAAAAAACAGATCGCTACTTTATACTTCCGCAACTGGCATAAAGATATTCTTTTTTTTTATATATAATTTGTCTTTTCTTCGCTTTATCGGTATCTCTAATTCGATTAAGCGCAGTAACTAAAAAGCTTCATTGGAGTCTCATAAGCTATTTAATTAAACGACATAATGAACACAAACAAATACTCATATTCACGGAAAAAAATTGCAGTATATGGGAAGGGAGATCAGAGCCCACTATACTTTAGTTCACAGGGAAAATATTTATGTTATTGAGGTCTCAGATTCTTTGAAATTCAGACGTATTCTGAAAATTACCGTTTACTAGTTTACTATACAAGTTCTTAGTTGTCTCCCTCAAATTCTGGAGTCGAGTCCGGATTGTAGATCAGGATAGGCTATGTAGCGGGTCAGATGCACATTAACTATGTAGAGGCTAAAAGTCCTCCCGTTTGGAAAATAGGAGAGTCTGGAGAGAGGTGAGCCAGCCGAACGGCCATGTTCGTGACTTGACCACATTCAAAATTATAAATTCCATCGGTAATAGCCCTCGTGTTTCTTCTAAACTCAACGTTAATGAAACAATCTGTCAATCAATTAGTTGGATTAGATGATCGCTATAGCATGGAAGAGTTTTCGTGCATACATAGTTAAATAATACGCAGATTTAATCGTTTTTTTACACACTTTTATTTAACTTAATGTTTTCAGGTGTATATTGGTATCCAAAAGTTAAGCAGAATTGATATTTATACGAATAAAGAAGGAAAGTCAGCAAACGTGATATGCCGAGTGTATAACGCTTACAAAATAAGGAAAAAAAATACGAAAGAACGATAGTAAACACTTTTATTATCCAAAGAAATTATTTCAAATGAAACTGGGCATAAAAAGAGTTCAAACTTTAGTGAAAAACACATCAAATAAAATAAAGTTTGATGCTGCAGTTCAGTAAAGTGTGTTGGCAACCAGGTATGCTGCAAAACGATTTTCCATACTTGCTATGATATTGTCTATGATTTGTGGACTCAAAGAGTTCCAAACACCATGGAGAATTCTTTTCAGTTCGGGAACGGAACTTGGTGGGGAGGAAGGGCTGTAAGTTATCTCCCGAGGATATCCCCTACATGGTGGGTAGGATTCAGATCAATTGAGCGAGAAGACCACAACATGCATTGGATATTTTCCATTTCAAGGTTGATTTGTTGGTTTTATTAGCGTCGCACTGGAAGCAACACGAAGGCAATTGCAGACGGACCTCGTAATTTTGAACCTCGGTCAAGTGACGAGGACTGCACCTGAGCTGGCACTCCTTTTCCTAACCTCCACAACACACCAACGGGAGAACTTTGAGTTACGACTGATTTAACGTGCATCGATATCGGCAACATGGCGGATCTTTGGTGGCCTCAAGGTTTAAACTTACTACTCTACGTAAGTCCACTACCATGATTACTAACCGTTTCAACGAAATCGTTCATTATATGCAAATCCGATCATTCCAGCGATTCTTCCTTTCGCAAACATGTCCAGTTGTCATTTTTGTACCATCATGTGTTTTATTTAATTGTTAACAACAATCCTTCGCAGATGGATTGTATGAAAACTCTGTTCATTGTTTTTGCCGAGAGAACATGTTTATCCACGTTCCGACGTTTGCTCGAATTTTGCACTTTCATTAAATGTTTCTCCAGAAGATTCCCCGCAAGTTATTTCCAACAAAATTCACAATAACCACTCACATTTTTTTCACATTTTTCGAATTATGCTTAACATTTTGTCATCAGTGTATTTGTGTATTTAAAAATATATATTTACAGCTCAAAATTTGTATTCGGATTTTAGAACAGTTCGTATCATTAGATCAAGCTGAAATTTTACAAACATGTACAACTCCGGTGATCATACAATACTATCAAGCTATGATGTATTTGGGGAATAGGAGTTTTGAGGCTGGGGCCCTGCACTTAACAACATTAAAATCAGTTGAAAATTTGCACACACGTATTGCACTCGTAATTGCTTTTATTAGTTTCAAATTTCTAAATTGAAAAGAATCAAATTAATATATGTAAAAAAAAAACATTTTTAATGAAGCTTTTCCCTAAAGATGAGCTATAAGTTACAAAAAAAATTTGTAAGTAAAATAATGTATAACTTATATAAAGCTTGCAGAGATAATGCTTCTTTTGATCTCTTGCAAAATAAGTCGTACTTAATTAGTCGGAAATTAATTTGTATCTTAATTTAGCGTCTCAAGCTTTCATAAATTATACATTATTTTATACTAAACATTATCTTTATACCTTTCTATCTGTATTTATTTATTTAAAAATGGCTTTTACTTGTGCATTTTTGTTAAGAACATATTTGTTTCATGCAATCAATCTTCATTCACTGACTAAACTCACCTACAGTTAGAACCAGTTATACTTAATTATACGTGTTTGTTCTCACGATTATGAGACAAGTGGCATTGATTTGGGGAAGTGCCCTTTGGACACTTTGTTCTACACATGAAGGACCCGTAGAGAGTCATCGAACGTTTTATCCTAGAAGTGTTTATCTCAATTTCAGGAGGAAAGAGCGCTTTCTCCCTCTTTGTGGTTGCCCTCTATTTTTTTTAGCGAAACACTTACTATCTCTTGAGACCCAAGACCATATTTTTTGAGGAATTTCCCCCTTATTTGAGATAAATCATCTAAAAAATAATACCAAACAGTATATACAGCCGTTTTTTTTTTAAATTAAAAAGCTCGATTTTTCGCCAATCCATTATAATGCACATTGGGTCTTAATCTAGTAAAAACATGTATTACTGATTAAATACACAACATAATGTCATTATTCATGCATATAAAATTTATATATTAACTATTTTTAATTCAAAAAATATGTAAAAGTATAATGAAATTAAATTCAAACTGCTAACATACCTTCAATTGTTGCTTTCTTCTTGTCCACCATTTTTAAATGCTTGTGGAACAAGGATCTTGCCAGATAATTTCAAGTTTTGCTTAATACATGACAGTACTGGACTATTCAATACAATGCAGAGCCTGATCTTAGAATATATAATTGCACATTCTTTCTCTACATGTAAAATAAAAATGTCCAATAGAATGGACATTAGGTCCCAAGAAAATATTTGAAGTTTCGCCAAGAATTTGACACTCACTCATAACATTCGACATTCACACAGACTTGTTACACGCGCGAGTCACACAAAACACCCACCTTTCTGAACACGAATAATTCCACCTTTGGGACATCACTGCCATTCTTCTCCATGTATGTTGAGTTTTGACAACTTTAATCCTGTTTGCTTAGATATATTTAATGAGTGCACCAAATGATAGTCAATTCAGTCATTATTCTAAATCTTAGTTCTAATTATCAACTATGATAGGAAGCTTTTCTTTCTACTATACGATCAACACATTCGTCCCCGTTGGTTTAATTATAATGTGTTAATTTCCCAAAATTATTAATTATAAATAATAATCATAACCTGAGTTGCGTATATTTAACAATAGCATGAAATATAGCTTCTGTTATCAGGGGGAAACACTTGATACCAAAAAAAAACTTTATAATTAAATACAAGATTGTCCAGTTAAAAGCATACAATAGGATGCCGAATTGGAGGTGTTTGGAGATGATACAACCCTTCAACTCTACTCGTATACCTCGAGAGGATGCCAAGCATTGTTTTGCTTGACACTGTACTTAAGAATAACCTTTTCTTTAATTTGAAATATTTCATTCACTTAGGGTAAAGTATTTACAAATGTAATCGATCTTAGAAAATTAAGTTCCATGTTTCCTTGTCTTCTTTAATCAGATCAAGTTTCCAAACAACTAAGTTTATTTTACAGACAAGTTACTCAGCTGAAATGCGACATCAAACGAAATTTATTGGTCATTCTAATACCGCTATCTCATTTTTAGTTTTAATATTTGTAACATAACTCAATTAATTGATTTTATTGTAGAATTTGTAATAACCGTTATAGCAGAAGTTAATTAAAGAACGAATGTAAATAAATTAATAACGCATCCGCTCAAGAGATTTTAGACTCATATCTTATAAACTGATTGAAGAAAAAAGTATTTTTCTTATTTGTATTTTAGAACAATATGGACAAATATTAGTGCTTAGGCTAGTTCATTTCAATCCTAACCTAGAAATATTTATACCAACAGAATCAAAGGATACGGTACAGTTGGAAACTTATAAAAAGTTCTGTAAGAAAATAAACTCCGTAACACCATTTTGTACGGTAAGAAAGCTACCCTTTCTATGATTTTTCCTTTGTATCGAACAACACAAGCAAAACCCTCTTTAGATTAATAACAACAGATAGATGTGGAGAAATTTTCCCTAAGCGAAAATTAAGGAAGTGAAAATCTTTTCGTAAAGTTAATTGGATTAAACCTTTCAGTTTAATTACATTCCTTCTTCCTCTAGCCGAGCTGCATCCTTTCCTTTTATTTCATAATGGACCAGAATTACTCGTTTCGTGAGAATATAACTTTATTTTGAGTCCATTGCAGCTGTTTGTTGCGATTTAAATAACTAAGCGCTATTTCAAAAGAGCATTTTAATGTTAGTGAATAATAACAGAGTAAACAGAGTTTTAGTCGGAAGAGAACACGAAAATTCGTAGTTTTGTGCAGTAAGTCCTATTTAATTCGTAGAAATAAGGTGTTGTTCAAATTTAGTGGTTTGTTTTTATGTGATTTACTTAAATCGTTGTTTCGCTTTAAAAATATTTTTTTAAAAAAATATCCTCTCTCACTATATGCTATTGGTTCAGATAAAAGCAATTTATGCATGTTCATAATTTATGAAAAAATACGTATTTATGAAACTGCTTAAGTCAAGGTACGATGTTGCTAGGATTTCTTGAGATGAATCGATCTCCCAAAAGAATCTTGAAGCATGTCCATGATTTCATTTCTCGTATAACATATTGCACCATATCCTTTGAACCTAGAACCATATTATCCTCATGTGAGTATTCACATATTTTCCTTTTGGAGGATAAGTAAAATGCAAAGTTTATGAAAATAATCCTCAAACATTAAATGATCCGAAAACTGCCATTACTCAAATGGCCAGTATTTTGAAACACGTTTCTCAAAATAGGTGGAGACAAACTCAGCTTTGTCTCCTAGAAAACAACGAATATTATTGTAAATGAAGGTTTGAAATTTTATTTCCTATGCTATGTTAGAAGTTCTATTCACTATTAGAGATCATTAAAATAATTGTTTTAACCTCTTGAGACCTAATGTCCATTCTATTGGCCATTTTTATTTTACATATAGAGAAAGAATTTACAGTTTTATATCCTAAAATTAGGCATTTCATTATATTTAATAGTCCAGTACTGTCATCTATTTAGCAAAACTTGAAATTATTTGGCAGGATTTTTGTTCCACAAGCATTTAAAAATGGAGTACATGAAGAAAGCAAAAATTGAAGGTATGTTAGCAGTTTGATTTAGTTTTATTATATTTTTACATATTTTTTTTGAATTAATAATAGCTAATAAACAATTTTAGATGTGTGAATAATGAAGTTGTGCTGTACATTTAATCAGCAACACATGTTTTTTCTAGACTAATATCCAACGTTCATCATAATGGACTGGTCAAGAATTGTGTATTTTTCATTTTTATTTAAAAAAAACCCGGCTATATATATATATTGTTTTGTATTACTTTTTGGGTGATTTTTCTCACATTTGGGGGGGGGGGGGAATTGTGCATTGAAATGGTCATGGGTCTCAAGAGATTAAACTTCGTTGTTTTTGCATAATACAATGTACATTCAAAAAGTAAGTCACATTTGTTCTTCTCTGTATGGCAGAATTGCGAAACTAGAGAGAAGCGTGTTCAGATAATAATTGACTTCCACAGCATTCAACGATAGCAATTTCATTCGAAAAGTGGCAACCCTTGCCTCGTAGTATGAGGGAAAATAATGGCAAGTGAGCTGGAAACATAATACAGCGTTGAAGTACGCGGAACAATATGGTTTGTTTGTGGGCAAAATGTATTGCGTTTTCAGAGATTGATCGTGAAATACCGGCAGTCACGATTTTTACGAAGTATCTCACTAATAAGTTTTCTGCGATTATAGAATAAGTAGAGATACAATTACAAAAAATAGCCCGTAAGGATTAACCCGTTCGCTCCCAGCGTATCACAGGCGATACGTTCGTGTTGGCTCTCCTGTGCCCAGCTTATCACTGGCGATACGCTGCGTGAGTGTCTTCTACGGCCCAGCGTATCAAGAGATACGCTTGATGAGAATGTTTTATTTGATTTTTTTTAATGTTACTGTATGGCGTTACAATAACGCGAAATATATATAGATAGGTTATTTGGAGTGTTGACCTTGGTGATATGGGCTTGGATTTCACTTCTGGCTACCAGGAGGGGGTAAATGTTAAAAGCACGTGCTGAGGCGAGGCTCTTTAAGTGTAATGACATGATTTAAAGGGTGTACTTGCTTTCGGTGTGCTTTTTTTTCTTTCTTTCTTGCTTGCTTCTTAGAAGTTCGAAGGAGAATTTATGACCCTTTATGGAGGTTAAGGCTTTTGGTAGCAGATGTTCTCAGCTGTTTGTTTCATTGGATCGGTTTTTATTTGTAGCGACAGTCATGACGAAAAGAAAGTATTTATCTGATACTGAGATTTTCGAAATAATGAATGAATCTGACAGTAATGTTAGCGAAAATAATTCTTATTTGTACATAGACATTAAAGTGAAAAGAAAAGGACTCAGATGTGCCCTTTGCTCAAAATCTTGCGTGAAGCGTCAAAATATGTATGTAAGACATGTGACTTTGTACTATGCATTGATTATTTTTATAAATATACCATACAGGAAAATAAGATTTATCTTTTATATTTATATATTCCACATAATGGTACATCATTACGCCATGAAATTTATGTAACATATGTAAATATATTTTGTATTTTCTTAAAAGTACGATTTTTTATGTAATTTTATGTATAAAACATTCAATTTTCGATTAAATTTTCTTCTTCTTTTGTATATATTAAGTTTAATGCATTTTAAATTATATATGTAAATACCAAAATATTCTAATAAATAGCCGATTTTAGAGGAATTTTTTTCACGAATTAGGCTTAATATCTAAAATCCTCTAGGCACAGTGTGACACTCTGCGGTAAGAAGCCGCCGGCCTAGAGAAGCACTTCTTTTTTTCCCCCTCCTATAGCGAAAGGATTAAAATGATGAATCCCCTTCTCACCTTCTAAGATACTACATATATAAATCAACTAACATCTATCCGGTATCAAGATCCAACCAGGGTCTATGTCAAGATACGTGCCGATGGATGGTTTGATTTTTATTAACGACGCACTAAAAGCAACACGAGGGCTATTGGCGACGGACCTCATAATTTTGAGCCTTGGTCAAGTGATGAGAACGACACTTACTTTATTATGCTTTATAAACAATCTAAATTTCAGACTGAAGCAATGTAAATACCACTTTAAATACAAATACAAGGTGTTTCGGAGCTCATGAGCAAAAATTTGGGGGATAATAGAAAACATCAAAATGGGCAATTCAAAATTTCTATGTTTGTCCCTCTTGTTGCTTTTGATTTCGCTGTTAATGAATAATCAACCACGAGTGTATTAAGGTGTGAAAATGAAACCAATAATTTTTTTTTGTTTATTTTGGGATTTTTTGTTTATTGTTTTTGATTTATTTATTAATTGGTTTTATGGTATATAGAGAACAATGAAGATGCTACTATTCCTTTTACAGAATTCTTTTAATACACACAATATATATCAAAATACTTCCTTTTGTCCAGGAATTATCTGAACATTTGTTTATTACCTTCTTCCTTCTCCAAAAGCTCTTTGAAAGCAATATTGCACAGAGGGTCTGTCTTGAGTATATTCCTGGGATCATGTTTAAGGGATACGTAGTTTCCTGAAGTCAAAAGGATCTTTTCCAAACCATTGATATACGGTTACAGTTATTCATATTTTATTATTTTAATTTTATTAGTGCAAATACTTGAACGTTATGACCATTTTGCTAATGATTTTAGTGCTTAGTATTTCCTCTCTTTTGCATTTTGTCCGATTGTATATTATATCTAGAGTCGGATGTTCTTTAATATTTCGAAATATTTTCTTGAATAAAAATTTTTGTTGGTTATTTTCATACTGTTTCTGAAAATATAGCTTCCAATGTGTTCCTAGGCAATCCTATTGATGTATATATACATTGGACTCTGTTATCGATTTTGAGAGATCGTTCGCCTTTTTATTTAATAAAACCGATTCTTTTCCGAGGGCCTATTTCCGCCCGACACAAAGTCCATTAACCTCAGCCAATACTCCCCGCTCAGATGACGAATTCGAAACCTAAAGTAGCACCACACTCTTTACATACACATCACGCCAAAGGGAGGAGGGCATTCGACATCTGAGTAATAAAAGTCCACTACCCCCTCTATTTAACGTGTATTTAGTGGAAACGGAACTCCAATTTATATTTAGAAAAGAAGAGGGTTATTCGTGATGGACTTCGTAATTTTGTACCATTATCAAGGGACGAGGAATACAGATGAGATTACACCACCTCTACCAACTTCCACGCCATGCCAACGTGAAAGCTTTAAGCCCCCCCAAAGATTTAACGCTGTTTATTCTCTTTACATGGCATGACCACGGTAGCTTAGTGGTCATGGTTTCAGACTCGTGGCTGGCAGTCTTCGTTGAGTCGTGGGTTCGATCCTTGGCCGCCAAAGACCCGCCGTGTAGCTGGGGCTGATGCACGTTAAATCTGTTCGGGGGCCAAAGTCCTCCCGTTGGCGTGATGTAGAAGTAAGGAGAAGGAATACCAGCTCAGATGCCACCCTCGTCACTTGACCGAGGTTCAAAATTACGAGGTCCGTCACCAATAGCTCTCGTGTTGCTTCCAGTGCGACGTTAATAAAACTAAACTTAACTAAATTCCCTTTACATGGCTGTTTTCTATTGAAACCCGGACGCTAACCCTAAGACAATAATGAAACACCGTTGACCGTGATCTCGCTACCTTGACCACTCGACTACCCCTGCAGCATTTTTCTTGTTAGAGATATCATTTATTCATGGATCATAACAACATGTTTGAGATAAAGTCATTTACGAAATGATTCCAAATTCCCTCAGGTTCTTGATCTAATTCATAAATTACACCTACTCTCTGCGAGTAGATCGAATACTCTGTCCATCGATTCTCACCCTCTCGAGGATTTGCCAAAGGGAATATAATACCAGTCCTTATTTCGAGCGCAATAAAGAAAAATATGCTTACAGTATTCTTTGTCGCTTATCGATAGTGTCTGACATAGGGAAAGAAAAGCAAGTTAGCTCTGACATAATCACAATATATACGGTACAGCGTTGCATTATTTCCATTATCCTTTTTCAGTATGTGAGATGAAAATGTTTGTTCTATAAACCTTTCTATGCGATGGCGTTATATACGCTTCTTTGGCTATTTCTAATTATTCTATGCGATAAATATGCATTTCATTAATATGACTACATATCCCACTGGTAATAATGCTGACAAATCAGTATAATTTCATATCCACTGTTTCAAGAAACTAAGCGTAGAAAAATGCATCCATTACAATTGATTGTCCTGGCCGAAGCAATGATGCTCAGGAAAAGAAAAATGAAAGCATGAGGAGGGAGAAAACGGGCAA